>BCLG01000296.1:0-66141 GCA_001602295.1 Zoysia matrella
CCGGCCTGGATATAATTCCTGATCGCTCGGTTAATCCGCGCTGTGCGTGCGATCGGTTGCTACTTGGCGCATGCTAGTAATCTAGTGTTAGCTTCTTCCTCGTCGCCTGCCTCCTGATGATTAACACAGGAGTAATTGGTTGGTTTTTCCATTAGCTCGATCATCATCCTCCCACTACCGTACGGACGAACAATAAGAACAGAGCGCTGTACCGAAGAGGCATATTATTAAAATGTGGAAAAAAATAATGGTTCCCTCTTTCTTTCCGTTTTTAACGTTCCCCTGTGTACGTTTGGGGCTTGTCCTTGCCCGCTTGGCGAGTTGCGATTTCGATGCACGCGCCTTGTACCGCTTCCTCGTGTTGCTGCTTCGGCTGGACGCTTGCTTCGATTTCGTTGCGTTTAACGAGTCGCTCCTACTGAATGATCACAGACACACCTCACCTCTCGCGACGCCGCCGTAGCTTTCGTGCGTTCGTCCCATGGAGATGGAGCGGAACGGAATGGACGCGCGTGCTTTGTTTGTGTGGGGGGATGGACGGAAACATCCATGATCGATCGCTAGCTCGCGTCCGTCCTGCAGGACGCCTTTCCGCTGCGAAAAGTCGTCAGCCGCCGCTTCTATTGGACACGATGGGCACGGCGCAGGCGACCAGCCGTCAACAGGCCGGCGGGGGACCGCGGCGGCCGGCGAGCGACGACCCAAATGGACCACGGGTTCGAGTTGATACTGCTTTACTGTCGGCAGATCAATGCTTCCGCCGCTCTTCTGGTTTGGATGACTCTCTCGTCGCCTCGTCAAAATTACTTTTAAGAGTAATATAAGTAGTGTTCCAGAATGTTTTGTTGATTAACGCATACTACGAGTTCTGCAGTTCCTTGTTCGAAACCGCTTCAAAAAACCTTTCGATTCGCGGCACCGAGGTCAAATAGACCCGTTCGTTCAAGTGCTCCGAGATCGCTGCGAAATTTTGACTGAAGCGTGGCAGACTGCAAGCGAGGCAGCCAGGGCACAGGATCGAGCGCGGCAGATCTGCAGGGTCGGCTGAGCCAGTGAGCGACATGCCATGCATGCACGCCGTCGAGAGGTTAAAAAACTACACACGCGATGTGAAAACGTTCTCCGTCCTCCCGTCCGACCGAGGCCGCGAGGCACTTCGTCGTGGTGCTGTCAGTGTAACACTGTAGCGATACTAGGGGCACGTACGAACGGCTCCCGTGTTGGCCACATCACGAGCCCATGCATGCGTGACAGTTCTCTGGTGAGACTGTTCCGCGGTCTCGAGTCCCTACGTGCCGCCGGACCGAAAGCGCGCGGGAGCGCATTCCGGATCGGGAAATCGGTCGGCTTCCTGGACGTACCGCCCGGCCGTTCCTCTCGTCGCGTTTGGGAAGCCATGTTCGTTTTACAGTTGCGTCACGAACGAGAAAGATGCATGCTTGATCACAAGATTTGCAAGCGGCGCCAGAGGGTGCGCCACCGCACCGGCACACCGAGGCTGTACGTACTATGCACATATTTACATCGTTGAGGAAAAAACGCCGAATGATCAGCAGCATAAACACCGGCGCACGCCGCGCCGTGGCCATCGACAGCCGGCCGTACTGCGAGCGCGCGCTCGTGTACGAAGAATCTACGGCTCCGTCGTAAACGACATGGAGGCTGGAACTTCGCGGTGTTCACGAGACTGGCGAGCTAGCGCACCACCTGTCGTCGACACTCGACAGCAAGTCGCCAAAGCCAATCAGCCGAGCGGACATCCATCATCACACGTCAAGTCTCGGCGCCGAAAAGAGTTCACCGCCGAGGCGCCGAGAATCTCACTTCACCTCGCCGTGCATATGCAGATCGAACGCGCGCACCCACGCCTTGCAGCAGCAAATGACGACTGGTAGCTGCGCGAGCTGCGCGCATCGGCCAGCCGAGGAGTACGTACAAGCATGACGCAAGGGACATCGATCACCACGCATGCGAGCATGGCAGCGCCGGGACGGCCGTGCTCACGGGTTGGGCGCGGCGCGGTGTCCGCGAGCATGGAAGCGGCCAAGAACGCATGCTGGCGACCCATCGAGCTGGCCGGCGACCGACGCTAGCTACAACTGCCGCCTTGTACATGCGTTGCTCGTCAGCCTCGTCTGGTCGTCGTCGTGGATGGATGAATGGAGTGCATGCGCCGGCGCGCCCGATGATGAAGACAGCAGTGGCAGGCAGCGGGAGGACGGGTCACGGGCCGGCTCACGTGTGAGAAGAGGCTGCGCGCAACCTCCCAAGCCCAGGTCTGCGACGTTCCTGTGCATATGACAAGCTCCCATGACAGAGGCGGGTGAACGAGCGCGGCAGCCGGAACGGGGAGCTCGCAGCGATGTGTGCAACGGGTAAAAAGGAGTATGCAATTGGTAGCGACTGGACTGGGTAGCTCAGTGTAAGTACAAACTTACGATGTAGGAGTACTCCTAGTCCCCTACAGCTTCACACACTGCACTGTACTGTAAAGTTTAACGTTGGTTGAGGACCACCCAAGACTGCACGGTGCGGCCAGAAATGCAGAATAATACTCCTACACATGGATACATGGATGCCGTGTCTCTCTATTTCATTAGCTTGTCTTAATTCTGCCTAATGAAACATGAGTAAAAGAGATATGGAAAATGCCCTGTGCGTATGGATATATGGATGCGTAAATGCACTGCGCCTATGGAAGACGATGTATGTATTGCACATACGCAGGGATAAAATGAAAATTATTTTATGATCAAGACATTACCACTCAACTATATACAAAATCTTTATTTAACAAACAAGGTCACTAGAGATGGCTAAACTCATAAAATCATAAGAACCAACACACACATAAAAAAAAAACTAAAGCACATATTTGTTTCAGTTTCCTAGAGGCGTTGTTTTTATAAAAGTTAGTGCTTTTTGCATAAAATCTAGAAGCATGTCTAGAGGACTTTTTCCTGACTTTTTGTGATATGTTACTCGCTTGGATCGGACTTTCAGAAGCGCGGAGACGAGGGCCTCCCTTAGTAGGCCCATGGTTATGGAGGAACTTGCAGTATCGTTAGTAATGAATGACTCAATGCCACACATGACCCAGCATGTGGAGTCAGGGACGGCATTGGGCTCATCTTCGATGTGTTTCAATTTTCGAGAGTGGAGGCCCAGTCCGTATCGGAATGTCAACTAAGACGAGAGCACATCGAGCCTGCCCACACTCGCAGCTCGCTCGATCAAAGAACGGTGATGGCACATCATGAACATCAGTTATAGACATTCCTGACGACGGCACATAGCTTTATCGCACGTTTTTATTACGGGTACTAAGTACACAAACCCCTCTGATCAGTTCACATCATTCATATACACGGCCGTCCAAGAAACCTTTACTACGCTGACGAGAGCGTTGCCAACACAGGATATCTCGTACGACGGCTACGGTTCCAGACTGGGTGTCATGCTGTTTTCCTACAACGACAAGGGCAAGCAAGGGACGCCGCGCGCGATCGCCGGCGATCACTTCCGGTTTCCTTTGCCGCCGCCGTACAGCCGGAAGAGGTTGAACGCGGAGACGAGCGCGATGGCCACCATGTTGACGCTGGCCGCGATGGCGCAGGCGAGGCCGCCCCCCGCCTGCGCGCAGAACCGCTTGTAGAGGTGGCACGTCTTCATCCACTGGAACTGAGGCGTGCCGTACTTGCTGATCAGCGCCGCCTCCATCGCCACGGCCACCGCCGAGATCGTGAAGTACGCCATCACCTGCGGGCAAAATATCATCCAACTTTGGAAGTTAGAAAGAGTCTCGTTTTCAAGGACAACAGAGTCGCTGGGGTGCTAAAAGTGATGTACTAGCAGCTCTGTTAGAACGATCTAGAGCTTGGCATTACGGCATGTGTTGGATCTGATCCCACCTAATCCTAGTACAAGTACTCTACCTGCTAACGCTGCTGCATTCATGCAGCGGATGCACATGCCGTCGACTTGATCGGCAGCGAATTGCTCTGGCGGATGGCCACAAACCATTAGTACTGGTCCGTTATCTATCATGCCCCCAACATAATGCAGTCCCTGATTGAACACAATAATGTTTCCTATCTTTCCTCTATACTAGTACGAAACGAATACGACTCCAAACAGTGCGTACTACTATAAAAAGGTACTGCTATTCCTGGGTCAAGGTACGCGGTTGACACAAAAAGTTTGAGCACTGCAGCTGATAACAAATTTGGGGGCCTCAAAAGCAAGTTTTGGTCCAGGTTTGATTGCGATATGTGACCTGCTACACTGAAACATTATGCAAGCGTTGAGATCTACTTGCAATTAGTGACTACTCCTAATTATCTGGTGGAGTAATACAACTCAATCAGCATCTGAAAAGCTGTCTGAATGCAATTTAATCAAGGTCGTGATGCCTCATTTTCTTTTTGGCCTCCATTGAAATGCGGGAATTTTTTCCGTTTCCTGCGTTTTTTTATGAAATTGAACTAATTTCTGTGAAATTCCTGTGGGATTCTTGTGAAATTTCGACATTCCAAAAGAGGCCTTATTTGAATGCCACTATTTCCCCAAAAGATGGTTAGTGTTGCTTATATCATCATTCGACACATCCATCAGACAAATTATACAAGGTCTTTATTTTTTACAATATTTTTCAGTCTGCTATGAAAATATTAGTTCACACATTACTGTATGGATGGAAAAAGGCTAACATATGGGAAGTTGTTGCATGCTCCCTAGATTAGATACCAAACATTCCGCTTGAACAAATACTAGAAACATGCCCACTATTAATGCATATTTAGTGCAACAGAATTATTGAAACCTAAAAATTCAGACAGCGACAATCATACACGCAACGAGCGTAGGACTTAAATCCTGATGGCGACAAATAATATCACAAATACTTGCCTGATCACAGGAGAAGATAGCCCAGGCCAAGGGCCTGCTAACGAGGACGCCACCTGTCAGCATGCTCACCAAGCACCTCGCCCCCTGAAGCAGGCTGTAACAAGCTGCCATCCCATTTGCTATAACCAAAAACCTGCATAGCAGCAAAAGTGAGATTTAGCAGATTCACCACTCAAACTATCAAGCTGCCATACCATTTCATGTCAGTACTTCAGCCAAAAAATCTGGAGTGGTGGTTTCGTTCAACCTAACTCGTTCATAGTTTCATAACATCACTCTGTGACTTTCAAAGCGTTCACCCACTTTGTGGTCTTGATTTTTTCTTCAACATGTCATTATGAAGATGGTCCTGCTGGCAGTAAGTGTGTACAGCCCCGGCGACAGTAACCATGAAGTGTAAGCAGTGCAGTACTAAGAACTTGGGGGTACATACTTACTCCTAGTCCTAGAAATACTGATCACTGTTGACTGCCAAGCATAATCATTTGCATTTTCAGAGTAAAACAGTTACTCCTAAGTTACAACTACTGTTCAGTGCGAATGAGCCAAAGTCTGCTCTTGTAGACCATGACAGAACACGAACAAAACTGAACCAGAAAAACGTTCGTGTTCTTTTACTGCTGCTGACAAGTGAGGAAACGGCAGTGAAATTACAGAATTGCCGCAACCGAGCCGGTTGGGGAGAAGTAGGTTGCATTCAGGCGTGCTCCCATGAATGATCTAGGTAACCATTAACACTCGCGTCCCATCAGGCATCAACCACGTGGTAGGGGTAGTTGCCGGTCGTAACTCACCAGAGTAAAAAGCCCTGCCCCGGAAGATCGTCGAGACCCATGCCACTCTAGGGAAAAAACGGAGCAGAAAACTCTGGGACACCGACGCGGACAGCAAGCAGCTGCTGCTCCGGGTACGAGTGTACGACCCACTGGCTGGCCTCCTTCGACGCGCGCCACGTCGTTCGAGCGGAGCCTCCGCGGCGCAGCCCCCAAGCCAAGGCCAACTGTGCATATGCCTCTGCTACTCCGTCATTAAGCACCTGTTTGTTTCTGCGTCACCGTGCGTATGGTTGCCCGTTGGCCTTCGCCATTACTACTCCTAGCTTCATCATCAGAGCGCAACGGCATTTCCCGCTGGCGCGTGGTGAAGACTGAACAGTGGGTATGGTTATCCTTGAAGAGTGGGTTTGGTACTATGGTTATCCTAAGTTCGTAACCAGACAGGCAGGCAGCACATCAAGAAAGCTTTCTTTACTGTCTAAGTGAACATCAGTCACTCAGACGTGCCTTGATATGGAAGCGGTTAGTAGGAGCACTAATCTTACTAGGACATCAACCACAGCGACTAGTGTCTGTGCAAATGCAAGCCATAATGCAAGCCGGACTCAACTTCTTTAAGATCGCTAAGCAACAACTAAGCTCGCATCAGTGTCCACTGGGGGTTAATAATTCCGCCGGATAACGACGGCGGAGATTTAGGAGAAGGAATGCCACTGTATTTGGAATCTTGGATTCGAGACCCGTGAGTCTGCGTACCGGTGCTGCAGTTTGAACCTTGCACGCATCATTGGGAGAGATGAGGTCATGGAGGCAGATAAGCTAACTCCAGTAATGTAGTGCAGCGTCCACGATTCATGAACGGTGCGGAGAACGGGAGAAGCTGATAAAAGGGGGCTTACACGAGGGACTGCATGTCGGTGTACCGGGCGACCTTGTGGACGGAGAAGAAGACGCGGGACTGCCGGTCCGTGGCGAGCAGCGCCGCCGCGAGCACCGCGAACCCGCACGCCGCGCACCGCATGAACACCTCCGCGGCCCGCACCCGCCGCTCCAGCGCCACGGGCACGCGCCCTTCCTGGCCGTAGTAGCAGACCGGGACGTTGCCGGGGCTCACCCCGTCGACTCCTGCTGCTCCGCCTCCTGAACTCATAGCCGGTCGCTTTGACGACGACTTAGCAGTGTACCGGTGCCGCCACTGAAGAACTGAGAGCCGAGGCGGATCGGCTCGGAGGAGAGCGGAGTGGAGGGGAACTGAAAAACTGGGACGGATGCAGGGGAGCTATTTAACAGCACAAAACAGAGGCAGGCAGCAAAGGTAGGGGAGCGTAAATGTGCAGAGTTTTCGCTAGATGTACTCCACCAACCCGGCATGCTTGGCACCCGTCCCATTGAAATCTCAGGAACGGGGTGAAAAGTTGGATCTGGAGCAATTCATAAATTCCAATATAATTCTTGAGAAAATCTGTGACATTGAGTAATTAAATTGTTCATCCATTTTGATCATCATCTTTTTAACTTTTTTCCCTATCATGCACCTTTTTTTCTAAGGTCCTACTTATTTGGCAGCCGCGCCCCCACAAACCAAGTCGGCCGCGCCAAAAAAAAAAAGGGGTTAGTCGGCAATATGTCTGTACAATTTTGCCGTTTTAGAAGCCCGGTGTCAATATTATTTTAACGAAATTAAAAATATATCAATATGAGCATATTTTTAAGGAAAAATATAACATATTTCACTTTGAAAAAAATGTCCATATGAATATATTTTCAATGTCGACAAAATAATAATAGCATCATATCAATTATTAAAAATTTAAAGGCATATTTCTCAAACGACAAAGGTTCAAAAGAACATATTTTCTATTATCCTAAAAAATGATGGTAATGTCTCAGCTTGACTCATCGCCAACCCTTGAACATGTGTTTGCTGTGTGAACTTCTCACGAACGATCCATGCACACCGGAATGACAATACGGAGTACTATGTGCTCCCTGCACCTTAAGATGTCGTTGGACCAAAATGTTTAATACAAATTATACAAAATTGTTGATCTTAAGGATATAATTTTAATAAAAGATGAAGTTTGATGATATTGGAACCGAGTGTATCTAAGACTTGGGTAAATTGAGAATTTGGGATGATAGGCAGCGGTCCGATGGAACTAGCCTGGACCTTAGATGGAGAGATGCATTGAAAGTGAGCCCTTTGTCCGGATCTTGGAGGTTGGATGGAGCAAATGCCTCAGATCACCGTATCCCCTCCTGCGGATATTTTAGCACTTTAAGGCATCCCTTTGATTACACTTACAAAACGTGTAATTGAGGACTCCTTTTTAAAATTAAATCAATTTCTATAAAATTTGTGCATTCCAAAGAGTCTAAGAAAGTTTTCTGTCAAGAAAAGCAGAGGTCCTGTTTGGAACGGAGAAAAAAACTTTCATCTTCCAATGTTTTGTTCCTGTAAAATTGAGCTGATTTCCTATGAAAAATCGTTCCAAACGGAGCCTAAACGGAAGAAATAAGCAGTGGCCTGTATCCATGGCCACTATCAAAATAGGAGCCGTGAGACCTTTGCCTTACATAGACTACCTCAATACAGTGAGAATCAGTCTGGTGGGGATGTCTCTGGGAAAACAAACAATTGTTGTACGCTCCAGCAGCCAGGACTTCTCGAATATCTTGGGCAATACGGCAAACTGACGTGCACAAACTAAGGGTTGAGAAAGAGACCAAATTAGCGTTCCGTCAGCACGCAACCGTGTTCCTAATTCATTAGAGTAGGCAATCCGGCCGCAGCCGCCGAGCACAGAATCAGCATCTGCATGTCTCGAAGAGAAGACGTCATGCCGTGCGTATATTCTCTTGTTTGGTTCCCAGCAAGATGGGATGAGATATCCTATGGCTGAAGATGGATTTCAAACGATTTTGGAGTCTAATAATTCATAGGTTACTGACGGACATTCAGGATGGGGGGAAATGGATGCGCCAATGGCGGATTGGCCTGTGCCCGACGTCGGCAAGCAAAGCGACGCCCATGGACTTTCCACGGCAGTACTACGGACGACATTACGACAATGCTTCGCCTGTTGTTAGTTGCGTGCACCGCTTTTTGTACAGTAGAACGATATCATGGTCATACAGAATGCATCTTCCTGTAATGTCGGTTTAGGACTTTAGATGATAATGTAGCCGTACCTTTCTGCCGTGTAGTATCAATCAGGTGGACATCGATCAGAGCTTACCAAGAGCACTGGAAATTCTGGCGGCCGTGTTGCTTTCGGTAAGTCACCGTGGGTCAATGCAAGTCTGAAACAAGCACAAATCTGAAAAAATTCACGTGAAGTCATGTTCTCTTGCTTTCTTTCTTTTTCATGTAATTAGCTAACCACCCTTCCGTAGGAGTATTTGTAAAACCAGATATGAAGTGCAGATGTGTGCTTGGTGATTTGATACGGTAGGAACGTGTTTGCTGGCCTGCGCTGATCACTGTCGTGCGAGAGTAACCATGTTGCCAAGCTGATGAACTGTAAACGGAGGGACAATTTTCACAGGGAATGAACGAAGCAACAGTAACATGTACGAGTACTATTTACAAGTTCAGGGGCAATAATGATTTGGCAATTGATAGGAGTAAGCTGTGCTCCCCCGTAAGATCCACGTTTCACAATGTCTAGATTCAAGCCGCCTAAAGCAAATGATCTTATGGTCCACCAACTCCTCGCATTGTCTAGATGCAAGCTTCTTCCACCAGCCCCAAGATTGCAGACTGCTGTACAAGGCCGGCGATGTCGACGCCGGCGACGAATTGAAGCTTGGACGCCGCGCAAAGAACTGCACGAGGCGTACGAGGACCACCACCACCCTAATCCCTAGGCCGGCATGAATGCCCACCGCTTGTTACCACCACTCATGAGCGATCTAACAAAACAGTAGCACGAGCAGTGGTTCTATATTCTACAGGACGAAGAAGCAACTGATGTTCCAGCATAATTAAACACACGGCGCGCATCCATGGCTGTTCATTAGGCAACATTAATGGCCGAAAGAAACAGCGTTTCAACAGGCGCGTGTAGCGGTGATCATTGATCAAGCGTTTTGAAGTGGAGAGTGACTGCCGCCATCGGCATGGCCGCATTGGCTCGATGAAATCGAGCACGAGCGTTTTAGGCATACTGGAAGTACGTCTACGATCTGATTAGCGAGCAGAGCAGCGGATGCGCGTCCATGTCGTAGAGTATGTACTACGTTCATGACAGCGCGCTTATAAGCTTAGTTGACGAGCGATCGAGCGTTGTTTTCGTAGTACAGCGCGCCACGCGATCACATTGATGCCGCCATTAAGGAGGCGCAAGAACAAGTAGATGGCTTGAAGCACTTGGCCAAATGGGGACGGACTGGTACCTGCACTACCATGATCGAACAGACCAACCGAAGCGAAAGCGAGCCCACAGCTCTTAAGCTGCCTTGATAAATCCTGCTTCCATTGTTTCATCTCGCGGAGAGCCGGAGATCGACGCTTCCCTGGCGCAGTCGAAGCAGTTGCCGGTCTTTCTTGGGCTTTACCAGTACGTGCCTCGAGCAACCAGGCCATATCGTTGCCATCCAACTGGGATTGATGGTCTTGCCGATTTCGCGCTGATGGGGTGGAGGCGGTGGTCGAAATGGGCAAAAGCAGCATCGGCATCGCAGTTGGAAGCGTGGCTGTTGGGGTGAGGAGGCGCGGGAAGAAAGGCCGATCGTTGGAACGTGGCCGGTGGCCCGTGTGATGAAACGTTGGCCCACTAACTCACCACGTTGCGCGGGGACCAGAATTTGGGAAAGCCCATATGTCTGCAGCGCGCACATGGTCTGGCCCAGGTCTGCGATCGTCGTTGGGCCTGGGTGAATTATGCGGATGCGTGGGTCCAGTTTGACACTGCGTGGCCCAAGTCTAAGGCCCAGTCCTGACACTCCTTTCGCGGATGCGAGCGCAGGAAAAATTCGTTCAATTTCTGATTAAAAGAAGTTTGTTAAATTTGGAGTCGAAACCAAATCGGTGATCATCGGCGATAGAGCGGATTGAGAAAGCAAGGACCGTAACCTATACACTACACCGACTCGTGACAGGGACTACGCCACGAGTACTATACGCCGCCCAGTATGCGCATATGCTTCCTCTCCAAGCGCGTCCATCTGCCATGCCATTGCCATCACCTGATCGCCGGCGAAAACGACTGCTTTGATCAGTCGATGCTGCGAGGGCAACTGATCGATCGAGCTCTGTGGCGGCGACGTGTGTACGTAGGCAAGCACAGGCGAGATATTCCCGCGCGCGCGCTGGCTACGCTCCACGATCGATAGGGCCGGGCCCCGCGGACCCGTCGGCGTCGCGCGGATATGCATGGAACAGCTGCGCGCCAAGCGCAAGGCGACGCCCCGCAAAAGGCTAGCAGAGGCGTGCGCAGTGCAGGTCGCCGGACGGATTGATGGATGGGTGGCCATGTATTCCCGTCCAAACTCCCAGGCGTCCCCGCGCGCGCCCTGGGCCGGAGCCGCTGATGGTTTCGCCAGACCGCATCATGGCTTCGTATTCGGCCCTCGATCCCCAGCAGGATCGGAGGAAGGAAGAACGAAGCAGGTCCCAGCACCGGCGGGTGCGCGGATGCGCGGGTCGAAGGGGACGCGCGCTAGTCGCTGCTGCGTGCACATCGGCATCTTACGGTGACCGGCTAGGCATCGTTCGTTGTTCGATGGAAACGCATCTATGGGGTGTATGTGATTATGTGAGGGTGCATGATCGAGATATGTATGTGCGCCGGCACAGTTACGGTGTTCACTCACCCAAACTGTGCTTTATTGGTTACCTACTGGAGCCAGGTTTTCCTTTTCAAAACTCATCACAAGCACAAATTCAGCGACGGACGGAGCCCTGAAACTCAAACAGAGCAGCTGATGCTCAGGGTTTTAGAAACTGTAGCAGTTTTCGTTTTCCGAGAAAAATCAGCTGTCCGGTGTAATGGGACTGAACTGATTTCACCGATTATTTTGTGAAAACAGACAAGTTTTCACAAATTTTTCCAAACCCTGTGTTGATCCCATCGAGAAATATCCCCTATCTCTAGTACTTCCATGACTAATTAACTCCATCCATGATTACTTATAGTACAATATAATCAGTTGTTTAAGGTACGATCAATGATAATGTCGATGAAGAGACGACTCTAGCTAGTTTGGTATCACGCACAAAAAACCTTAAATAAACAGCGAGTCACATGCGTTTTGGGTACGATCATCAAGTACGCGAACAACCACGGCTCTATAGCTTGATCTGACCTTTGGGAACAATAGGAGATACCACTAAAGGACTCGAGCATCCTTTCAGTCCGTCATCTTCGTCGAGCTTGATGATCAGCAAGCTAGGTAGCTAGATAAACTCAGGCCACATACTACTACTATGCTATATAATTGATTCGGTTTGGACGCACGCGTGGGATTCTGCCAATGATCAACACGGGCATCGATTACGACCTTGACAATGCATTCGTGCAGTTACACGATACTCCAACAGATGATTGATGCGTATGGAGGCCCCAGCAGCCATGGCAACATAATTGAGACGGACCCGCTAGTCATGACCAAGGACACACGACCGGTCCCTTTCTGACGTACGCACAGTGGCACAAACCTTGCTTGTTCGAAAACGAGAAGAAAGCCTAATACATCCACACATGCACACACATGAACGCCTGCGCCCACACGCGACCAGAGAACACCGGAAAGAATTTTGAGTGCTACTACGATAATTGATCGTAAAGCCAGCGGGGCATATATTGCACATAAACTAAACGAAAAGCACGAGGAGGTGCTTGCTTGATATGCTTAAAGGTAGCGCATAGAGACTCGAGATCATGCGCAGAGCTCGTAGTGTTTGTTCCTTTCCCCCTCACGGCACTAGTGTATGATTTGGTGACTGTTGCGACCTTGACCTCCTTTGTTTAAAAACACCATAGAATACATAATCAGGGTGAACCTGGTCTGCCCCTTGAAGCAACATCTCCAACTTGCTCCAACAGTCCAATTTTTCCTAGTAAAAAAACAGAATCCATGAACCAGAGCTGGTAACGGTTAATAAAACCAAGCTTAACTCTTCGTATGGCTGGTTGATTGGTTGGAGCACTAACTCATGTTTCGCCCCCACACTAGAACCCCTGCAATCAAACAACAGAAAGCATCAAAGTTTGCTAGGCTGATCAACCCCTACACAAGACCTTAAGGCAGGTTTAAAAATAAAAAAGAAATCGGAGTTGGAATACTTCTTCACCGCCTAGGGGGCGCTCCAGTCCCAATCCACGACATCAAACAAGGCAAAGATAAACATTGCCAAACAAGGAGGGCACGAGCAAGGAGAGCCAGCAACCCTTGAGAAAAAAAAAGAAAAGAAAAGGTTTTTCAAGGCCCCCACTCGCATCCATGGCAAGAGTTAGCGGACAAAGACCCTCACAAAATCCTATATGGCCATATTCCCCTCCACAATCCCAGGCCAAGAGCTAGCCGCCACGCTGGTTTGTACTACCTCTCCACCCTTACTCCGTCACCTTTAATCAGCCCTCACATCCAATCACCAAACCCCCTACACTGCACCGCTACCCCGCGAGGCCCTTTCTCACTTGGACTTTCCATGCCTCATCCTGATTCCCTTTCCTTCTCCACGGCCAATTGCTTTGCCAACAAAGTGACCTGGATTGGATCCATTGGAGTTGGCACAGAAACACACGCAATCAGTGTGAGGGAGTGCAAGAGGACACCGCCCCACTCCCACTTATATATACCCCATTTCAGCTATCAGCTCCCTCCAAACCCCTCTTCTTGATCAGCCCCGCACTTCGCAGTTACTAGGAGCTTGCTGCTAGTTTCAAGCAGAACAGTAGTTTGCTGCTAGTTCCAAACAGAACACACCGCCACACCAACAAACAATCTACACATCACACACTGACCAGCCAACAAGCAAGTTCACTTGCCAACCTCTCCAATGGGAAGGGACGGCAATGAGGCTTCCCCTTCCATCATCCACACATCCTCCATAGCTCTCCTTCAGGAGAGGTTCAGAAACCTGCAGAAGATGAAGGAGATGAGAGAAGGGAGAGAGCTGCAGAGGGTGCACGCTACAGATACTGACCATGCCAGGTCCATCTCCGCTCTGAGCTACAGCCTGCAAGCGGCGCGCAGCACCGAGCAGCCGAGGTGGTTCTTGCACCCAGACTTGATCCGGCCGTCGAAGCCTCTGCACGGCCTGGCATACCCGTTCGACGCCGCCGGTGCTAGGACCACGGCTCCGCCGGTGACTTCGTGGGGAGGAATGCAGAATTCAAGCTTTAGGAGTGATGTAGATGTCGATACCTCGCTTCATCTGTAATCTACTACATGCACGTATGCCCCTGCGCTGTTCTTTTGCTATTTTGTACCGCTCGTGAGTCCTGGGATTATTTGCAGTGCTTCTGTTGCATTTTGGCCTTGTAACTTCTTTGGTATTTTAGCTATACATGTCTGCATCTGAAATATATTACTCCTCCGGTTTTAAAATATTAACGCTGTTGATTTTTAACATCAACTTTGACCATTTGTCTTATTCAAAAAATTTGTTCAAAAATGTAAAATTTTGTTATTATTTGATTTATCATTAGTAAAATTTAAATTATAACTAATAATTATACACATTGAAATAATTTTTTTGAATAAGACGAATGGTCAAAATTGATGTTAAAAGTCAATGATGTCAATAATTTAAAACCGAAGGGAGTAGCACTTATCAGAATTACTCAGAAAAAGATATTCATGAGGATAAAATAATGAGTATAGAAAACACACAAAAAAAAGATCACAAATGAAAGGCACAAGCACAACTTTGAAGATGATATATTTCAACAACAATCCAAAACAAAAAAATAAGATGTGTCTACAAAAAGTTCTCCCCTCATTGCCTACAATGAGAAGTAGAGAATGCTTTAGCATCGTATCTGTTAACGGGAAGAGATCTTGGCACTGTAGATTAATAAGTCAAATATTTAAAACAACGAACTCTTTAGTTTAGATAATAAAAGGATTTTCGATCATATGTTAATTATTCAATAAATAACAATACATTACAGCTTCAAAGTTCAATCCGTGAAGCTTGTCAGACAATTAAAAAATTTTAGCTGCACGTAACAATTTAATTACATGCATGCATATGCCATGGGCAAACTTACTACTCCTAGAACTGACGCGTCACTTTAAGAATGCATTGCTCCTTCATCTGAAACTGTAGTAGATCACGGACAATAAGTGAACTGCCAGTCCGGTACTGGCCTGCATGATCTCGTCACATACTATTCTATATACCCGCGCAATAAAACAAAGGTTTAATAGTGCAGAACCTGAACAGGAAAATAAAGATCACGGACAATACGTGAGTCGCCAGTTCTACTGGCCGCGCAGTGTTGGTATCAATTGTTGCGCACTGCTCAGTTCTCACTGGAAGTTTGCTTGACATGTGGCGATAGCAAAAGAACGGAGATTTAATACGAGGAAAGTAAATGATGACTGGTTGTATACCTAAGTAACTAAACATGCATGCATCATATGACCATAAGTTATTTTAGATACATACTTGTAAACCACAGGTCAGGCAACTACGGCTAATGCTGTCTTTTCTATATCCTTTTGCAGGCTTGATTGACTGAAACATGCTGGCTTGATTGACTGAAACAAAGCCTACACCACAATGATTCTAAGTTGCTGAACAGCACCATGTCACATAATATGTGAATGACAGCAATCTTTTTCTTTTGGATCTGAGTGATAAAAATATTAATTCTTAGCTTAAAAGACATCGCCCCATAATTTTCCCCTCACTGTAATGTTGAAGAATAAAATGCATTTTCCCCATTGTCTGCCAGGATGCCATAACTTAGAGAAAAGCAACGCTAGAAATGACCAAAATTTTTTCTTCAGGCAAAGTTGAGGTACGTTTTCAGCATAAGCCATGGCTCAGAATTTCATCGAACACTCCGTAAGCCAAGTTAGCTCAGATTTCAGAGCAAGCCACTCATCAGGTCATCTTTCAAAACCATTTATCCTTCATTAACTCTGAAAACTAAAACACTCAGAGAATTTAACGAGTCACAATAACATTTGATGAGGGTGTTGAATGCCAGATATAGTCCAACTCTGCTACACAGATTTTCAGAGCCTACACGCACTCTGCATGTATGGTCATCTGCTTTGCGTTCACTCCTGGTACCAAAAAGCTAGAATCCCATAATACGGACCTTGAGCATACACAGTTGGTAGACTGGCTTTGACTGAACATGGCCATTCATCTTTAAACAACATAACCGAATCATCCAACCCCCGTTAATTTATTCTCCTGGTTTCAGATATGCCCATTGATTAGCACCGAGCGTTGCGGTGTTTGGCTTTATAAACACCATACCCAACCAATCATCCAATTGCATGACTCAAATGCTGAATCTAAATCACGGTTCATAGAATGCCCAATAATTATCCCGGTGCAGATGTATGTGCTTGAGTCGAAAAAAGTCATCCCACAATCCAAAACTTTATTCAGGATTGGTACAGCATCCTGCTTCGTTTCACTGATCACATCATGACGTTGTAGATAACTCAAAATTTGGCGGCATACCCTTGCTCAGTACTTGTTACTTGAAGCCTCGCTCGGACGGATCGACAGCCAAAAGGACGAATCTGGGCCTTGCATCTTCTCCGCTTTGGAATCGGGTTGATTGGTAAAGTATAATTCAGGCGCGTCCAGCGGCGGCATGCCTGGGGTTCAACTGCGAAAGCGCAGGGCGAGCACCACGAATATGCACGGCAGATGTTTGTAGGAATGCCCGCAAGGCACGAATTGCGAGCGGGCGAATCCGCGTCCAGGAACGAGGATGTAGATTAGAGAGCCTGCGTGGGCGCGACAGGGACGTGCAAGTTGCCGCCGTAGCACCACGGCCTCGCAGTTCGCCGTGCGCTTTTGGATCAGGGAGGCGAGTGGCGCTAATGGCTCCGGCTGTGGCTGATCCAGTTATATCTTCGGGCGGCCAATGATGCGGAACCGGGAAGCTCTGCTCGTGGGAGCACGAGGAAAACTGCAGCTCCGTGAATGGACGGCGGATCGACTTCAGCTCCGTGAATGGCCTAACAACTACTTTTGTCAACTATGCTACCGCAACCTGAAAACTGCTCACCATCTCCTGTCTGAGTGCCTGTTCGTGAAGCAGATATGGACCTCGCTAGCGGCACGGACGCAGGAGCAGCGCCTTCATCCTGGGAGCTGGGATCTCCGGAAGACATCAGCGCCTGGTTCACTATGTTGACAGATTCTTGGCCGAGTCCCAGGCAGAACGGTATTTGCACTTTGATCATCCTGACTACCTGGTCCATCTGGAAGGAGCGCAATGCTAAGATCTTCGAAGACAAAATGCCGCCGGTGTCGAGGATAGTTTCTCTGATTAATGATGAAGCTGCTCTCTCGTGCGCGGCAGGAGCAAAACACCTAGCTGGAGTCGTCGCACCTGGTGTCGATTAGTACTTGTGTTTTGCCGTTAGCCAGCTGCCTCCAGCACTGGCTTGTATATACTCCTCTTGTACATTTGTTTTCTATCTCCTTATAATATAACACCGGGATTTTCGGGTCTTTTTTTTAAAAAAAAAGAAAACTGCAGAAGGGAAGAGGACGGACATTTGGGAGGCGATGGCAGGTGGATTTCGATGGGAGGAGGGAGGCCCATTCGGAAAACTTGGAGCCCAAACTTTAAGACGGCCAGCAAGTAGCTCGACCTCGGGCAGCTGCTTAAATGTAAAACGGGGCACTATTACTACTCTCTCTATTCCAAATATAAGCATCAAAGTCAAACTTTATTAACTTTGATTAATAATATTTATAAATTTAAATAATTTTTAATATAAAAAATTACATATTATAAAAGTATGTTTCATGATTTATATATGATAAAATATTATTAATTTTATATTATTAATGATCAAAGTTAAATAAGTTTGACTTTGATTGAATCTAAAAATGCTTATATTTAAGAACGGAGGTAGTATAAAACAGAACCGAAGGCTGAAATTGTAACGATACAACTCTTTTCTTTCTTTCTATCTATATGTATATGAAACTTCTCTCAAAGTGGTTGCCAACACACTTCACAACCACAACCATAACTCTGATACATTTATTTATTCACCGTACACAAACAACACAATACACTCCTGTTTTGCTTTACACTCTATAAAACCATACTGATCACAAACTTGGAGTTAGCTGAAGAACAACTAGAACCTATCTCTGCACCATCTTACATACTGTGTGCATCTTCTTCAGACAGTATCCACCACCTTTCCAGCAAATTTCTTCACTGCGTTGTCGACTGTCAGGAATATCTTATCGTCACCAATGAGGTCTGTAAATTTTGCCGCGCGGAGCTTCTGGATCACCGTCGGGCCCGGGTTCGCAAGAATAAGCTGTAATTGATAGGCAGGGATTTTGATTTTAGTGAAAGGCTCTTCCATTGACCTTTTTTTTTTTTTTGTGGCAGAAGCAACGCTTGCCTGCTAGTAGTTGCCAGATCTATAATTAATTTGCGCGATTTACCTGAATTTTGCGCTTTTCAAGTGCTTTCAACAACTCCTCCAAGGCATGGATTCCGCTTGTGTCGATGTCGATTACAGCTGCCAAGAGCAAGTACAATATCTCAATATATCTGTACCTTAATAAGATATTGCCTTATTTTTAAAATTTTAAGATATGATAAGTTGGTTGTATGCTTACGAGATAGCTCGACAATCAGAAACTCAATTTTAGGTAACTTTTTGTCCTCTAGCTCCTCCTCCTCATCTCTAAGCCATCTCAGGATTCTGAAAAACAGATAGTAATGAATTATTTTTTCTCAACTATTTTGAAAATCGCAGCTAGCTGCTACTGGAGTAAGCATTTTACCTCTCCTTAATGTAGTTGGAGTTAGTGAAGTAGATAGCTGAGTCTACTCTAACAATTAGCATCCCTGGAACCTTGATAGCATCCGGATATTGTTCAACATTCCTATATATAGTTGTTCTTGGAAGGTTTCCGAGCAAAACTGTTCTTGGCCGTGTTACTTGGAGAAGAATTTTGCCAAGCGATATTATAACCTATTCATAAAAAATACAACAGTCATCAGATTTCTATCTGCTGGAGTACATAGAAAACTCAACTGCAGTATTATAGTAGGTAGCATATAAGAAAAAAATCGTTGTTAATCGCACCGCAATGAGCAAGCCGTACTCCACGGACGCAAATACCACTCCAAAGAACGCTCCCAGGCATGCTAGAAAATCTAACTTGTCAACTTTCCAGATTAGGTAGGCCGACTCGTAGTCTACTAGGCCAACAACCGCTGATATGATGATTGCAGAAAGGATGGCATTGGGCGTGTACTTGAACAATGGAGTGATCAACAACAGTGTTAGAAGTACCACAATTGACATAACAACGTTGGATATTGCTGTTTTGCAGCCAGCCATGTAGTTGACTGCCGACCGTGAGAAAGAGCCTACAAGGAACAATTTCTTGTGAAGAACGATACATCTACGCAGTGATAAATTGCTTTTCATCTGAATGATTAATTTGTTACCAGTGGCAATGTAGCAAGAAGTCATCGAACCGACAATGTTCATAGTTCCCAGAGCCACCATTTCCTTGTTCCCATCTATCTGATAATCCTTCATGGCAGCAAATGTTCTTCCTATTGCAATTGCTTCCTGATAAAATTCCCATCAGTTGATTAGTTAGCTCCTTCCTATAATGGAATTCGTTTTCTCTGTTACCTACTTGAAAAAGGTTGTGTTTCTTTCAATAGAAATATCATCTTACCGTTAGGGCTATCATCCCGGCTATTACCCCAATTCTGAATCCTTTGGCCAAATTTGGGCCACTGAAGTATATGAGGCTAGCTGAAGGTGGGTTGACACCCTTGTGTATGTTCTTGACCTGTAATCAACCAGTGATTATTAAATTTTGCTTTAATTTGATTGGTCACTTACGTATCTCTTTGAAGGACGAAGGTTGGGAATAGTCAAGTACGACATACAATTGCTACGCCCTGCTTGTCTGCACGAGTGATGTAGACAAAAAAGGTGGATATGATCACTGATGTGAGTGGTGCAATTGCAGCGATCCAGAAGAGCTTCTTGTTCTTCTTGCCCTGAAATGCCCCAAAGAAAGATTATGTCACTACAAGCGTCAAGGATTGAAAAGATGAAATTTGGGAACAAGTAATATTGTGGAGGTCAATATTGTGTCTTACAATGTACTTGGCAACCATAAGGAACGTCAGGAAGCATGCTCCGATCAATATGGTCTGCCAGTTCCACTGCATGGACAACGTACGGAAGCATGAGTTGTTTCAAGTCTGGAATAGTAGTTATCTTGAAACAGGAGCTTGGATCAACACGGTAATATAATATTCTCACCCCATGGTGAACACTTCCCCAGACTGATTTCATGACTGACACGATGTCAGTGTTCTTAGTGAACTTAGCAATACCGAGGAACCCCTTCAGCTGCTGAAGGGAAATGGTGATTGCGGCACCCGCCATGAATCCGATGATGGCAGCATGAGACAAGAACTCTATGATGAACCCTAACCTGCAACAGGGTGTTGACTTAGATTTAACTGTTTGTGCCAAGACGAGAGCATAAGAACTGTCAGCTTGACAGTCAGCAGTAGCCAGTAGTCACACACCTGAAGAATCCGAGCGCTGCCTCAGTGACCCCAGCGAAGAACGTCGCCGTGAATGCTAGCCGACGATACTCCTCCGGATGCTTGGCCGGATCAACCTCAGCCTGGAGTAGGGTACCAAGCAACAGTGACACGACGGCCACTGGACCGATAGCTATATCCCTAGAGCTGCCCATAAGTGCGTATATCAAAGGCGGCACAAAGCTACTATCTGCAATCGGTGGTGGTGTTAAACAGTGTCAGGTGATGAGCAAACTCTATCAGAGTCTCAGAGAAAAATATTAAATCCTTTCTTGTTGTGCCTGAGCCTAAACGGCAAGCAATTCAGAACGGAGGGAATAAGGTGATGACAGACTTACACAGTCCGTGCTGTGGTGGAAGGCCAGCAAGCTTCGCGTAAGCAATGTCCTGGTTCAAGCCATGGTTCATCAGACCGTTGTCACAGAAATGCATGGATGTGCTGTGCCTGTGCTACTAACTAACTGCTGTTGATCAGCCAGATCGAGCATCGCGTGTGATTAAGTTAACTGACCTGTGGTATGCAGAGGCTAGCAATGGTGAGGCCGGAGATGAGGTCGCCCTTGAACTTGCCGAGGTTGTAGCCCCTTCCCCACTCGAGCACCGGGAAGACCTGCTGCAGGCCGAGCCAGATCTTCTTGGACCTCGGCTGGTCCTTGTACTTCCGCAGCGGGTCATCCGCGAAGAACGTCTCCTTGACGGCGTCGGAGAACTCGGTGAGGACGTTCTTCTTCGGCGGGATGCCGACCTTGTAGCCTTGATGAACGTGGGAGCTTTCAGTGCGGCGGCGCGACGACGAATGGCTGCCGATGTCGACGTTGACGGAGTCGTCAGACACGGTGCGAGGCATGGTTGTTGCTATGGCTCAGAACGTCACTGCTACCTGTGATGCAAGCAAGGAAGAGGAAGGAACCACGACGAGATCACAACCGTTGTACCAAAAAGTGCAAGTCAGGCCTTTCAGTTTCAGATAAAAAGGCAATCTATGCTTCTTTGTAACAAAAGCACAAAACAAGCACATAATTAGCTAGAGGCGTGGTGCAACCAAGGTCCAAGGTGCTAGTGGTTGATCGACACTGATTAAAGTGAACATTAAGAAACGAAACCAAGATATAGCCTATAGGAACTATTTCTGACATGTACCCCTACTACACAACAAGGAACCAGCAAAATTCATGATCTGTTTCTGACATGCAGAACTATCAAGGGAGATCTAGTTCAGAAAACCTACAGGGTGAATGAAGCCTAGCAGAAGAGACGCACCCGCAAAGGCCTGCTTTGTTGCATTCCCAATGAGCTAGCGGCAGTCCATTATATACATGCAGATTCACCGGCTCTTCAGCTACGATCAAGGTCAAACCTATATTTTAATAGAGCCAAGACGAGATGCAAAGCGTGAACCTGCGTCTGATACCGTACTAGATACAATCCCTTGCAGGGAACAGCTCCAGTGAAGAATAGGTCGTTCCACAGCTCATCGCTGGCTCAAATTCATGTCAAGTTGCAAATCATTTTACTAACATAAGATGTCGAAAGAATGTCAGAGGACAGGAAACATCAACCAAAATAATTGTTTTTTCAAGTTTGTATTTGATGGAAGAAACTTATAATATATGGAAAGATAGAGTGGACTGGAGCACACAGGATGGCCAGTTTGATATTATTACTATAAACATCTCCTAATCATCTCGAGAACATCTTCTAAAACTGCACCAAACATATGAATCTTATCAGTTGTCCTCGGCTACCAATGACGATGTAGAAGTTTGGTTGATATTCAGGGATGAGGTGAATAACTTAAGACGTTGGACTTTATATATCACAAGTTTGACATCTAGACCAGCAAATGTGCATTAGTGACAAATGAGGATATTTAGCACATGGAAGGCTGTGAATTCCACTATCTCTGAAAAGAAGTTTGGTTGGTATTCAGGGCTGCAAATTAACGCCAATATGACCAAAAGGGAGTCTTCTTACAATATTTGACATTTGGATCAGCGCGAATGGATATGCATTAGTGACCAATGAGGATATGAAGCAGGGGGGGGGGGGTCTGAAATTCTCTATTTTTGGAATGACTATTCGAAAGAGATGCTACACACTTTCGGTGGTTGTCATTAACTTGTGAAATATAATCTACTTGGCCAAAGCTAGCTTTCCATGTTGAGCTGCTAGCCAGTTATCAAGTAGAAAAAAGTACTATGAACTAAGAAAAATTTATGAATGAGTCCGTGACAATTCAAATTTTCAATATCGACTAGAAAAAAGGGCCGGTATTTGAATATAAAAAAAATGCTCAAGAGATGAAGACATTCAACCATCAAATCAGATCCCTTTCAAACTAGCTAACTACCAAGACCATCATTTTTATCCTCTTTTTTTAGCAGTTTAGCTAACTATCAGAGCACTCATCATAATGCATTTGCGTGAAGCTCATTAATATTTGTTGTTAATTATACCTTCAATCATTATCAGAAACACCAATTACTCGATAAACTAGTGACCAGCTTTGCATTTCTTGGGCTATCAATTGTATCAACTTGTCCAAGAACTCAGTGTTTTAGGCCTAAAGGGAGGTGCATTATTTTGAGTTCCATACATGCATGGGTGGCGAGGCAACAATGGTGCAAGGTTCTAAAGTGTATAGCACCACTGCCTAACAGATTCTATGCACTCTCAACGGCTCTCATCCCTTGCGTAGAGGAGAATCTTAATTAGCTCAGAGTCTCACACTGTCCCTCTCTCTCGATCTTTCCCTGCCAGCGAGGCTGTCTCCCCCTTTGCTCAGAACATGGCTTATGGATCAACTGGAATGTTCAGTCCCCTGCTTGTCAAGATCGGATTTCAGGCACGATAATGAAAGGCTGTAACTTCATGAACGGGTCCATTAACGCCAAGCTAAAGGTGTAAGAATACCGGGAGCTTGCCAAGGAAAGTAGAAGCAGCAAGTGTGGCCTCTGAAACTCTGAAAACTCGATTAAGTCACTCTAATGACTCTGGAAGTCTGCAACCAGGATCAAGGAAGTCATACTCATCGGTAATTTCTATTAACAGCACTAAGTAAGTGGCCGACACTCATTTCACCTCGTCCCATCGTTCTGATGGAACCGAACTATAATCAAATTTTCGGAAACTTCAAGATCAGTTCGAACAGCACCCCATAAAGCTAGCAGTTCACAGAAACAAGAACCAAGCACCCAAAGAACAGGGAAATGAACAAAATTTCTCATGGATTTAACCTCTCCCAGGAACAAATTTTCTAGGTTAAAACAAAAGAGAAACGAACACATGTAAGAGAACAAAGATAGCCTTTTTCTTACTTTGTCTATGATTTTCCTTCGGAGCACTCCGGGCAGAGCTTGTAGACCTTTTCCTCCTCGCGTTTCCTTTTGAGTTCTCGGGTCCCACCAATGGAGTACTATAACCGGGCAGATCGGGTGGCGGAGGGTTGTTTGGAATGTGGACGCAGTTGTGGGTCAGGTGACGGGAGTTCCTCAGTTTTTTAAAACAGAGAAAAGAGCAAGATGACATACAGAGTGACCGAATGAGAAGCCGGAAGAGAGGAAGTCAAAACGCATCTAGGTTCAATGTATCCGGTGGAGGCCGCGGCACAGCGATAAAGAATAGGATTAGGGAGGATTATCTGTTGGCCACGTTGACATTGATGGTTTTTTCTAGCAAGGCTTATGGTAGATTTGTGAAGTGCCTTACGGAAATATTTATAGTATTCATACAATCAAGTCGAAAAAGAAAAGAACTTTTTCATAATAAAACATGCATGCCTATCAAAATTCTACTGGCAGCTTGTGGCATTTAGCTATAGACATGCAAGTTAGGGACAATTTTCTTTTTTCTTTTTTGCGTCTGTATTTATTGTTATCAGAGTTGGTTTAGAGTAGATAGTGGTGAAGGTGCAGATAGGGAAGCCAGGCAAAGGCTTTGGCAATGTCTAAAGGAGAGCAATAATAGGTTAGTTCATCCTCCAATTGACGACACATCATCAAATGAAAATGTCTCATATTTCAACTATTATCGCACTTGGCAGTAGATTTCAACGTGTAGTCATAAAATGTACTGTCAAACACAGGACAATAAAAAGGGTATGTCAGATCACAAGGATAGCATTTTTAGACTATAATGTGGTTGCATCAGCGCCCTAAATATTGTAGTATTTACAATGTCATCATGCATTGACTTTCTCCTTATAATTCTCCTTTTATAAAGTTATCCAAGCACTAGCCCTACACTTATATATATGCAAATAAAAGTAAGTACCACTAGTGACGTTCCAATCGAAGTGCTATACATACACCACCGAGTGGGGTAACACGTACGCATGTGTCATTTTTGACCTGCTAATGCATCTTTTTCATCGCCTCGGAAAGAGCTCTCTTTCTTTCCCAGCTGGTACTCAGCTAGCCTTATACGTTTTTTTTTTAAAAAAAATGTCATCGTGGAATTTAAATTTAAATTAACACGCAACAACAATTTTACAACGAAGGGAGTGCTATTTTCTATACATGTCGCCCAAGGGCACATCAGATTTCTGCTCGAATTTCCGGGACCCATTTCAGACACTCACAGCGAAAGCACACGCGACGAGGGACGTGTTGCTGATGCATGCAGGCAGGCACCTCGTAGCGCAGCCGCGAGGGCCGGGCGTCGGTCTTCAGATCGAAAAGAGAACAAGATCTGAAGCTCAATGTGCTTGACAAGGCTGTCGATCGATCGACGGCGACGCATCGCGGCCAGCAACAGTGAGAAGGATGTGCCATGCGCCGTCGCTCGGACGCTGACCAGACACTTGGCTCCAGAAAAGAGCTTTTCATCTGCTACCGATAGCAGCGTAGGGAGGGTACGCCTAGCCAGCGACGGTACATGCATTGTGTGAACAAGTAGTACTAGTAGCATCTGTTTGTTATCTTGAACATTACTGCAGTCTGCCTAATTTTATTTGATTCCGATGAGGACACTATATCGGCGTCAAATCCACTCCAACTGCCGCAGGGATTCCATTCGGAGCCGACCTTATCCGATGTCGAAAGACCCACGCAGGAGGGCCGGAAGTAGGCATGCACGTTTTCTGTTTTCTGTGTCAGTACTTGAACTAGTTCTCACCTCCACCTTGTATTATTAGTGAAATAAAATAAACTAATATTTAATCAACGAATACTTATTGGATAGCTGTTTGCATCCCTAGTCAGGACACAAGCTAAGATAAGTTTTGGGTGAAATGGTCGTTTCTTTGTTCAACTATATATTCACCAAGGTACAAGTACGATGTAGATTTGTCTGGTGCAAGTCAGCGGATGCGTGCCATTTTGTTAGTCGAATTATTGCACCAATGGTCTTCAGTGAATGTGAGCTAATTCACCGCTTCAGTGCTTGGCGCCCTGGCGCTGCATCACCTGTTCTGAAATTGCCTGTTCATGTCGGCCCTGAGCAGTCCCGGTCCCCTGGCATGTAAGTTGCCGGCAAGAATCACGAGCGAATTCCTCTGCACGAGCTTGTGCCAATGTTTAGTGCTCACACAATAGTAGCTTGAGAATGTGTAACATAATAATCTTCGGAAAAAAAAAACTTCCAAACGAGTCCTTAATTAGGAAGGACAGGGCGATCCTTCGTCTCCGCCTCACGAGATACCAGTTATTTAGAGAACGGCAACTACATGTGCCCTCGTTATCACAAAGCCACAAAACTTGAGGCTTAAAAAAAGGCCACAAACTTGCAATATGACACCCTCTTATAACTCAAAACCACAATGATTCGAGTGTAAAAGCCATGGTTTTGCATTAGGGGCGCAAGTAGTAGTTGTGGTATCTTGAATCTGATTCCAAAGGCTATGGTTCTTGTGACGTTAACTCCTTTTCCAACTATTGGATAGGAGAACAACAATCCATTATCTTATTATTCGGACTACAAAAAGAATTAATATATATGAACAACCATCCATTCCCTTAATTGTTATTATTGGAGAACAGAATCAATTGCCTGATCCACCTTTACAAATTTTTTTAAGTCTCGAACCATTGCAACAAAGATATATTACACCAATATTTGTTTATTCATTATATACTAATAAAAATTTCGAAATTTAGTAATTTACACATACTGGAATGCATGTAAGTGGTCAACGTTGTGATTCAAATAATCTTGACAGAAAAAGCGACGACAAAGATGAGCTGATTACCACGCTAGCTTCATTAAAAGAGTGAAAAAATGCAAATTTTACATTGACAGCAATATACCACAGGAAAACTGGCATATTGCTGTCAGTGGTCATGGTGTGTTAATGAACTACTACTACCTACTCCTATCAGTCGCGCACCAGGCAGCAGCACAATCAATCATGGAGAGGAATACGGGGAAAGAAAGAAGACCTCCCACCCCACCGGTGCATGTGGCCAGCTTTCCGCGCCTTGTCCATCGCCCCACTACCAGCAGTTGTCTCCTCTCACCACGCCGCGCCGATAAATAGCAACGCGTCAATTTGCCGGCTCACCCGCACCTCCATCTCCAGAAGAGCATAGCATTCTATTCCCGGGAGCTCCTCCGTCCATCTTGTGCATGGGTGACCTCTACTCGCTTCCGCAGAATCATATCGAAGCCGGCATGTGAATATATGATCCGCCTCCCACGGTGATGTTTACGCGAGAGGAAATCTAGCTGGTCCTCTTGCGATCAGCACTGTCACTCAAGCTCAAGATTCTCATCACATCCGAACGCCATCTCCCAAACTCCCTTTAAAACCAGCGAGCGCTCGAGCAGCGAGTTTCCCCAAACACTTCAGTCTTTTGACTCATGGACACCTCAGCCGCCGCCGTCGGGTCGTCGGGCACTATGTCCGCATTCGAGGTATCCAAGCGGCCGGAGACGGCTAAGCTCGTCCTGAACAGCCCCAAGCCGCCGAACCTGCGCGAGGAGCTCGTCGGCGTCGTGGGCAAGGCGTTCCGGCCCCGGGCCGCTTCCGGCGCTAGTGCTGGCGGCCGGCAACCGCGGTGGACGTGGGTCCTGACAGCGCTGCAGTCCGTGTTCCCCGTGCTGCAGTGGGGAAGGAGCTACAGCCTCCAGACCTTCAAGAGTGACGTCATGGCTGGTCTCACACTTGCCAGCCTTGGCATCCCACAGGTAGCTTCCACGTTCTTTCGATCTACAACTGCTGACGTCACACGTCTACTGAATTCACGCTTCAGTTTCTGTTTCTTTCCAAAGTTCTGCAAGCTTTAAGCAAGTCACCATGACTCCATGAGACAAAAATCAGTTTGGTTGCCTGCATATGCTTCAAGCATGAAAGATTTTCCCTTGAAATCTTCAGATGTGTAGAGTAAGTTATCTCATCGATGACTGACACCTGATCCCTTTGGATATGATGTTGCAGAGCATTGGATACGCCAATCTTGCCAAACTGGACCCTCAGTACGGTCTCTGTAAGTATCATTCATCGTAAGACTGCATAAAACAAATGGATTCAAACAAAAAAAGAAGTACTACATGCAGTTTCTGTTCCTCTCTGAATTGTTGTTGCTGGTTTGTGGACGAAACCATAGACACGAGCGTCGTGCCACCCCTGATCTACGCCGTCATGGGGACGTCGCGGGAGATCGCCATCGGCCCCGTGGCCGTGGTCTCGCTGCTGCTGTCGTCGATGATCCAGAACGTCGTCGACCCGGCCGCCGACCCGGCGGCTTACCGGTCGCTCGTCTTCACCGTCACCTTCCTCGCCGGCGTCTTCCAGGTCTCGTTCGGGCTGTTCAGGTGCGTAGTACTCCTACGCAGTTCTCGTGCAGATATGCTCTGATCCTGTTCTACGACGTCGAGCTGCTGCATGTTCTTTTGTTGACGTGTCTGAATCTGGTCGGCTCGTCACGTCCCAGGCTGGGATTTTTGGTGGATTTCCTGTCGCATGCGGCCACCGTTGGATTCATGGCAGGCGCGGCCATTGTCATTGGTCTGCAGCAGCTCAAGGGGCTGCTCGGACTAAGCCATTTCACCAACAGCACGGATGTGGTTTCCGTCATCAAAGCGGTCGTCTCTGCGCTCCATGATCCGGTAGGCCTCTTAATTTCTTAGAGCGGCCCATGAATAATCGAGTCAAACACGATTAGCTGATACGAATATGATGTTGATGGATGATTAATTCATGGCGGAGGGGCAATTGTTATAGTAGTAGTAGTTTTATTTCTCTCATTTCCAGAAAAAATAGAGGGGGTATATTTCCACTAAAAAACTATACATGCATACATATTTTTAGGGATAGTAAACATGCAAGAAATATTTAAGAATTTTTCACTGGGCACCCATGCACATGTCAAGCATAGGTACGTCTAGCTACATCCAAATGTGCAATTAACATTTCTCAACTTCTGCGGCATGCTTTAAAATATTGTTACCGCCAAGGACAAGGGAATGTGTAATTTCCAGTCTCCCGTGATGCAGAAAAGTACAAGCAGCTTAGACAAAGAAAACAACCTTTGACACTTTTTGGAGTTTCAGGGAATAAAAAGAAGTCGCTTTGCGTTCATCTGGTAGAGAATTCAGTGCTCACTTTACATGTTAGTCTAGAAATTTCCGTGCACAGAACTTAAGAAATATTAAAACATGGAATAGGTTACAAGCAGATCAAGATCAGTTATGTGATCATAGCGTGAGCTGTAATTATTACTATCGACTACTTGTTTGTTCATACATAATATTGTTCTGTATATTGTCTGTACAAGGTTGAGGGTAGAAATTTCACGCGCACATCCACCCAAGAAAAATTAAAAAATACAATCATTCAGGTTTCATTCCTTGGAGTGATTATTCAACTTGACAATACAGTATGTACCATCGATTGAATAACCTGCTCACATGATCGGTTGAAGAACCTGCTCACATGATGGCACAGTGTTAGTCTGGGCACGCACTATTCGCCTATTCGGACAACGATAGCACGCACCCTCATGTCAAGTTGTCAACGGATCCATTTTATGCCTGGCTTTACTGATGTCTGCATCTAACGTAACCCTGTTGCCATCTTATCCAATTGCAGTGGCATCCAGGCAATTTCTTCATCGGATGTTCATTTCTCATATTCATCCTCACCACACGGTTCATCGTAAGAAGTCTCAACCTATGTTCCCTTTACACGATGACAAATGAATGGACTCTAATACTGCTGTTACTAACCCAGTTGCATGAATCTTGCATGTGAAAACAGGGGAGGAGGTATAAGAAGCTCTTTTGGCTGTCTGCAATTTCACCTTTGCTCTCAGTCATTTTGTCCACCGTTGCGGTGTATGCAACAAGGGCTGACAAGCATGGCGTCAAGATCATACAGAGTGTCCATGCTGGCGTGAATCCCAGCTCAGCCAAGCAAATAAATTTGAACGGACCACACATTGCTGAATGTGCCAAGATCGCCATCATCTGTGCAGTCATCGCACTTACGGTAATCAATATAAACAACCATCTGGTGCTGAAGGTGAAATGCAAATATACTTAAAATTCAAGGTTCCATTGCCTCTCTCAGGAAGCCATTGCTGTTGGACGATCTTTCGCCACGATACGAGGGTACAAACTTGATGGGAACAAGGAAATGATTGCAATGGGATTTTCAAATGTTGCTGGATCTCTGTCCTCATGCTATGTGGCAACAGGTGATCATCAGAATCAATTCCTATGATGTTCTCAAAAGGAAGCAAAAATATGTTGGTCATAGTGTCTGACAAGGTTTTTGCAGGTTCGTTCTCCCGAACAGCTGTAAACTTCAGTGCAGGAGCTAGGTCAACAATGTCAAACATCGTCATGTCCATCACGGTGTTTATTGCCTTAGAATTGTTCATGAAATTTCTCTACTACACACCGATCGCAGTGCTCGCCTCTATCATCCTATCAGCTCTTCCTGGACTGATCGACATCAAAGAAGCTCGCAGCATATGGAAAGTTGATAAGATGGATTTCCTAACATGCCTTGGTGCATTTGTTGGTGTTCTCTTTGGTTCAGTGGAGATTGGCCTTGCAGTTGCGGTAAGATGCTCAATTTAACTCATTTTGAATCAGATTCACACCTATGCTTCAGTTCTCTGACTTGGTTGGAACTGATTGTTTCAGCTTGCCATCTCCTTTGCAAAGATCATCATACAGTCTCTGCGACCTCAAGTAGAGATTCTTGGTAGGATACAGGGAACAAACATCTTCTGCAGCATCAAGCAGTACCCTGTAGCTTGCAGAATACCAACTGTACAGACAATACGCATTGACGCATCCTTTCTCTGTTTCATCAATGCCACTTCCATCAAAGAAAGGTAAAAGCGATAGAGTACATCTATCTTCGTAAGCGATAGAGTACACCTAGCCTTATGAAATTTAAAAGTAAATTTCTGAAATAGGTGTTTTACTGATTCAGGGTTATAGAATGGGTACAAGAAGAAATAGAAACATCAGGTGAAAAGGCCAGGGAGAGGGTGCAGTCTGTTGTCATTGATATGTCAAGTAAGCGCTTACAGCCATGCCTAGTGTATCTTTGCTATGGTAAATTGACAATGAAAAATTGAATATATATGTGCCTTGTTTGCAGATGTAGTAAACATTGACACTTCAGGACTCACAGCTCTGGAAGAAATACACAAGGAATTGGTGTCTCTTGGCATACAGGTGAGATACTAAACTTACAAACATAAAGAGACAAGCATATATTGCTAAACTGACTGATTCCATAATCTCATTGTTGTGTTAAAAAAATTACCTGCAGATGGCTATTGCTGGTCCAGGATGGCAGGCAGTTCAGAAGATGAAACTGGCGCAAGTGGTTGACAGATTAGGGGAAGATTGGATCTTCCTGACAGTAGGTGAAGCAGTGGAGGCTTGTTTAACTGCACATAAGGGCACAGCTCTCGAATGCTGAGCATGTATTGATTGTTAGGAATAACCCCATAAGTGATGCGGCTTTGCATCCTATGAAGATGGTTTGCAAACGCTTACAGAGCAGTAAGCACCGCTGAAGCGATACAGAAATTTGGAGGTGAATGCTTAAGTTTTCCGCAGCAGTTATCAATAGAAATCAAGTTGCGAGTAAGAATGTATTAGTTTTATTGTGGAAATTATACTATTTGAGCTATCAAGATCCATATTTTGGTATCCGTTGTGTCATGGCTCATACCAATGTGGCAATGTTTCAGAACTAATGATATCTATCGCCAGAGCTAAAATGCTGGCGTTAAAATCAATCTATATGGATTGTAGTGAAAAATAAACCAATTAACCCCTAAAAATTCCTCCAGAAATCTATATGGATTAAAGGCCTAAATGGTATGCAGAAAGGAACGAGAAACTGCTAGCAGAAGCGCATATATACCACCAGTAGAGATTCTGAACCTCAAGAGAGAGAATGTAAAGAGAGGAGGAGCTGTGCGTACCGGCAAGCTGGCATCGCCGCTGTCCGGCCGCCGGCGCCGAGGAAGAGAATGGCGCCCTCGCCACCGCGTCGCCGGAGCGACGAACCCTTCGAAGCTTCCCCCGTTCCCGTGGATTCCCAAGCCTCAGCGACGCGTGGATGCGGGTCTTCAAGCCCAAAATTGTGCTGCGTCGCACATCTTGGCCCACTTGTGGATTCTTTGGTAGTACATTGCCTCTTGACTGGCCCACTGATGGCCCTCACCGCCGCTGTTAAAAGAGCTTCGGATGGGTGAGAAAAGATAAAAAAATAAATCGATTTGACAAATCTTGAGGTTAAAATAAATAAAATTTTAGTTTAAAATGTTATATGGACTCGTGTCAAACTTAGAGCCAGTAAAGTGGATTTTATTTTATATAATATCTGCGTCTTCATCCTTTGATTAATTACAAAGGCAGAATGTCAACTCTGCGCATCAAATCAAACACAGATCCTAGTGGAACAGTCATGATTGGAAATTTGGGATGGAACCATGAAAATCTAATCATTATCAGAATACGTTGACCCCCTTAACATACTACCCCTTAACGTAGTTCTCCTATTGAGTGTGACTTAGGAATCTCAGCCACTACTAGTGCCGTTCACAATGCGCTTAGCTCGTTTCGTCTCCATCATAAACCAGGACCATTGGACCAAGAGCTAGTGGCGGGCACAGGCGTTCCATGAACTGCTGTTCAGTGCTTTCTTCGATCGCACCCGGAATGATCCAAGAGCACTACACATAGGAGATTTGGGAGGCCAGCTTAAGTAGTGCAGCCAAATTTTAACCTCGTCGGTGACGTTTGGATATCCGAAATTAAGAGGTAGGTTTAAGATTAAAAAATAAATAAAGAATATACATTTAATGAGATAGATGAATAGACAATTTAAATTTTCTTCATTTTCTTATCTCTTTCCCACCTCTCATTTTCGAGTGTCCAAACACCACCGAAGCGCTCTTAAAGCCGTGCTGCTTCCAAACACTTGTCTTCAGAACCAGCCTGTGCTGTTGAGGAAGGCCATGCATTGTTGCAGGCTTGCAGCGCAGTTATCCGTTCCCCTCCTCGTTGTGGGACTCTGAGAAGACGACTCTAGCAGGCACAGGCAAACATACGCTGTCGTACAGTCTGACGGGCCGGGCTCACACTTCCCTAGCCCCTCCGAAGGCTCATTTCGGCTGACGTGATTTCCTTCACTCTATTTGCTATCTAAAGCGGGCCGGCCTGTTAAGGAGACAGTGGAGGCCCGCAAAGACCAAAAGCTCGCCTCTGTTCCTGCGCGTCGTTGAGCCCTGGTTCCTCTTCGCCCGCCGCCACCTCGCTCCCCCGCCGCCGCCGCCGCCGCCGGACCAGCGGGCTACCGCACAGCCTGCCAAATAACATCGCAGCTAGAGCACCTGTGCATAGGACTCGCTTACCACAGCCCTAAAACCTCTCTCTTGAGGCGGCGAGCGCCGCCGAGGGCCCCGCGTCCAGTCGGGATGGGATACAACCGCCATAGGCGTGGCCGCGGATCTTCTTCCTCGTCCTCACGCCGCACCAAGCAAGAGGCCTTGCTGTAATAGCTCGTGACTTGTGGCTTTGCTTACGCTAAGATTTTACCTGTGTTCAGGAGGTTTTCTGAGATCAACCGATTGAACTTGAGGTTTTTATTAGAAATCTCTGTTTACATGCAGTTGGAGTCCGATTTCGTGAAATGCTTCATTTCCCGAATTCCAGTTGCGATACATGCATTCTGTTGAGTAAATTCAATATTGTGCTGTACTTGAGTAAATTCAATATTGTGCTGTACTTGCTTCGGAGACGACGAGAGGATAATTGCTATTTCGATTTTTATGATTTTTTATTACAATGCTAATTTTATTGACAAACAAGAGTTAAATACTCTTCGACTTCGGTTTCAGGGATGATGGTCCTGGAACATCACTTCCAAGGCAGGAAGGTAATATGTCCTTGGATATCTGCATATTCTGTGAATTTAATTAAGTTATCAGCATGTAGGAGGCTTACATATAAATATAAAAGGAAAAAAAATTACTGCTTGTCTTAACTGTCAAATACTTCACCTTCTTTCTGTGAACTGTGAATCTGGAGTATTGCTAAATTAGACTAGCATTTATATGTCATTGGCAGTGAATTACGAGCAACAAATTTATCAAAGTAGCATTATTGCATTGTTTTAAAAAAAAGATGTATCAGTTATTGGCATGTCTTTTTAGGAATCACCTGCTTCATAAGATAAATGTACACCATTTCTTCAAAATAAACACTCACCGCACATTTAGCGTATGATAATTTTGTTTTTTTCATCCAGAAGACAATGAAGATGACATTAAAGGTTCGAGAATTCAGCTTGCTATGTGGGTAGGTGCAGTACTTTACTCATAATCGTATCATGCTGAACACTGAGTAAGCTCATTCATTTGTGTACTGCATAGGACTTTGGACAGTGTGATGCTAAAAGATGCACTGGTCGTAAGCTTTCAAGATTCGGGCTTTTGAAGGTACGGCATCATTTGTGAACCATTTGCTTCACACTATTGAAAGCCTTCTGTCTTATTGGAACCAACGAACATATTGAAACTGACAAAACAAAGGACATGTAAACAAGGACAAATGCTACACATGCTTGAAAATATGGCCTTCGATATATGAAAGCCTTATGTCTTCAGGCTTATTCTATTCGAGATCAAATGCCATCAGTCTATCATAAATTGATGCTCAGATTGTTATTTGTCTTCCAGGAGTTGCGAGTGACCAATGGTTTTGGTGGTGTTGTTCTCAGGTTATAAAGGCTATATGGTTTAAACTTTTTTCTAGTTAGTTTTTCCTTTGCAAGCATTGCAGATGACACTAATGTTGTTCAAATGAAATTGTTTTTGACAGTCACGTTAATGTTGCTGCTTGCCTATTTTATTCTTTCCTTTCAGCCCTGTTGGAACACGGTGCGTATCCAAGGAAGATCACCCTATTGTGCAAAGAAAAGGATTGGCTGTGGTTGATTGTTCTTGGGCACGTTTAAGTGATGTCCCTTTTGTGAAACTCCGCTGTGGCGCTCCTCGTCTCTGTAAGTTTGTCCTGTCTAATTAACTTCAAAAACATGGTGCATCATATATTTATTGATCATTATGCTTTAGGTATGAGCTGTAGTTCTTTATCCTACCTTTTTACATGAATCCTATCAGAAGTATACGGATAAACTACTTTCTTGAATGATTTTGAAAACCTATCTAACTAATTAGTCCTCTGATATGTCTTCAAGTGTGTTACTTGCCAACATTGGATTTGCTAAATGAAATATTTGATCCCCTTCATATAGCTTGATATTAAATTGGTATTTGAATCTTAAATGAAATATATGTTTTATTTTAATGTTTTCAGTGCCATGGTTGGTAGCAGCAAACCCTGTGAACTACGGACGCCCATGTCAACTATCATGTGTGGAAGCTTTATCAGCAGCCCTCATAATATGGTAAATTTTCCAGCCTTACGTAATCATGTTGTTTGGGATACGTAGCTTATGTCGGCATCAGCTTATGCCATCTAATTATTTGAAGTGGGGAAGAAGACACAGCACATTCGTTGCTTGAGAAATTCAAGTGGGGTCACTCATTCTTGTCTCTAAACAGGTCAGTGTGGTGAAATATTTAAGTATTATTATATTTATAGATGTGCAGTGAAATTTTTATACTCACCAAAGGAATTATATAGATAAGTATACCAGGTAGAAGTAGTAATTGATGTATGAAACTGTAAAATGGGACAAATGCAAGTAATTTATGGTTCTACTTGCTGAAATGTTTGAGCCAAGAGTGGTGGGATGATCCCCTCTGTTCTGTGTATACCAGATACCGCAATGTTACCATTATATTCAGGAAAATTTTCTTATAACATTCAGAAATGTTTTAAGAAAATATCTCACGTACACTATTGTACTGCATTGTTATAGTTATCCAGGACATTTCAGAAGGCAGTGTGCTATAGGTTGCAAGTATGGAGGGTATTTACTTAGTTTTTAATTACAATCTGATTTCTCAGTCACCTTGAGCTCTTAATGTAGTTAGATCGTCAACCTTAATTCTTCACTCTAGATGTCCTTTTTACAAATGTATTTAGGTCAGGTGTTTGACTAATTTATTATTGACACCTGGTAACGATGTGCAGAGACCTCCTTAAAGCTTACTCCCGATGTGAAAATGGCTCTGAGATAATCAACGTGCAGAACTCCTGGTTATCAAGCAACACAAGTGTTCCAAAACCACCTTTAAATGGTAACATGGTTTTACCACTAGTTATCCACATGAAAATATGGATTTGATTCTTTTGTATTTAGTTTACATTTGTTCTAATAGTTTTTTTATGCAACAGCAACAGAGTCAGAGCAAACTACAGAGGGATCTGAGGGTGATTCAGACAATGATCTGCCGCCTCTTGAGAAGAACTTGAACCACCTGAACCTCAACCAAGATGAAGAAAGCGGGGAAGAGGGATCTGAAGGTGATTCAGACGATGATTTGCCACCTCTTGAGAAGAATTTGAACCACCTGAACTACAGCCGAGATGAAGAAAGTGAGGAAGAGGGGTCTGGGTGATTCAGACGATGATTTGCCACCTCTTGAGAAGAATTTGAACCACCCGAACTGCAGCCAAGATGAAGAAAGTGAGAAATCAAGTGAGAAAAAGTAAGGATTGAATTGCTTCTATGGCAATTTTGCGGCAGATATAAAATAATTAAGCTAAGGGAACAGTACATGTGCCTGATGTAATACAGGGCTGGTATCATAATAAATTTCATGGGTATTTACACCTTGATATCTGAAATGCGTGGTTTGGAAGAATCTTTGTACACTAGCACTAGCGATGGGAACAGATGAGTTTTCCATAGAAAGTTTTCATGTCCAGTGAATTGATATCATCTTAGTATGAGGGAAATAGTGATGACTCTTGTCAGGAACGGTGGAAATATTAAATCGAGAATTTGGAGAAATGGACGTGTCGATACTGGAAGTTCAAAGTCGTACTTAATTTACTTTAAATCAAGTAATGAGCATATATACGTTCAATGTTGGCTTGTGTACATTCATTCATACAGTAATTTGTAATCACTGTTATTGATAGGTACATGTCGGCGCGTAATCAGCGCGTAACAATGTTATTGATTACGTTCATTATATATGAATATACGGGTGTGTTTATATCATCAGTACGCCACCGGCGGAACAAGTAATTATTTGCGCGACGTGCTCAGGCCAGGAATTTCTTTAGCCTATTGGCAGCCTCGATGACCCTGTCCCTGCTGTTGAAGGCACTGACTCTGATGAACCCCTCGCCGCCGGGACCGAACCCGCTGCCCGGCACGGTTATGACGTGCGTCTTCTCGAGGATCTCGGCGAAGACGTCCCACGACTTGCGCCCCGGGAAGCGCACCCACACGTACGGCGAGTCGGTGCCGCCGTACACCTCCTTCCCCAGCGCCGCGAACGTCTCCACCAGCAGGCGCGCGTTCTCCTTGTACACGCCCACGACGCGCCGCACGGCGCTCCGGCCTTCCTCGGTCGAGAGGCAGGCGAGGCCGCCGGCCTGCGCGACGCTGGAGGCGCCGTTGAAGCAGGTGCACACGATGCGGTCGAAGTCGCGCGCCACGGGGCTGCCGTCCGCGTACCGGAGCTCCTCGGGCACCACCGCCCAGCCGAGCCGGACGCCCGTGAACCCGGCGAACTTGGAGAAGGACGAGACCTCGATGGCGACCTCCCGCGCGCCGGGCGTCTCGTAGATGGACCGCGGCTTGCCCTCCCCCTCCGACACGTACCACGAGTAGGCCGAGTCGAAGACGATGATGGAGCCGTTCCGCCGCGCGAAGTCCACCAGCTCCCGCAGCTGCGCCGGGGACGCGACGTGGCCCGTCGGGTTGTTGGGCGAGCAGAAGAAGATCACGTCGGTGCGCGGCACCGCGGAGAGGTCCGGGAAGAAGGAGTTCTCCGGCGCGCACCGCATGTAGACGATGCCCGCGTACTTGCCCGACTCGTCGGCCTTGCCGGTCTGCCCCATGATCACGCCGTTGTCCACGTAGCCCTGCAGCACATGGCGGTCACAGAAGCGCATGTGAATCGATCGAGCTATTTCAGAATATGAAAGCATCAAATCAAATATGAAGTACCGGAAAGGTGGGATCTTGGACAGCAATGGTCACATCTGATCCAAAAAGCATCTGCGTATACAAGGAAGGAAAAGAAGAGGTTTTTGTTAGCAACAGAGATCGCAAACAACTGAACTGATTCAACACCTATTAGAGCGTACCTGAAGCCGTGCAATATCACTTTGTGCTCCGTCCGAGATGAACACCTCAGATTCTTTTATCCCCATGCCTGGGTACATTTTCTCAGATATGACCTTTCGCAGGCTCTACAAACGTCTCCCCAGAGCCCGAAAAAAATTGAGTCTTAAGTGAGTGAGGTAAAACAATTTAAGTTCGACATTAGTCATTTACTATACCTTTTGCCCTTGCTCCGGTCCATAACCCTGATATCCTTCTGGAGTGGACAACGCAATTGCATACTGCAAAAATAAGACAATAAATTTAAGCCTCAATACACTTCAAAAAACACCTGGCTCAATAAGTCCCATAGGAATGCATGGTTTCACCTACTCAAGACCAAAATATATATTTTTTAAAAAAATAACCAAGCAGTAACCTTTCAAGATATCTAAGTACTTTGATCCCTGGCATATACAAACATACAATTATCTAGATATTTAAAATATATAGAGAAAAAAGTTTATAATGCGTTGGACTGGGAGTCGGAGACTGGTACGAGCAACATGCACATGCATGCTCACACTAAGGCCAACCGATGCAAGCAAGCTAAAGTGCTCCTGCTCACTCTTCAAAACAAAAAAGGTCAGGCAAGCAAGCAAAAAATTATTCCAATTGAGGTCGCTGTCACCGAATAGAATTCTCTTTTTTTTTTGTCCCCTCATGTCAACACACGACATACCATGATCTGAAAACGGCTGAAGACATGCATTGTCAAATGATTTAGAAGCGCTTTCTAGATTTGCTGTATATAGATGTTCGGATTGGTCACGAGTGTCAGTTCACTAATCACTGATATTGCTACCTAATCCGTGGGGCCATCAAGAGGAACAGATGTACTACCGTGTGAACGGCCAGCTAAACAAGCCATGCATGACACCTAAATTATCCTGCACTGATCTTGGAGCGTTTAGAGAGATGATAGGTACTGTTCTCCTAAAAGTTCTAGGAATCAGGGGCTACATTTGGTGGTGCATGTGGAAAATAGCGAGAATTTGGGGGAGGCCATGATGTGGCTGCAATGACGTCATCAGGGCCTCGAGCAAGAATGGATTTTCCAAACTCTTGTGTAGAAAAACTGATGCAACGTACTATATGTTCTTACAAGTCAAAATATGGGTAGATACAAATGATGTTCCAGACGATGGAACAGAAGAATCTTAGCACTTACTGGACGTAATATCTGCCTTTACTAGGGAAAATTCTTCTATGTAAGTAAAACGTGTGAGAATAGAGTACAGAATTTGTACTCATATGGTACTGTGCAGACCACATGGCGATAATTCATGCATGATGAACAACGGAAGCAAACACTTCGGTGATGATATACACCCAAGTCGACAGTGGCCTATTCCGAGTGAGCACAGCAACATGGACTGATAACAAATTGGAAAGCTAAATATGTAATCCAAATAAGTAGATACTTCTTGTTCTATGGGAATGGCAAGCGAGACAGTTGCCATGGCTAACAACTTACCTTATCCTTCAAAAACTAGTTTATTCAAATTTTATTTCCACATGCTAAATTATTTGAGACATATAGTTGGTCAGCTCCGTGAAGTATCTGTTCGACATTTTGCCAACGGGCCATCAGGCCACGCGCTAGCCTTTGCTTATAAATTTATCAATATTCGAGGTATTATCGTCCTTGACGTTATGTTAGAAAATAATTTTTATATCAAATATCGTTGTCGTTTCATTGACTTGACTAGCTAGCCACTCATTTTCTGGTATAGTTCTTGGATAGCTCCGTATCTCATGCGTGATATCGCGTCTAAAGTGTGCTTTAGAAAAGTTTTTCCTTTTAAAAAATATTATTTTGCTTTATCCTGCTTTAACACTGTTTCCCTGAATTTATGGTCTCGAGAGAAAAGAGAAGTGGAGTGCAAATTTCAGACGACAAGACAATACCTCCGCCATGGCTGAAGTTATGACGCTTGGTATTGGTTCAGTAGTGTCACCGATGCCCAAACTGATGACCTTAGCATCGGGGTACTTCTTCAGGTGAGCTTCATGCCTAATGCTTATCTAAAGGAGGATCAGTCGGCACGCCAAGTAGTGAAAATAAATGATGATGAATTATGCTTGTAATAATAGATCAGCGATAAATAAGCTAGTACCTCCGGGAACAGATACCCTTTCTGAAGCTTCTCCATGTGCCGATTGCGAACGACGCTGGTCCGAGGAGCTGAATTTTAGCAGCAGCATGGAGGAAATCGTCAAACATTATGAACTGTCAAGAATGCACCAAAGAAAAAAAAAGGAAACAGCCATGCCAAGATCACGGTGCTGTTTGTTCAAATGCAGTACCTCCGGTCTTTGCATGAGACGCGACGTCCAGTGGAACGACAGCCTTCTCAAGCAACCTACATGAAGGATAAAACATGTGAGAAGGCGAGAGGCATTTATATGGCTTCAGATAATCACTAATGCATCATCCACAGGCACCACACAGGCTGAAATGAAAAGTATTTTAATAGTAGTCTGCTGCATGCTGTACTTGGAGATCATATCTGCCGGCATGAATGGAGCTTGAGCTTCAGCTTGTGGGAGAAAGCCCTTGGAGCAAGACTATGATGTTGCTCGCACTCAAGCGCAGAAGGATGAGCTCCTGAATGCGTTAGCACAACCAAAGGTGGCAACTGCGATAAGAGCACCATTCGAGCAACGCGGCATTTATAGAAATCGAAGAGGCTCGCCGGGGGTCGAAAAGGTTATAGCTGCGCTGAAGAGTCGTCGATCGATCCGCTAGCTGCTCGAGTGGCCCCCACCAAGCTTGAAAATATTTTCCATGGTCTGAGGCGACCTTGGTCGAGTTTCAAACGGATTCTCTGATTGTTTAGGCGGTCCTGTGCTAGGCAGCGTTTGGTACGTCCCCTTGGACAAGCTTCTTCGTTTGTGATGTCCACACCTGCACTGCTCCCCTGCATGCCACTTGTAGAGTCGTATGTGCACGGAGATGACAAACCACCGGCTTGGCATGCTTGCGTTCCATAGTCACCAAACCGTGATTTTGGTGAGAACTCACATGTTGAAATCTTCTAGGCTGACCTCTAGAGGCAAAAGTTTCAGAGCAAGAACGTGGCCAAGTGAAGTCCAGTTCGTTGAACGTAGAGGATATTTCAGAAAAACTTCGCAGAAAACACAAGTGCATTCACACCTAATTGCATCCGAAATTTCGATTTTGATAGCTAGAATACATGATCAAATGATACAGTAGATCTATTACTAGGAAAGTCTTCCTTTGGGTTTGCTACATCATGATTCATGGCCATGTGTGAAGGGAGGACTGGCCATTGAGAAATTCTAAATATATGGAAGGTTTACGCATAAACTGCAGAAAATAAAGGGTCTGCTCCAGGCGATAAGATAGTTGGATGTTCATGTGCAACTTTCCAGACAGCTGCCTGAACTGTTCCCATTGGTATTTTCACTGGCATTTCTCATGGTTTGATTCCTTGCTTGATTTGATTACTCATGCTGTGTCCGGAGGAATTTTCTGTTAGGGCCTGAGACCTAGACCAGTTTTCTAATGAGTTGAGTAGCCGTACTAAACGAGATTTGTTGAACAGCCCTTAGACTCACCTAGTAATATATTGTCTACGTCTTTTTTCTTTTTTGGACTAAAAATGAGTTTCTTAACCATTGCGAAGAAACTAGTGCATGTTGCTGTTCCGTTTTTTTCAGGGAAGGAAGGTGCATTTCGTCCTCCTGGAGACCAGCAATTTAATAAAACAGTAATATCTATTGCTCGGTCATGACCTAACCTAAAAAGAACAATATCTTTCTAAGATGCAAACAAACCAACTGAGCTGGGACTCCAGATTTCTCCTTAGGGCTACTTTAGAATGCAATATTTTCATATAAGTTGTATAGGAATTTCACAGTAAGTAGTTCGATTTCAAAAAAAAAAAAAGGATTCAGGACAAAATCCTGCAATCCAAAGGACTTAGGGCTCCTTTGGAACACAAAAAAAATATAAAATTATTTTGGAATTGTTTTTTTAGAAATCGGTTCAATTTCACAAGACAAATAAGAGCCTCTTTGGCAGAGCTCTCAGCTTCTGATTTTCAGACAGAATTAAGGGAGCTCTGTCAAACACTGTTTTTTAGTTTTTTGTCTAGTTCTGTGAAGTGATTCTCTCAAATAAACGAAGAGGCTGGGAGCGGAAAAAAGTAACTCTTGATTCTGTGAAGTGATTTTTTGTCCTGATTCTAAGAGTTTACCCTAGAGTATAAAAAAAATCACTTTTAGCCATCAGAATCACTTCACGAGAGAATCAGCAGGGAATCAAAAAATCAGAAGCCTGAAAGCTCTCTCAAAGAGACCCTAAGATTTAGAAAAAAAAATTGCAATTCAAAGTATACATTATTAGACCTTCTCATAGCTCGAGAAGTCAGGTCACAAGTTTTAGTTTGTTCGAAGGGTGTCAGCTTCAGTTGTAGTAGCTACAAGCAGGGTTTTCAAAACCGCTACAGTTCTGATTTTGGTTTTTGAGAAAAACCGATTGGCTAACCGGTCAAACCGATCGGTTTACCGTTTCGCTACAGTAGCTCGATACGGTTTTTAGCGAAAAGCGGTGATCCGATAATACCGGACCGAACCGGTTTCATCTGTTTTCATGAAAATCAGCTGGTTTTGACCGGTTTTGTAAACCCTAGCTACAAATTGTTGACAACTTCATGCAGTGACTTTGTCCTTGACTCCTTCAACTTTCCTCAGATTTTGGGTGTGTATACACACTTGTTTGATCATTTAAAGTAAGTGTTTGCATTTTATTTTTCAAGTTGTGCCGCACACACTTTTGTAAGAGATGCATAGACACTAGAACTAAAAAAAGAGCATAAATTGGCTACATTTCGGCACACCTCCCCAGCTTCTAGATCTATTTCGGATTTTCAGTGTATAATACAAATACATTATTTTTATTTTTATGTGTTTAGTTCAAAATAGAATGAAGTGACTCAAAACCAAAGACTTTCTGTTCTTAAATCATTGCCATAAAGACTCATGCTACCCGCAAAAAGAAAAAAAAATACATATGAATGAGTTTCACAAAAAAAAACACTATGCATGTATCAGATTTACATATTTGTTCATGTTTGATTAGCACCAGCAGCTTGCAAGTTCTTCGCCTGATAAGTCTGGAATCTGTCTTTTTCACCCTTTTCATGCATATGTTATACTACGTATATATGTATATAATGTCACAACTGCTTTTATCGTCAACTAAAAAGATATATATATATATATATATACCTAGCTAAGTAGCTAGGTTTGAAGATAAGATGTTTACATGCCATGCTACGATAGATTATCCTTGCCTCGCTGGCTCGACAAACCATTCTATTTTAACAAGGCATCTTGTTTTCACCGAGACTAAAGCTGGAAAACTCGAACCTGATGAAAGGCAACGACAAACGCCAACAAAGACCTGCAGAGACTTGCAGTGCAGGTCACAAAAGCTTGAGTGAACACGAGACGCCGCGACGGCAACGTCTAGCGCAGGGAAACGAGGGAAACCGGATAACGAGAAAGATCCTTGCTTGTCCCGTCGACAAAAGCGAAGTTTGGTGAATGGAACTAGTGGCGTCCCAGCTCTCGGTTTGTGCAGGAACTAAGCTACAGACAGCAGTAACTTTTCCCGTCCGGCAGCATTCATACACATGCGTGATTTCCATCTGTTCGTACAGGCGGACGGCGACGCGCATGGACATCCGCTTGACCGGCGCGCGCACCCGCGGTGAGAGTTTCCATGCGAGATGCGCCTCCTCTCCTCGCCGCCGGCGGTGCTGGACCTGCTGGTGGCGACCGTGCGAGAACCAGAACCAGAGCTTATTTTCCTCGGAATTTCTCGCTGGGTCTCTGTCTCCGCTTCGTGCTCGATCCGGGCATCCGGCCATGCACCGTGTACGTGCACGCATCGGCACGCGCTCCGCGCTGCCGCGTGCCTTCCCCGACGAGGAAAAAGGGAAGAATGTTCCCCCACGATCAGAACGGGCGGCGGTTCTCGGCCTGACCAAAAATGCGCGGTGACGTGAGAACTCTGACGCATGCAAGGTTCCAGGAATTCTCGCTCGTGCGCTGATGTTAACGTCGGTATCTCTCTATCTTGTAGGAATGGAAGAAATCCTTTCCACGGTCCTGCACCGCGAACCGTGGCACGTGCCATATTTTGCCGGATGGAACTGGACTGCAGCATAGAATTTGAACAGGGTGGTGAAATGAAACGGCCCGAATGATATGATGAAGGTGATATGCAGAAACTGAAAACGGACTCTGTGTTGAGCAGAGGATGGACTTCAAATAAATCCGAACTTTACGATCGTCAAGGTAACCCGTTTAGGGTGTTTAGCTGAACTTTGACGTGGCCTACTTTTTGGTCGTTCATGGTTGTTAAGACCGAACAGTCAGGTCTGTCTGGGAAATTCAGGATCATGAGCTAGTTGGGACTTGGTTCTTGACCATTTTGTTAATTTTTCTTATGTGTCGTGGCTACTGGGCGTGACCAAGAGATGGTATGGTAGAGACAAGTCACCTCCGAGAAAAAGGGCCTACAGTCTCGAGATCGCAGCACAATACTTTTGGGCCCAAAATCAAAATATTCTCGGACCTACGAGAAGAAGAGCACAGGCGGCAGGCCGGCCCATCTCCAAGTGTCCTCGGTCACAGAAGCCGGTCGAAGACCCAGTAAGCGCCGCACCGTAGTAGTTCGTCCCACTCTGCAGTTGGCCCACTCGGAAGGGCCCAACCGGCCCAGCATTACGGCCTGCGATGGCGCAGACCTGCCCAGCAACACATTTGCGTCGCGGGCTTCCGTCATTCAGGATCCATACCTTTCGCCTGTGGTTGTGGGTATAAGAGCTCTAACAATCTTTTTTTTTCTGTTATATTATAGTATCTCCTGAGTGTGAGAAGTTATCTATGTCCTGATTTTAAGATCCTATGGTCATTTTTTTAAAAGGAAATTTGAGCATCTCTACAAGTTAAATCGCACAAAAGATGGACAATTATGTATACGTCACTTGAGAGTCACGCTTGCATATGCGGAAACGCATGGGTAGTTTGATAACTTCGTTAGGGTGTCAACCTTGGCAACTCATCGCCCTCAATTGTCCCTCCCAAAGACTATTGCTTCTTGAATGATTATAAAACCCTTGGTAGTACTCGGTCCTCCTCGCAAGAGTCATATATAAGTTTGCTGTTCTATCAAGTCCAAATGACCAGGTGAACTGCCGCGTGTGTAGAATAGTTAGAAGGTTTGCATGACCAGGGGAAAAAAAGAAGCTACATGAAACAGCATGTCAGGTAGAGGTAGCAGGATTGTTAGTTAGGAGTAGACAACTGCCTCGGCCAGCCATCTTTTGATGCCGTTCAGACTTCTAAAATGTAAAGATAACTGGAGGTAGTACTAAGGTTGTCTGATCTTTCGATGATGAGATGGATAATTTCGATTTGGATTTGAACGTTACGTCTTAGTGATCGATACACCAACTAAAGTTGTTGTTTATGATCTTATGCAGGACGATGAACCAAACCACTAGTGTAATTCCTACGAACAATAAAAAAAAAAAAGCAATCAGTAGTGGAAGGCTATCAAACTAAAAAGGAGGGTTGAAGGTGAAGGGGTGTCAATTTTCACCCCAGGCCCTGGACCTCTTCACTATCTAGCTAGTTCCATCGCGTGGCGTAGCCGTCAGGGACAGCAGTTTGATTAAGCGTCATTTTCTCGAATGCATCATGGGATCAGTGATCTTATGAAAGCTGTTTCCTCGAGCCCTTCTTTCAAGCATTGTTTTCAAGCCTCTACGTGGGCAGCGATGTCGTCAAATAGAAAAAGACAAGGAGGCAGGTTCTAAATTTCCCCTGATGTTGTTTTCACCACCTCTTTTGGCGAGCACACGACCAATGCCTGCGGGCTTCAGTAGTTGGCTGAAAACTATAGTTCACTCATTTCTTTGCAACACGCCACAACGGGGATTACAGAAGTCATAAAAATGTACCATCAATCAATGAATTGAACTTATTATTGTGGGCATTTTTTTTTAGAAGTTATTATTGTGGGCACAGAAGCGGTCAACTGAGATAAAAAAAAATATACACTGCATATAAAATAAAAGTAATCATACATGAATATGAGAAAAAGAAAAATGTGTACAAATGCCATATAAGAACTCTAAAATAGAAAAGAAAGGTGAAGAAGATCAAGACGATGCTAGTCTACAGAACCAGTAACAAGGAAGATACAGCGATGTCTCAAATAGCCTCACATCGATCGATCGCAGCAAAACTAACACACACGGATCGGACAGTGCAACTGCAACGGTGCACGCATAAAACTGCGGTCACATTACGCTCCGTGCTGCCACCCGGCGCCGTTGGCGGGCGCCTTGTCGGCGTCGCGCTTCCTCCTCCGGAGGACGATGGCCCACGTGATGACCTCGAGGCAGAGCGCGACGCCGGCGAGCGTGGCCAGGATGACGATGTAGGCGGTCTTCCACCCGCTGGCCGGCTTGAGGATGTCGAGCCCCTTGAAGATGTTGACGGCGGCGAGGACGATGACCGAGTACCCGACGGAGTGGTGGTAGATGTTCCAGTAGAGCCTGTACTTGTTCTTCTTGTCGGGCCGCAGCAGCAGCGCGAACACCTGCAGCGTGGCCAGGCAGAAGATGGCGATGCCGATGTTGCGGTGGGGCCGGTAGGTAATGCCCACGGACTCGCTGCCGAGCTTCAGGCCCAGGCCCCAGCCGGCGACGCCCAGGATGTAGCCGGAGCACTGGCACGCGATGTGGAGGTAGAACCACGCCGGGTCCGCGGACTCGAACACGCGGAGGTACCGCGCGATCATCGCGCCCATGGGGATCAGGATGCCCCAGGCCACTCCGTTCAGCACGCCGTGGATCTGTACGCATTTGCAAACGTGTCAGGGTTACAGTGATTCCGGGCAAAATCAACGTTACTACGTCATCAAAAGGCGAAAACTATTGAGGTGGCTAGCCGTTCAACAACTCTCGATATGCATCTAGAAGACTAGAACTGACGCATATTATATGATTATTTTTCTCCCCGTGAAGCTGTTGCTTCTTGGAATTGGATTCTGACCATCTTTTCCCAAGACCGCCACCGATCACAAGAGGGAAAAGTAATCCAACCTCTATACTGTTGGTGAAGTAAGCACATCGTGTTTTCCATAAGCCTAGAACGTCAAAGAAAGCTATTTGGCATGTTTTCATTTCTCATGTCCAATTCTCAGCTCTCAAGTGCTGAATTTCTTAATTAATGCAACGTCGCCATCCACAACTTGATCCATCACTATCCTAATAATACCTAACCTCTGAAGAATTCGACACTGAGAGGAATCGATTATTCAAGCGTAGAATTATCCTTTGTGTTCTGAAATTGATTAACCAAATATGCAAGATTATAATAGAAAAGAAGACAAGGAACTCACATTACGGCGGTGCAGTCTGGAGCTGGATGCTCCGACGCTGGACCCGGAGAGGAAGTCCAGGTTCAGGGTGCTCTGCAAGTTCTGCCCGCCGACGGTGTGCGGCCCTATCTGCCCGTTGCTGAGCGGACCCGCCTGCCACACCGTGTTCTGCGACGTCCTGTTCCCCGGCAGCCTGACGGTGGCGAAGATGGTGTACGCGCCGGCCGAGTACTCGGCGCTGGGCGTGCCGACCACGTCGAACCTGAGGTTGCCCGGCGCGAAGTCGGGCGACGTGCTCGCCAGGTAGGTCTGCAAGACGGAGACCGCGCCGCTGCCGTCCTGCGAGGCGATGAACACGCTGCTTCCGGGCATGCCGGTGCGCTCGGTGTTGATGCCCCAGGCGACCCATCCGTTGCTGCCCGACGGCGCGCGGAACGCGACGTCGGCGGTGCCGTTCTCCGCGTGGTACGTGTAGTGCAGGGTGGCGCCGAGCACCGGCAGCGCGTTGCAGAGGCGGAACGACCGGCCGTTGCCGATCCCGGACCCGCAGTCCTGCGCCGTCGCGGAGGCCGCGAAGATCAGGAGCAGGGCCCCGAGGAGGAGCCGCGTCATGGCTGGCGCTCGTTGGAAGCCTTGCTCTGGTTTTCGTTTGGTTGCTTCGAGCGCTGGCGACTCGAGGTGCCGGGCTGAAGGCTTGGAGCTGCCGCTGGTGTCTTGGTGAGGGAGGGAAAGGCACGGCAAAGGTGCTCTATATGTCCTGCAAGGCTGCAACACGACTACGAAGCGCGCGGTTGTTGGGAGGGGTTGCCGTGTACCGGGAAGGTTCGGAGGGGACCTGGTCAGTCATTGTCCAGTCTCAGCTAGGAGAGTTGTCAACTCTACGACAAAATGCTACGGCGGCTACTACCTTTTCAGTTTATTGGTGCGTCCATTTATAAAAAATGGAAAAGGATAGCGCGTGTCCATGATGGACAGGGTCCTCGTCTTCGCCCAGTCTCTGAGCAATCGCGGTGCTATATTTCGTCAGGGGACAAGCGTCTACTGAATGTTCTGGGGAACGCAAACTAGGCTTCAGATGATAGGCTGTGCGCACACCTGCCCAGGATCACAGGGCTATAGACCTTTCCACGTTCAGAGGGTCGTGGTTCGGTTCCCGGCAGCCAGGTGGCCCAGAGTTGGTGGAGGCTGGCGATGGGATTAAGCAGCGGCCAGCACGCCGATAACAACAGGATTAGGTGAGGAGCAGAGCAACTTCGTTCATGACCGCAGACCGTGTTCCTAGGTGCTCGGTCAACTCGACGGCTGCTTCCTTTCGTCCGGGCCCCGTTACCCTTTCCTTGTGTCTCAGGAAACAGTGTAGCGCATGTGTGTTCTCTGCAATTGTTTTAGTACGAGTAGTTGTTTGACGAGCACTCGACTATGCTTGGGAACAGGGATAACCTCATTTTAAATTCATTCAAAGTTGCGACTGTGCTCCATAATATCTCGCACTTTTATACAACTTCAGCATGATCTACTACTATCTTCTTGCAGAATATGCCAGGCCCTCCCAAATCCTGATAACATTCTCCCCACTTTATCCTTATTTTGCAACGAGCTGCTATCAAATTGCGAAGCTGTCTGCCTCCCAACTTGTTCATCACGTAGACTATTCTCAACTCCAACGCGCCTCGTAGAAAAATAAAACTCGGAATTCCCCTCGTGTTCATCGTCTCATGTGATCCGGTGTAGACCGCTCGCGCAACTTTGATCTTCCGCGTATGTATCTTTGTTGGCTTCGACGGTCTGCTCTGACCGCGCGTCTGTATTATTAGCACCGGAATGTTCAAAAAAAAAAAAAAAGCACCGGGCTGCATGAAGACGATCAGGAAAGAGACGCGACACTGGGGTAGATTGTACCGTAGCATACTGCTCTGCGACCTGGTCCAACATGCTGACAGAGCAGTTCAGCTCTGGGATGATACGTTTAGATGGTCCCATCGTGTCTGTGGATGCCTCCGTATACTGCCGAATTGGACTGTTTGAGCAGACCGGAACGGTTCAGACTCTGCGACGAGATGAGCGAGAAAAATCACTGAGACGACAAAGCCTGAAGCCTCCATTTTTGGTGAAGGTCGTTGTCACATCGATTACAGAATTTCGCGGTTCGGCCGTGGCGGTTGCAGGAGCACACGTTTACACTAAACTAACCACGTATTCGTTCACGTGCCAGTGTTCAAAGTATGGAAGATGGAACCTTCAGCGACGAGGTTACGGCTTCACAGGTAGAGCGGCTCGTATAATAATAACTCGGAAGATACAATGCTTAGGCACACGGTTAAGCAAAGGTTGCGGCGTAAACGGAGTCAAGCACCTGGCGAGCGTTTCCCACGTTTGCTTCAGCTGCAGACCAACGAAAATCTCCAGTTTCTCTGGGGGACAGCTCGGATCGCGGTCGCGGGGGACGTGACGAGCCGGGAAGACGAAGTCCCAAGCCAAGTGGACCGGTAATCTGTTGGGCTGCAGCGCGACCAGGCCCTTGTTGGGTTTGCCGACGAATGATGACTTACTGGGCCGCAAGGCACCATGCGCGGGACATTGTGGCCCGTGCGAGGCCAGGCCCGTTTGCTTCCGAAACAGTTTCCGCCGGTGTACTACTACTAGGAATACGTACAAACGGAAGGATTCTAACACTCGAGAGAAAATTTTTGAAGTCAAATATTATTTAATTTCATAAACTTATGCCATGCGATGAATCAAAATGTAAACACACTCGTACAACAAATTTACAAACATTTGAGTCATAATACTGGATAGCAGGCTGTCATGATCTTCAGGGTGTCGCGTACAGGAGATGATCCAGCGTGTAATCACCGGACATATCATCAGTACCCCTGAAAATCCCTCAGGTTACGGCGAGGCAACCTGGAGTTTGGTGCCCCTGCGGTGGTCCGGTTGCCGGCCAGGAAGTCGAGAGTCATGGTGCTCTGCAAGTTTTGCCCGGACACCCGGTGTGGCGCTATCTGCCCGTTCTGGAGCGGCCCGGCCTGCCACACAATGTTCTGCACAGTTGAGTTCCCGGGCAGCAGCAGCGTCACGTAGATCGTGTACGCGCCGGCGGAGTACTCGGCGGCTGGCGCGCCGGACAGGTTGAACCTGAGGTTCCCTGGCGTCAAGGAGGGCGACGTAGTCGCCAGGTACGTCGGGAGCACGGAGACCACGCCGTTCACGTCCTGGGAGGCGATGAGCACGCTGCTTCCGGCCATGCTGGCGCGGGACTCGGTGTTGATGCCCCAGGCGACCCAGCCGCTGGCGCTCTGCGGCGCCCGGAACGCGACTTCGGCCGTGCGGTTCGCCGGGTGGTACGTCCAGTACAGGCTGGCGCCGAGCACCGGCAGTGAGGTGCACGACTGGAACGATCGCCCCGCCGGGAACTTGGCGGACGAGCAGTTGGCAGACTGCGCCGCGGCGCCGGACGCGAACAGAAGCGCCGCCGCGAGGAGGAGCCATACCGACGAGTGGCCTGGACGCGCCATCGCAAAGGACTGAACACTGAACGTGTGTGTGCCTGCGGTGTTGTGCTCTGTGTCGCTAGCTCGATCTTCGCTCCTGAGCCTGAGCTCCCAATACTCGAATGCTGCTTGTCAGCTACGTGCGGTCGCAGGCTCAGGTGCTGAAGCTTATGAGAGCAACAGGGCATTGGAGCTGTGCTATATTTAGGCAATGGGTTAGGATTATTGTAAGCCCGGTGGTTCTGATAGTTGGCTAACTACGTCGACATGGTCAATCTTTTGTAATCGCGTACTTAGACATCAGAATCAGTAAATTCCGCCGGCTGGCCTATATACTAGCGTACTGCTTATAATTTATTTACTCCATCTCCCTCGTCGCCGTACCGTATTATCGATCAGGTGCTTCAATTCCCACCTGAACCAGCACAAACGTGGTGGCGACACTGTCTCCTCGGATCCGCGTTTGACCTGCTCCAGGTGATTCTGTCACAAGAACATACATTCGTACTCTTCTGTTCTTTAATTTAATTGATTTCATCGTTAACTTTAACTATTTGTTTTATTTAAAAAATTTGTTCAAATGCATAAATTTTTAAATTGTGATTCAAATAACTTTAACGATAAATCAGATTGTATCAAAATATATGAAATTTATCAATTTTTTAATAAAACAAATAGTCAAATTGAATTAAAGTATGGGGGAAGTATACGTTTTAGTGAAGAACACCTTCGTTTTATAATTTATAGATTTTACCTCGATTCTATGGCAATACCAGTCCGCTCTTTTTTTAAAAAAAAATGGAGAGAGCTAGTCAAGTTCTTTTTTCATGCGTTTTGTAATGTGCTCTCAATCAAAATCCTTCACGTTGCTGACAAGTGACCACTGCGGTCAGCAATTACGCTGTACTACCTCCGTGTTCCCTTTGTCGACGTCCATTAGCACAAACTCACCAGCATGCAATTAACTCATAAGCAGATTAGAATTATATCAGCGAGCACCTGGGGGCACACCGTCACTTCACCCAGGTGGTAATACGCGACGCAAAGATACCAACATAGGATCATCCAAGCTCTTACACGATGTTAATCTGCCATGCTCACGAAAACATCACTATAATCGAGCAAGAACATGCCACATGAGAAGCGAGCAAGAAAATTCAGCAAGTTACTCGGAGCAAAATTAGGTAGGTTCTAGGAACGTTCTGAATTGTCTGAAAACAAAATTGACATATCTACTAAGTGAACAAAATAAAGAACTGAATGCTGATATCCCCCACCCCCCATCCTGTAATCTAGTGTTTAGGCTTTACTAATGCTCGGCAGCATGAAGTTAAAGCGTCAGATGCATCAATAAGTGGCGGAAGTGTGAACGGGGGCAGAACACCACCCATCTCATGCGCAGCTGTCATGGCAGTCCCTGGAAGTGTGTGAGCCATTGCAGCCTGCTGCTTGTTGAGTCCCTCCATGATGCAAGAGAATGCCGCAAATGTAGCGCAACCCTGGAGCAGAGCTTGTGGTGCTCCTGGTACAAGGAAATCAAAGTAAAATTTGAGGAGTTAATAATTGAGTATCAATAGCCGTTCAGTACAGGACATGTATGCTAATAAATGAACCATAAACATCCACCTAATCTTCTTAAACACCTTACTGGATATTAGGAATCAAACACATGACACGAATGACAAAAGAAATGAAGATGAAATACAACAGTGTCAATTAGCAAAATAAATGCATAGTTTTTAGCGTATCAATCTAACCATCCTGCAGGTTGCTGCTATTCTCTTTCAAATATGAAATTGAACAAGACATGTGACTGGACATTGCAACATACTTATATACCCAAACATGCATTAGCAGCAATGAATGGCCTCGTATTACATGTGCAATAATCAAAACTTCCATTTAGTTAGCCTTTAAAACATGTGTCATGAGCTCAAGATTTTTTGAGCTCCAATCTTTTTCAATTACCTAAACTTTTACGAAAATGTTTTAAGTTTTGCTCTCCAGACATATAATACCGTAATTTACATGAGGTATCAAACTGACAATAACAAAAAAAAATCTAATCATACATAGAAACACTGGCGAAGTTCCTTAGGCCTAAACTATTCATCTAACACAAGAAATCGTAACTAATCAAATGCTCCCGCTGCTTTCTAATAGATGTCACAATGATAACTAAATTAACCAAAAGTGTAGCCCTAACATCATCAATTAACCAGAGGGACTAACAGCCATTCTATACAAGAAGGAACAATGCATAAGAGTTAAGATTCTCTAGGTGTAGCTCAAATGACATTTATAAACCATGTAACAAGCACTACAGAAACCAGAATACTTCCCTCAGTTTCATTTATTTGATGTTGAGACTGACTTGCTCTTTTTACTAAGTAATTTGTCTTGGCAACAAGTAAATGCAACCAGATGGGGTATCAGCTGCTTGAGTACAAGCAATATCATGTAATATTACAGTTTATTCTCAAACAGCTAAATAAAACAGGGATGTCAAAGTTGGGAATAGCATATGAAACCATCGTTGAAAAAAAAAGGTATAGTAAGTTCAGTGTCAATGTACCTGGAAAGCTCAAGGCCAGGCCAGTTGCACAACCAGCTACTCCAGCATTGATAACTGCCAACAGACATGTTAGTTCATGCTATATTTCAACTCAACATTTCAACGAATCTGATCGAAGCAATATGCATACTGTCATCTTTGCCACGAAGCCTTCTCAGCAAGCACACAACCAAACTCTGAACACCAGATAGAACTGCAAATGTCTAATCCAAGATATTTATGTTATGAGCTGCTGACGACATTCCAGCATCTTTTTTTTTATCAAATAAAAAAGTTTGCATTAGAACGTGAAAAACTAACCTTAGCAGAGGACCCTGCGTTGCTGAAGGAGCCCTTGAATCCCTTCTTAGTGAACAAGCCTTGCCCTGGGAAAGGAATTCAATACGGCAGAATAAGAATTTATGCTACGAAGACAGCCTGTAACACACTGTAAACTAAAGCATTTTGACGTGCCCAAAGCAACTAGACTAATAAGGTCCTCATGGTTCCAACACAATGAGGATCTAAAACTCGAATTAAGGAGTCAGCGGATTCACATGAGGCAAGAGATTATATGCGCAGTTTACACAGTATATTCAGTGAGAACTCAAACGAGTAATTACTTGGGAGGTCCAAGCAATTATCAAACTCGAGTAGCTTAAATAAGAGGATTCAATCCATAAATATTAAAATTCTCAATAATAGGAGAAAACAAGGGAATCGACCATAGGGAGTACCATATCCAACGATGGATCCGACGAATGCGCCGCCGGCGAAGTCTCCCGCGGAGCGGATGAGGCAAACGACGGGAGCCGCGGCCAGGGGCGGCGGAGACGTACCGCCTCCAGGGTTGGGGCCTTCTGCGCCAAGCTCTTCGCCGTCAGACTCGGGCTCGCGCTTCGCCGCCATCTCTGCCCCTTCCTCCCCCTTCCCTTTCGTTATCGCGTTCCGTTTGTCTGTCCCAGGGTTTACACCCGAGCTGGAGCCCAGCTGCACAGGAACTACCCTACCAGGAAGACCCTCATCATACTGTTGTGGACCCCTCAGGTTTTAACTGGGCTGGCTGGCTGGCTTGACGATCTCTTCCTTCGCAATGGGCTGGGCCTGAGAGCGCGATAACAAAATCCGTGGGCTAGATTGACAAAAGGGTATGGGCCTCAAATGGAGCTCTGACTTCACCCAATGCCCTTTCCATCTAGCCCACTGATTTTGGTAAACTTGAAAACTAAGTCATGCACAGCGTTCCAACGTGGCACTCCACTACGTGTAATATGCATATAACTCGATGGCATGCTTTCACGACCTGCGCCTATGCTATACTTTCCTAGAACGTGCTGAAACCTCACGAACTGTAACTTCTGTAATCAGTGATGCCTTGGAAGTCAATTATACAAGGATAATCATCATCATTGGACATAGCAGCCGCACTAATTAAAAAATATCCATAAAAAAAAGTTGACTAAAGCTCCTAGTGAACTTTTACATGATGGGGCGCAACTCGCTGGATGTTGACTTGCCTAAGAATTTCATATATTTTTTTAATAGATACAGGAAACATAACTTGTTTCATATGGTTGCTGTCTAAGCGCGATTTGATTCCGCCACACGGCGCATGACCACCAGCTCCAGCAAATGGAAAGAGGCAACCAGCTGTTTAGAACGGAACCAGACACTAACTATTAAGTTGCATGCACTAACTAGTTTAAGTTTTTAGATCAACTAGTTAGTGCATGCAACTCAATATGATATCAGAGATAGAGATCTCGAGTTTGAATTTTAACGGGTGCGATTTATTAAAATAAATTGTAGCCTACTTCTATTTCACGTTTGCGTCTATGCGTCTATGAGAGCTGCACGTGACAAAGAGTATCAGAGTATAAGTGAATTACTCACATTTTCTGCTTTTGAGATCAACTATACTACCCAATAGCCATTCAAACAAGACCCTAAAAAATCGTTTTAGCTTTTGTGTCATGAAATGGAATCAACCACCAAGTACGTACTCCTACGCCGTACCTTTGCACAGAGAAAACACATGCTTACTAGAGAGACAGCCGCTTGCCGCAAGGCCTGACACGTTTATGGACTACATGACAGACGGTCAGACATTGGGTCGGGATGCACAGCTCTGCGTAGGAGCGCTATAAACTAACACGAATCAGCTGTGTTACCAGCTGATCAAACTACTAGTGCGCCTCCTGCTGGGGTGGCACCTTCCGGACGACCTCCATCACCAACCTCGCGTACATGTTCAGAGCCGCCGTAGGTGTCTCGATCGGCGCTGAGCCATATGGATCCGATGCTCCAGCACCATGGTATCCCCGGGGAAGTGCTGCATGCCACATCCAGCACAAATCAAAGAGCAGTCAGGTACATATCCTCGCCCGGTGCTTGCGACGACGTACGTGACAAATTAAAAGACGTGGTTACTTACTTTTCTGCCTTCCTCGAGCAGCTTGCGGAGGACATGTCTGGCGTACAGGTCCTGCACCAGACGCAGGAGCTGGACGTTGCTCAGTTGTCGAGACGCAGCGAGCACGCACTTCAGCAGCATCAAACGGCGCGACCCCGTCTGGAGGAAGCATGCCTGTACCACATAGTTCCCGAACGGGTTCACAGACAAGCTCTCAAGGTCCTCCAAGACGCGCCCCGTGATGGCGTCCTTCAGCGAATCGCTGCCGAGCTCGAGGACTTGCTGCAAGAATTTGGCGCTGTGCCACGAATTAAGGCTGTTTCGTTACTTTCATTCTGGCATGACGTTCAATATTGATAACATTACAATTTATATATATATATATAGCCGCACGCACCTGTCTCGGTCCTTGGCGAGATGGCTGGTATACGTCAAGATGATGTCCTCTAGCTCGCGGAGTTCCCCGCCTCCCGCAGCCGCAACTTTCTTAAAGCATTCTAGCAGGCACAACGACCCGAAAAACGACGAGTGCAACTTATGAAAGTTGGCGATAGCATACTTGGTAATCATCTAAAAGATTGTTCATCATCAGAACTGGTCAATACGTATGGCCTGGCCCCCGTCGTTGTCGCAAAGCTGTAGGCTGCGTAGTACATACCGAGCGAAATGCGATAGGCAAAGTGTCGAATAAATGGTGAAGCAGCTCATTGCCTCCATACTTAAACATCATCTTTTCATGAAGCAGGAGGCGGACGATGAGCGGCACCCACAGTTCATAGTACGGTGCGGCCGCCGTGATGAGCTCCTTGAGAGCTGCCCTTCTGCATCGCACAAATTTAAAAGCATGGTAAAGAAAACACATATTACAAAATTAACTGCAGTTTATGGTTCAAGAAAGAATCAATGACAGCAAATGCCCTGGTATCACAACGGATTTAGTCTCAAAACTCCCGACTAAATTGAGTTATGCAGGCAGGGTGCGCATTTGTACTCTGAACTAGTATCTATTGTCCGATTGCGGTAGCAATGCAATCACACGTGAACAGCTGTGCTAACTGCTAAATTAGTTTTAATCAAACTGTGAGAAATGAAATGGGAGAGATCAGTTACAAACTCTGAAACGTCTATTCGCTGAACCGAATGAGAATTCATTGGAGAACGTACCCGTGATCAAGCTCCATGAGACGCAGCAGCAAGGCCTGGCCGTCGCACGCGGCCTTGAGGATGGGCTTGAGGGATTCGAACCGAAACGCGCAGGCGAGAAGCAGTGCTACGAACACGGCATGCCCCTCCCTGCTCTCCATCATCGGGTGCACAGCCCAGGCTACCACGCGAAGCACATGAACGCGCACCTGCTCGTTGCCATTCTCGAGCTCGCGGATCACGTCTCTCGAGGTCTCCGGGGACATTAGAAGTGCCAGGTCGAGCAGGGCGCGGAGCAGAAGGCGGATGAGGACGGCGTTGGCGTCGTGCATCAGGGACGGGGAGATGGGATCGTCTAGGTCGATCTCGCCCACGCTGTAGCGCCGCGGTCGCGGCGGCCGCCGCGCAACCAGGAGCCCTTGCTCTGGCTGGAATCAGGATGAGATTTGGTGAGAGTTGCATGAAATAGTTTTGCCCTAGAATGTGAACCATTTTGCAACTAAAAGGCTGAATATTACCTGCTCTAGACCACATGGCAACGGCTATCACTAATGTGAACTATGAAACCGGTTCACTCCATCTCCTGAACCATCATGAGTACCGCCACGAAGTGCCAGCGTCTGATCGGCCTTGTTTGATAGCACCAGGCATTTCGTCCCTTCCAGGAGCTCAGCCGCGAGCCCGAGATGGTTCCCGCGCCGGCATTGGCGTTGCGGCCAAGGTATTGAGGCATGGAAACGGGAACCTATGCAGGACCCGCTCGATCGGAGATTGCTAGAACTGAGACCGCGCGCCATCGCGGGAAGAGGCGACAGGCGAGGAGGCGAGCAGCAGCCAGCAGGTCGTGGGCATGTCTTGCTCCGGACCTCCAGTTCAGAACGTTGGAGCAACAGCACGGGCAAGAGCTCGACCCTCTCGGTTACTGGGCCGAAACCAGGCACCATGATTAAGATGCAAGTTTTTAATTTTTTGAGTCAGTGGATCGGCACAAAACTTTTTAAAATGAATTAAGTTCTACTTCTCTCTTATATAGTTAGTGAAATAAAATAAATTAGAGCTTTGACCCATAAATAACGTACCCATTTACATCTCTAACCATGACTAAAAGCCCATGGGAGAGGTTCGTTGTTTTTTTGTTTAAGGAATAGAAGCATCGAACGGGTCACCACATCTTTAGTGGTGCGTCGCATCGTGATCTGAATGCGGTGACAAATGTGTAAAGATCGAGTCGTCGCATCCTTAGTGGCGCGCTATGCCGTCACCCGGGTGCAATGAAAAATGAGCAAAGATCCTCGTATTTGACTCGGCAGATGCAGGGGTAAGGAAGCTAGTCGAGCCTTGTAAGTTACGGCTAGGTAGTTGGAATATAGGGTCACTCTCGAGTAAGCTTTGAGAGGTAGTCAATGCTATGATTAGACGACGTGTGAATATTTTTTGTGTTTAGAACACGAAATGAAAGGGTCAAAAGGCAAAGGAGAGAAGATATCGGTTTCAAGCTTTGGTACACGGGGATATTGACAGCAAAAAAGAGGGTAGGCATTGTGATCGACAAGAGATTTAAAGATAGCGTGGTGGACATCAAGAGGTTCAGAGATAGGATTATTCTAGTGAAGCTGTTATTGGAGATTTAGTTCTAAATATAATTAGTGCTTATGCCTCTCAAATAGATCTGGATGAGAGTGTCAAGAAGCAATTTTGGGAGAATTTGAATGCGATGGTCAGTAGTGTGCCTATCGCTGAGAAGCTCTTTATAGGAGGAGACTTAAATAGACACATTGGCTCTTCTAGCGTAGGCTTTGAGAGGGTGCACGGTGGTTTCGGCTACAGGAGTAAGAATCAAGAAGGGAAGAGGGTTTTGTACTTTGCCTTGGCCTACGATTTGTTTATTGCAAACTTCTGTTTTAGAAAGAGAGCCTCTCATTTATTAACCTTTCAGAGTGGTCCTCATTGTAGCCAGATTGATTTTATCTTAGTAAGAAGAGAAGATATACATGCTTGCTTAGACTTTAAGGTGATACCAGGAGAATATGTGGTACCTCAGCATAGGCTTGTGGTTGCGGACTTTCGCTTTCAATTGCGCTCTCTACGGAGGAAGCAAATCAAGGTAAAAATGAAAAGTGGTGAAAGCTTAAAAAAGATGCAGCACATACTTTCAAAGAAAAGCTTATCAAGGAGGCCCTTTGACAGGCAGAAGATGATGCAAATGTTATGTAGTTGAAGATAACCGTATGCATTAAAAAATAGTCTCAGAGGAGCTTAGTGTGACTAGAGGAGCCAGACGTGAAGCCAAAGACACATGGTGGTGGAACGAGAATGTTCAAAAAGCTATCAAAGAAAAGAAAAAGTGCTTTAAGCGAGTACATCTTGATAGGAGCGTGGTCAACATAGAGCAATATAAAATAGTAAAAAAGACCGCAAAGCGAGCAGTGAATGAGCCAAGAGGTCGGATGTTTGATGCCTTGTATCATCGACTAGACATGAAAGAAGAGTAAAAAGACATCTATAAGATAGCCAAAAGCCGAGAGAGAAAAACTAGAGACCTCACCTAAGTTAAATGCATTAAGAATGAAGCAGAGCGTCTGTTAGTAAATGATAAAGAGATCAAAGATAGATGGAGGGAGTATTTCGCTAAACTCTTGAACGAAGACAGTGGGAGCTCATCTATTGAGTTGGATATCTCTTCTGATGACCTAAATAGACACTTTGTGAGAAGGATTCAAGAATCCGAGTTCAAGGAGGCCTTGAAAAGGATAAAAGCAGGTAAAGCGTTGGGTTCGGATGGGATTCCTATTGAATTGTGGAGATGTCTTGGGGATGTAGCAATAGTTTGGCTCATCAAGTTGTTCAATCTCATCTTCCGATCAAACAAAATGCCTGACGAGTGGAGGCGGAGTACTTTAATACCGATCTTTAAAAACAAGAGAGATGTGCAAAGTTGTACTAACTATCGAGGGATCAAGTTAATAAGCCACACAATGAAACTATGGGAGAGGGTTATTAAGCGCCGTCTGCGAGGATTAACGAGGGTCACCCAAAACCAATTTGGTTTCATGCTCAGGAGATCTACTATGAAGGTAATTTTCTTAATAAGCCAATTGATGGAGAGATACAGAGAACAGAAGAAAGATCTGTATATGGTCTTCATTGACCTAGAGAAAGCTTATGATAAAGTGTCTAGAAACGTTATATCGTGGGCATTGGAAAGGCACAAAGTCTCAACAAATTACATTAACCTCATTAAGGATATGTACAAAGATGTGGTGACAAGTGTCCGAACAAGTGATTGAGACACCGATGAGTTTCCAATTAATATAGAACTGCACCAGAGATCGGCTCTGAGCCCTTATCTTTTTACTTTGATGATGGATGAAATCACATGAGACTTACATGAGGATATTTCTTGGTGTATGCTCTTTGCGGATGATGTGCTGCTAATGGATGAGAGCAGGATAGGGGTGAACCAGAAGTTAGATTCATGGAGATATGCTTTGGAGTCAAAGGGTTTTACACTTAGTAGGTCTAAAACAGAGTATATAAGGTGTGATTTCAGTGCTACCGTAGTCGAGGGGGAAGATGTTAGACTTGATGGCCAGGTGGTATCAAGGACAATTTCCGTTATTTGGGTTCAATGTTGCAAAAAGATAAGGATATTGACGAGGATGTAAGTCATAGAATTAAAGCCAGATGGTTGAAGTGGTGTCAAGCTTCTGGAGTCCTATGTGATAGTAAGGTGCCTCAAAAACTTAAGGGTAAATTTTATAGGACTGCAATTCGTCCTGCCATATTTTATGGAGCAGAGTGTTGGCCTACGAAAAGACGACATATTCAACAGCTACACGTAGCCGAAATGCGTATGTTGAGATGGATGTGTGGCTACACGAGGAGAGATCGTGTCCGGAACAATGATATACGAGAGAGATTAGGAGTAGCACTAGTTGAGGAGAAACTTGTGCAGCATCGTTTAAGATGATTCGGACATATTCAACGAAGACCACAGGAGGCACCGGTTCATAGCAAGATAGTAAGTTGACCAAACGGTGTGAAGAGAGACAAAGATAGACCAAACTTGATTTGAGAAGAGTCTGTGAAGAGATATCTGAAAGATTGAGATATCGCCAAGGAGTTAGCTTTGATAGAAGTTCGTGGAGGCTAACAATTCATGTGCCTGGATCTTGATTGTCGGTTGTTGTTCCTTTTTAAGTTGTTTTTTGGGGTTTCATCTCTAGCCTACTCCAACTTGCTTGGGACTAAAGACTTTGTTGTTGTTGTTATTGTTGAATAGAAGCATCGAAGTTCAAAGTTTCAGACAAATCATCATAAATTTCACCCGTACGTGTCGTTCAAATTGTATATTTTTGGCACTTTGCCTAGAATCGAATAGATAGGGCGAAAATTTGAGAAAAAGAAAAGATGATTCGGGTGGATACTTTGCTTTCATTCAAATTGGAACGGAGTTATTCAGCCCAAATCGTTTCTTTCTTTCAAGCAGAATGGACAGAAGTTGGTTCAAATTTTTAGGATTTATTTCGAAAAGCTTTTGAGGTGGCTTTTATTGTGACTTATAAAAAATCTTTTACACTAGCATTAGCCGGGGGAGAAAAATGAACTGTACGCCGATAAAGAGCTATAAAAACTGGTTCAAACCGGGGCCGTGCCAAATGGCCTCTTAATCACATCCTAGTACGACACTGTCGATCGTCCGAGAATGCTTCTCAACAGCGGTGATATGTAGTTACACGCACAAGACAACGACAGATCTAAAAGAATACGTGTCCAATACGAACCAATGAAAAAGGAAACAAAAAACACACAAACAGGTACACAAGTCCACTTTGCAGCACAGCCCGATGCATACTGGCGCGGCAGGAGACTAGGAGCAGAGAAGATGATTTTTCGGAATCAGCAGCTTTTGACACTTAGCACAATTTATTTTCAGCATATTCATAGAAATAAACAAATATTATGTCAAATAATAAAACTATTTCAGATCCTATTAGTTAATGACCACCCCGCATCACAATGTTGCACGCAGTATCGCACGCTGTACCACCGCCGGCAGCTTCATGATCCGCAGCGCCAGCTCCGTCGTCTCCTCCGGGAAGATCTGCATGTATTGACGAACACGATCACCACGTCGAATCAACAACTAGCTTGCCGGTGCGGTCTTTGGAAAAGTTGGTACTTACTTTTTTGCTTGCCGCGAGCAACGTGCGGACTAGGTCGTTGGAGCAGCCGCCCTGCACCAGCTCGGCGAGCTGATCATCGCGCAGGGCGACGACGGCAGCGAGCACGCGCTGCAGCGGCGCCGGCGCGTTGGAGAGTGAACTAGTCTCAAGGATGCAGGCCTCCACCACGTATCTCCCAAACTGGTCCGCGGACAGGCTCACCACGTCCTCTGCGACGTGCTTGGCTACTGCATTCTTGAGAGGCTCGATGGCGCACTTTAGTACCTGCCGCAAGAAGAAGTTGCTGGGCCGCCGTGCCGGCATAAAAGTTTTTTGTTAGCTACAATTGGGATGGAACAGATGATGATGGTGTAACATAGTCGGACTCGTGGCACCTGTATTGCCCCTTGGCGATCTCGCTGATGCGGCTCAAGATAGTCTCCTCAAGAGCCCAGAAGAGCTCATCAGCTCTCGCGTTGTTGAAGCATTCTGCAAGGAGTCTTGATCCGAACTCCGAAGAGAGCACCGTGTCGATGTTGGCGACGACGAACCGGATGATGTTCTAAACGGAAAGTTTATTAGAACAAAAAAGACTCGCTCGATCACTTAGCACTTTGCGCTCGTGCGCAACCAATTGTTTGGTGAGCTCACTGCTTGTGCACATACCGGGTAATGATGGTAATTGATGACAAAGAAGCAATAGTCTTTCACCCTCGCCATGTCGCTGCAATGATCCATCAAGCGTTCACGAAGGAGCCAGGCGATAAGTGACAAGCAAAGTTGTGGGTGCGGCAACACCGCTGTGGCGAGATCGTTCAGAGCTGTCACTCAGTACTGTCTAGGTAACATCACGATAAACATTCCACAAAACATGTGTTACATCAAGGCCGTAAGGAGTATTAGGATAGACTAATTAAAATAAGCTATTAAATCACCCCGCTGGATGCTACTCACCCCGGTTTTAAATTATTGACATCGTTGACTTTTAACATCAACTTTAAACATTCGTCTTATGAAAAAAAAATGTTCCAATGTGTAAAATTATTAGTTGTAATTTAAATTTCACTAACAATAAATCAAATACTAATAAAATTTTACACATTTGAACAAATTTTTAAAATAAAACGAACGGTTAAAATTAATGCTAGAAGTCAACGGTGTCAATATTTTAAAACCGAAAAAAGTACAAATTTAAGAAAAAATAATATTAAAATTTCGAATCAAAGAGAAAAAGATTAAATAACCACAAAAAGGTCACGGGAAACGTACCTGTGGTGGTCTTCCTTAAATGTTGCGCTGCAGAAGGCCACTGTCATCGATCGTTGTCTGCCATCAAGGATTGTAAAACGGCCTGCAACTCATCGAACGGCTCCTCGCAGAAGTCGCATGTGTCTAACAGCGCGGCAAACAACGCCGCTCCCTTCTCGATCCCCATGATGAAGTGTATGGCGCGCTTGACCGCAGCTCGCACGCTGAGGCGCGCCTCCTCCTCTCCCCTCTCGAACATGAAATACAACTCCGCCCCAAGCGACGGAACCATCACGCCTAGCAGGCGCCACAGAACCTTCTCCAGCGCCGGTGGACAGTGAATCACCGGCATGGGAATCCAGGTTTGGTAGTCCTCCTGGTTAGCTGCGACCGACATCACGCTCAGAAGGACAGAGGCCTACGCATCGATTCTTGCATCGTCATCGTCATACTCATACCGGTTAGAGGTTTGGCTGAGGACTGCGGAGGGGCAAGCGATGCCGCTGGAACTCGGAATGGGGTGGGCGTCGTGGCAGTGTTCGAGGTCGGCCATTTTTTAATTTTTACCATCAAATACGTTAGTTTTTTAATTTTTTTTAATTAATTTGTAAGTTTTTTAATCCTTATCATTAAATACATTTTTCACTTCAAAACATATCATTTCTTTGAAATTTTAATATTTTTATTGTTTATATTATCTTAATATATTGTGTAATAATATAATATATTTATTATATTATGTTTATTATACTGTTAGCATTATTTAAGCTCAAATTTTATTTATTTTAACACAATATAAAACAGTGCAAATAATTAAAAAAATTTAAGAAAATAATATGTTTTGAAGTGAAAAACGTATTTAATAATAATAATTGAAAGATTTACAAATTAAGTGATAAAGATTAAAATGTCACCGTATTTAGCGGTAAGAATTGTTGGGAAGGGATCCGCAGGCCGCCGCTTAAACAGAGTAGTCCTTAGGTTCGAGGTGGAGTCGGACCCGGCCTGGTTCCGTACGCGAACCTAAATACGGAGTACTAATTTCTTTCAAGTCGGACCGGAATTAATTCAGCCCAAATAGTTTTCTTTCCCCGAGCCCATTGGAGAGAAATTCCCAAAGTTTGGGTCGAAATTAAGATTTTCCATGGCCCAGATAACATTCGTCAATGCAGATACTAGCAATCGGGCTAGAAATTCTTGGGCTAAGACATAAAACTGCTTGCAAGCCTGTGAGATCCTACCCACGATTCGCATGCCTAGACTCCATGACTCCAGGTCACCAAAGGCACTGTCATATTGCATCATTCGAGCTAATTGCCGGAGCGGAGCACTCTTCGAGCCAGTGCATAGACAGAGTTCCCATGCTCTTTGTCCTGGAACCTCGAGAATAGCCTCTTGATCCGCCGCGCCAGCGGTATCATATGCTGCTAGCAAATCTGCATGCCATGTTTAATTATAATTAGGTAATAGTCTACTAGTGGTCGAGTGCGCGGCGTAAAAGTCACGCGAAAAGGTGCTTACTGTTGCACGAGTACCAGTCCTCAGCAGCTTACGGACGACAAACCAAGATCGGTTTCCTCGGAGCAGTTCGACAAATTTGTCGTCGGACAGGTGGAGGAGGAATTCTGGCGCAAGACTGAAGAATGATTCTTGAGAAAGAATTCTTGTACAACATAAGTCCCATATTCATGATTGCATAGCATCAGCAGATCTGTCAACACTCCCTCCATAAGACGATCTTTCAAGCCTTCATTGCCTCTGTTGAACACTGATTGCAAAAAATTTACATTCAAATATTTAGGCTCTAACGCTTCATGTCGGGAGCACTGAAATGACATGCCGAGCTCTCACCTATAAGGACCTGTCGCAAGCTCTGGTGATATTACCATCACTTAAATCTAAATTTAGATATTGTCAACAATTTAGATGTACTTAAATCTAAATTGTTGTTAATCTAGTTGACACATATTATTTAACTAGTACAAAATAATTCAATTGTGCTTGTATCTTAAATTAATAGTAATCCAAACCGCAGCAAAAGATTTCTGTCAGTTGCACAAGTCAAAAGGATGATACAACTTAGTCCAGAAAAACAATATTGGAAATTCGAATTAAAGAAAACAAGATTAACCATTAATCATTTCAGGATAATTTGTTCTCATAAACTTATGGACAAAAAAATTAGATTGATCTCCCCGCAACAGCTCGATGAGTTTTTAGTCAGACATTACGAGGACAACAAACGTGTAAGAGCGAATAAGTCTTTGTGAGAAAGAATTTATACACGATGTAGTTTTCGTACTTGTGTTCATTTAACTTCAACAGTATTGGCGAATACAAATTTATAACATAAGTATAACGATAAATAATTACATAAATCATTTATTATAAAACATATATTTTTATTGCATAACATTTATTACATATATATTCTAAATATATACTATTATTCTTTATAACTGTAAAACTATTATAGAAAATAAAACATATTATATTTTTATATACAATCTACAAGTTATCTCT
>BCLG01000296.1:66778-79574 GCA_001602295.1 Zoysia matrella
TTTTATTGTATTTATACAAGAATTCAAACCTAAATTTAAAGATTTGAATTGATGATATAATTTGATCAAATTTTCAATCTTTGAAATCTGAATTTGAAATTTTCAAATAATTGAAACATGAACTTGAAATTTTGAAATTTGAATTTTAAATTTTCAAAATTTTGAAATGTGAATTTGAAACTTTCACAATTTCAAAATTTTAAAATCTGGATTTAAAATTTTGTCCCATTTCAAATTTTGACCTTAAAATTTACAAAACTAAGGTATAAGCACAATGGGCAATTTTATCTTTTCAAACTAAAAATTAACATCGTCATTTAACGGACTTATGGTTCAATTGAGATTAGCTTTCAAAAAGTGATGGTTGAATCACAAAATCTAAAAATTAATGACTGAATCACAATTAGACTAAAAATCAATGACTTAAACACAATAATCCCTTTTTTATTTAAAGAAACAACTCAAATGTTTTTTTTACGAGGGCCAAATCACGTGTTAAATTCCAATAATTTGGATATAAATAAAATCAAACAGTAACACATAGAAGAGAAATATTTAGATTGATGGATAATAAGAAATACGTTTAAATATTTTTATGAAAGTTTAATTATTTCAGTGGTTAATAATATTTTCAGGAACCTTAATTATTTCAGCAGGTCGTGCACATGTCTTGCAACAGTTCAGAACGGATTTGGAGCAAGAGCCACGGGCAGAAGCTCGCCCCTCTCGATTACTGGGCCGAAACAAGGCACCAGGACCAGAAGCCGTCGCTAACTAAAAGCCCATGGGAAAGAGCCGATATATTTTTTTTGTGAAAAATAGGAACATCGAAATTCGAGGAAAAATAGACAAAACTTCATAAATTGCACCGGACCAAATTTTGTATTTTTGTCTTTTACCTAAAACTGAATAAATACGGCCTAAAATTGAGAAAATGTCTATTCAGATGGGTATTTTGCTTTTATTCGAAATTGGAATGGAATGAAAAAATTAAAGTGTTTGAAATGCAGAATAGAAACACACGAATAAAAATATCAGTAGAACTTAAATAGTTTTTTATAAACTTAAATTTAGGGCGTGTTCCTTTTGTAAAAATTCTTTTTAAATGGTTAATTTTAAAAAATTCAAGTAAGTTCCTTCAAATCTATAAAATTTCTTAAAATTATTCCGTTAAGTTCATCTTGTTGAACTTTTGTGTACGTGTTATCCGAGTTATTCTCAAAGGTTCACAAAGTTATTTCATTAGTTCCCGAAGTTTGTTAAAATTGTTCCGTTAGTTTATAATTTTTTTTAAGTTATTATGTTAGTTCACAAATTTATGCAGAAGGTCTCTGAGTTATTTTTAAAAATTTTTAAAATTGTTCTATTCATTTTTAAAGTTGTTCTGTTAGTTCATTAATTTTTCGTACGAAACTCAACAATGGAGGCAAGCAAAGATTCTTTCCCATAAATCGAAGTGGATGTTTTCGTTCCTCCAAAATCCATTGCGTCCGTTTCCTTTCCTCCGGAAAGGAACGCTTGTTTCCTCCGTTGCAAACGCACATACAGGAAACTTTCCTCCGGAACCATTTCCTCCGATCTTTCCTACGCCATTCCTCCGATGCAAACGGGGCCTAAGTTTGGATCAGAATCGAGCGAGTTACGGGTTCCTGGCTGCGTTCTGGTTCACCAGAACGCAGGTCATTCGTCTCAATAAAAAAAAGATCGTGTCATTCGAAGTTCAAAGCAAATGAACATGGTCAGCTGGCTGCGAACTGCTAGCAAGCTATAAGCATTCTGAAATTTTAGAATCAATGTTATTCCACAAGTCACAGCTTCTGCTGCTGGTGGCAATTGGTTTTCCTAATCGGCAGCAACCGCATGCCGCCGAGCATTTTTATAGTTCGTGCTACTTGGAATGTTCAGTGGTAAGAGCAGCCCAACCATCTTCGTCAGCTTTTCACCATTCTACCTCGTTCCAGAATGAACTTCCCTTCCTTGTATTTCTGGCTTTCGTCGTAGGCTTTCTCCTGCAGCATGCCACAATGGAACTATAATGCATCGAACAAAGAGACTCGCTCATAATAGGAATTATGTCTACTCGTGATGCTGAACCAGGTGCATGAATGAATGTGAGCTATTTGGTAACAAAAACAAAACTAAAAATTAGCATCTGACTGGAACAGTATCAGTTCTAGAGGCCTAATTTGTTTTCAGCATTAGGAGCAAACAGTGGATGAAAATGATAAATGGTATTTCTCTTTGAAAGTTTGGCATTGCAAATAATTTCAGCTATCCATTATTTATATGTTTACAGTCTGTTTCTAGTCTTCTGGTCATAACAACACTGAACATTAGCATGAAGGTGGATTTAGGATACAAAAGACACTGATTGATTATTAGCAAAATCCAATATGCCAAAACAGTAAACAGATATATGAGTAGATTAGAAGACCTAATTTTGTTGTTTTCAGCTTGCATCCCTGACTTCTGCAGTGAAAACAGAGATCAACGGGGAGACAAGCGTATGAGAGCACCAGCAATGTTGTTCACATCTCTGGAATGATAGATGTTACATCATTATTCTCCAGTGATGGAGCGAACAGACAACAAAGTGAAACAGAGTTCACTTCAGCACTGGCTAAAAGTTCCAAGTCAATGATGTACTAATTTTCTGCACCTCTACATTCATGTTCACTTCACCAAATTATTAGATGAAATCGTATCGAGATCCATTGCATTGTCAGTAACATCATAGATAGGTGTTTCAACTGTGATTTGTTCAAATAAGTAACTAGTATGTGACTGTGACTACTGTCTAGTGTCAAGCAGAGTCCCAAAGGAAAAAATAAAATCATCACTGGAAGATAAACCAAGTTAAGTTTGTACTCACATATCTCCAACCAAGAATCTGTTGGCAACAGCTACAGTAGATGTCATTCACTGTGTGGAGCCCGGTTATAAGATAGCGATCCTCTTTAGGGCCTAGGCATATGTTCACACTGAAATGCCAAAAAAAAAAAAAAAGAAGAGGGAAAGTTAATAAGCATATCAGAACATGTTGGCATGAAACGAAGGCACATTGCCTGGAGGCATGAGCTTGTGCTGCTGAGGGACAAGTTATTCACATTTCAGCAGTTACTTTATCTTGAGGACTCTATGAAACTTCCGTGTAGTACTTACGTTTATGCATTGGAAGTATGGAAACTATAAAAATCAAGAAAAAATAAATGGGCCAAGCTATAATCATGTCAATGGTTTTCCTTAAAGGTAGCTATCAGCTCCACAAAAATGCAGTGATTTGGGTAGGTCCTTCACCAAACAGAACGGTCCTAATCGTACATCTATATTACTTTACTTTGTTAACAACTACCGCATCGATGGTGATCCCCAAACCTCCCACCACCATCCAACAGCCAGCACACTGTGCCAATTCGTCAAACAAATCTACAACTCATTTCTGGACAAGCCCACATCCGAATGGGGTGCAAAGATGCACCACGGCATTCAGCATGTTGCAAGAGAGCGAAAAATCATGCTACGCGGAGCAGCATTGCGAATATCGGACCATCTACTGCAAAACGCCATGGAAGTCAGATCCAGACAGTTTCCCATTTTGCTACAATCCCAATTAATGGGGATCAGTCGCAGCAGCAGACTTGCAGAACCCCACCCAGCCAGGCAGGCACTACCACCGATCCCACTGGGCGGCCGACCAAGCAAGCCCGTTCCGCACCGGAATTCCTAGAGCAGCCGCATTTCCGCCATCGCTATGGCCTACGGGCAGAAATTAACGAGGGGGGCAAGAAATAGCGAGGATGTGATGAAGGCGTGGCGTACGTACACGCGGTCGAAGAGGTAGGCGCGGCCGGTGCGGCCGTAGAAATCCCTGGAGATGATGGAGTCCTTGGAGGCGGCGTCCACGCGGCACTGCCGGCACCTGAACACGCCGGTCCCCTCAAGCCGCTGCACGAACAGCAGCCCCATCCCAAAGCAATCGCCGCCCGATCGATCGACGGATCGATCGCGTGATCAGGACCGAAGTCCGACAGGACTATCAAGAATCAGGAATCAAGGGGAAGGAGACGAAGAGAAGCAAGAAGAGGAAAGGAGAGACGCCCACTCGCAGCTCCCAATGAAGCAAGAACCTTTCCTTTTCTTGAAAAGAAGGCTAACACGGGGAGAGAGAGAGATGCGACGATGGATGGGCGGACCGAATTGAGAGAGGGAGGCGAGGGGAAAATGCAGCAGAGAATGGAGTGCTGGTGGCAGCAACAAGCAGCAGCGGACGTATGTGGCGTGGAGCCGTGCTGCGGCGCATCAGTGCGTGCCTACGCTTGTAAGTGCAAGTTTTTATAACGACGATACATCGAGGAGAACTACCAGCAGTGAGCAGTGCTCTTCAAGCATGATCATTCCACTGAGGTGGCGTTTGGCAAAGGGTAGTAGGATTGGGAAAGGGTTCGAGAAAAAAGAGAGGAGACACGAACCTTTTCATTTCTCTGCCTCGTTCAGTCTCAACCTTCCATTTATTTTTCAATCTCAAACTCACCTCTCATTTCTCAATTATCAAACATCTCCCGATTGAATTCTGCTGTTTCAAGAAAAGTCCGATCTAAGAGCTTGATCAATTGATCTATCTCACATTGTGGGCAAACTCATCCAGAGGCAGCATTCAACACTCACATGAACCAGTGACTGAATGCCGCACGCTTCTTTGGTGCATGCAGAGTGGTTCAGTCATGCATCAGGTGTGTGCTGCCATCTTACTTAACAAGAAACATGCACATCACACATCATATTGTGCCAACCATCTTTGATCAGCATTCTTGCGTACCTGTGCGGGTGCAGACCAATACTCCATTTAACCTATTGGTGTATCCAGACATTAAAGCAGATCAGAAATGCGCCAATAATTAATCACCCAAACTGTATTGGAGAACAACAATATACCATAAAATTGTACACACATTAGAATAGCACTCCTTGCGCCTATTAACAAGAACCGGCATAAGCTTCAAACCACATAACACAATATACACGTCAACCTAAGAGCATTATAAGTCTTTTGGGTAAGCCAGATTCATAAACCGTACCAAATTCTACCAACAGTGGCGAAATCACTGTTTGCCCCTATGAGGAGGGCACTGAATCATGGTGAGTATTTCAGCGACAATCATTTAGTGTCCGTAATGATGGTGAGTGTAGGTGAATTTGAAATCTGGGCAACAGCAACAAGGAAGCACCCGACTTGTGGTTCTGCCTTAGATTCATGAGCTGAACACAGCCACGAAAGACCCTGCAGAAAAATCGGAAACATAATTTGAATAAATTAAACAGCCGTGTTACTGAAGCAAACACAACTTTTTCAATGATTAGCAATATTTGTGTACAAAGACTTATTTACTCAATAGACAGAACTTAATTGCGCAGCAAAACAATATAGAATGCACTGATCAGTAATAAATGAAAGGATTTATTGTGTATCATTAAACATAACTGATGATGGCCGATGCCGCTTATTGTATTTAAGCTATAACTCTATTGAAAGTCAAGGCCTTATGGCTAGAGCTTTCCTGATCCAAAGCTGGGATTAATACAATCTTCCCATTATCAAAAAAAAAAGAGACCATATTACAGTGTTTCATAAGATAGTAAAGATCGATCCTATCCTGTAATAGTTCAGGGGCATGTAACAAACCATTCGGGCTACAAGTCATAATGTAAACCTTATAGGAAAAGTTAAATGAGAATCGTGTCTAACTTTATAAATCAGAAAATATAGAACCACCCTATCTCGAGAAAATTGCAACTTTGGAAACTATAAGCTTCCTTGCTCAAAAAGTACTGCCACCCAAAAACCTAATGCGTTTCCAAGCTTCAAAACAAAAAAGTAAAAACTGACATGCATAATTTAGCATAACTAAATATGTGAGGCGCTAGCAAGGCAGTAACATACCTAAGCAAGCTTCTTCCAAAGACCAAAACATCAGCACCAGGCAGAAGATACAACCAGCTTTCTGTTCTTCCAGCCAAGGTAAAGGACACCATCTCTCTCCTCCAGCCTGTAATATGTGTGGTAACTATCGAGCAGATTTTTGATGGTACTGTTCACAACTGGACTTAATGGGTATTGTCGAAACCCAGCCATTGCAAGCCTTGCCCTCCATTTTCCAAAAAGCTCATGCCTCTCTACTCTTTCCGCACCTTCACAAGCAATCAAATTGACAATATCTCTTGCGACACAGTGCTGCTCCGCACTAATGCGCTGCTTGTCATCTCTGGGACGAGCAACATCTATTGACTCAAACATGGCTTCGTAATAATCAAGAGTTTCCAAGTATCTAAGAAAGAAAGGTGCTGTGTTTGTATTAGCCTCCTGCTCTACAAGAGTTACAACCCTGGGAGAAAGGCTCTTGACCATCCTCAATATCCTATCACGATGGTTTTCTATGCTCACGCTCTCATCAGGAGTATGATGCAGCTGATAAGCAAAATTGACAGCAATAGCCTCCCCAGGTCTTACAGCAAGATGCTCTAACATAACCTCATGGCTAGCTGCTGGAACAGCATTAAACTCAAAGGACAGACCACATGACTGGGCAATGCTGTGTAATTTCTGCCCAACTATATTCAGTCCACCACCTCGGGCATGAGCAGAATTTGAGTCATCTATACCAGTAATTCTTAGGTGTGGTCTCCTCCCAGGCCTTGCGGCAAAGGCTTGTATCATAGTTATCCACTGACTCCCTTGCGCAATTTGGAAATCAATGATGTGAATGAAGTTTTCATCCTTAACAGCTTCTGCTATTGCACCATTCGCAGACATGTAACCAAACTTGAAGAATGGACAGATTTCATAAAGAAGACCCATATATGACATGAGCTCAGAACTTGTAGGTTCTTTACACTTCAGCGATTTGTATAAGGCATGCCCAGTGAAAGAAAGCCTCGCAATAAGGCCTTCCAACATATAGGCTCCCAACCGTTGCATTGGTTCACCAGAGACGGAAACCAACTGCCTCAACTCAGATATCAGCGCGTCCATATAGTTGGAATTCTCGTCAACAGCCTTACCGCAGGCTATGATTACCTGCTTCAAATCCCCAGTATTAATTCCCAGAAGGTCTTTCCAATTGTTCTGCAAATTAGTGCCAGGTAGCAAGGAGTTGTCAGAGCTGATTATGTCCGAATCAGGTCCAAACATCATGTTTTCTAGATCTCTGAGAGTAGCATCGAAATCAGGAATCTGCGTAACACATGAAGCACTTGGAGAGGAACCATATGCATGATCAGAGTGGATCTCTTGCTGAGATAAAGGGCTCCCACTTATGCACTGAGAAGACGTAGAGCTAATTGTGGGATAAGCACAGTTGGCTGAGGACGAATCCAGGGTGCAGTACTGTGCTTGAAACCCTGGAGTCCTAGAGTTACTGGTCTGTGAGCCATCATCAGAAGATACATATTGAATGTTATCGTGATTTTGTTGCGTATAATAACTACCATTTCCCCCAACATGCATTAAATTTCCATTGTAGTACTGTACTTGAGAATTGTCTGGATATCTGTATGTCGTCATATTTCCAAAGCAACTCTGTGGGATAAATGTATACGCTAGACCTCGGAGAAGTGACACACTTTACAACGCTTAAAAGGAAATTGATCTTTCCATTTTCAGCATAGAAGTCCGTTGCAATAATGGTATCAGCTGTACAAACAAACAAAAAAAAATAAGATACACTCAAGCTAAAGATGAAAAAAGACTTATTCACAAAAGAGATAATAATTATTTGCTGGTAGATATAGAAAAGGAATTAATAAATAACATTCTGCGCAACACTAACTAGATTTGTCAATTGTTAGAGACAGAAAAAACAGTGCGATCATATTTGATACTCCCTTTGGTTCTCTAAAGGAAGTCATTTTTTATATGATTTCAGATAACAAGGAGCAATTAATAGGTTGAATTTTACCCATCCTGCCCATACTAAATACATCTAACATGCTTCACAGGAGAGTGAAAAGGTATAGCCTGTTTGGTTTTAGCTCTATTCAAAAGGCTGAATGTGCCTGGTTCGAACCCAGGCCCTGAAATTTTTTTGCCCATTTACCACACGGCTTTGAAATGCGTGTGCATTAATCAGGGGCAATGGAGTTCAAGCAACACCAAAAAGCTCAAAACGTCATGCTTTAGGATCCTTTCAGGAAGAGGCTAAAATGGCATTCTTTAGTGTATCGGAGAGAGTACTTTGCAGTACGAACAAACCATGAGATTGGATGGTTGGGTGGAAACACCTTCATAAAAAGATTATCCAATTCAATGGCTAGGACAGATTACGCTTCCCGCAAAGAAAAATACTTTAAGAGCTCTAATCTGCTTAAAGGATCCACCACAACTCAACAAAATTGTTGACCAGTGAACTCACTTGGATATGTACATTTATTTACAGAATTACTCCTACGAAATAGCAGATTTGGAGTGGCAGGCATACCTTGTGATATATATTATGGCTTGGGCGTGACAAAATATAGAGAAAAAGGATGTGCAAAGAGTAAATGCAGATAAATTCATTTAATAAGTTAATTAATACTAGTTGTTCTCCAATATTATATAATGATTCAGACATCAATTGAAGCTATTTAGAATCATCCATGTTTTTCTGAACGGTTTTAAACGGCCTTTTAAACCTGTTTAAATGGTAAGCGGAGGGTAATCGTTTATGCCATTTAGGCCGTTTAACCCTGTTTTTAGCTTTATTAAACTGTTTTAAACAGTCGTTTAAACTATAAAAAACCTAAACGGCAGGTCACCGTCTAACTACCGTTTACCGTTTAGGATTTCATCGAGAATCATGCAAAGAATTGTCCTCAAACAGCAAATAAGGCAAAATCATGCTTCAGCCACATCTATAAACTGCAGGATGGAGTGCAGCAACAATTCTACTAAGAGACATCTCAGTTATGCATCACAAAAGTGCTAATATGTATCTAAGTGCATATTAATTGTCTCCCAAACATTGTGTGCTTAGCGCACTCCCAATGCTAGTTTCCATAGATAGTTTCTAAGAGTAATAAATTGTCTTTTAGACTCTATCCTCTCCAATGCAGAATCCTCTCAATGCATAATTTGTAATTTCTTAGTGCTTTGATTTTAGTGAAGAGGTGGTTTCTTGATGTAAAAATGGTTTCTTCATTCTTCATTCTTTTTCTCCATTAATTTATTTGCCATATAAGCAAAATAGTGATGTGACAAGCTAATTAAGAGAGATAGAAACTACTATTAATTCACCATTGGAAGTGCCCTTAGCAATAGAATGCGATGACTAAAATGTTGAAACGTAGCTAACATGACTTCTGCACCGGTACTACAGGAACATAAGAATTAAGCTCACTGTTGAGAGATGGAGATATTTGTGTGTACACCCCCAGCACAAAGATATCATGTTTGTTTTTTGTTTTCTACTAGATACCTAGTTCTCCCTAGGTATTCACCTTTTTCTTCACTATTGGTGATATGCAACAATTAGTCTTTCAGTGCAAGAACTGGATTGGGACACTTTGATGCGACCGAAAATGTCATTAGTGCAAGAAAAGAATCTGAGAAGGTTTACTGATGGCATATGATGTTGGTCGCTTAAGAGTTCAGTATAAAAGGAAAGGAAAGAATTGAACACTAGATTTATGTCACAGGCACACAAAAAAATCTAGGCGGGTATTTGTTCTGGTTATATAAACGCACCTCAGAATCTAGCTCAGAAGGGGTACAGTTTCGTTATTTTCCATGCTATCAAGCCATGTAATTTCGTGATAATCTTATAAAATAGGAAGGAGCTAAGAAAACACATTTAATGTACAAACATAACTGTAGTATTGCAAATCTTTCTTCTGAATAGTCCGACTTGTTTGCCTGGCATCGATGTTAATCAGACTCGCCTTATAATTTAGCAATAGCAAATACCCAAAATCTCTCAGACTTAATGGCTAGAGTAGGATTAGGTTTGCAAGCCAGCTGTTTAGAACAAAAGAACACAAGCAAAAGGACAGAATAAACGAACATGGAAGAGACTGGTAGTATCATTTTCCAACCCATTGGAGTTAGTAGTGTGTTCATGCTGGTGTCCAAGAAAAAAAACCCCAAACGGATCTAAAACGAGACGAATTTGACAAGGGTTCCTGACGCTTGTCATGGCATAACAAGATGAAACCCAGAGCTAGAAGTCAAAAGGTGAGGCAAAGGTGCCTCGTGACATTCCCCTTTCTCCAGATAAAATGCACGGATTTTGTTCCAAAATTCATTAAAAAAAAGCCTAAGGGGAATCCCTATGTATTTCTTCTTACTACAACCGAATCGTTGTGGTAGCAGCAAAACGTAGACAGTTTAGGCAAATACTGAAGAAGGCTTAGCATGGAGAATGGGAGTTCAGTCGAACACCTCATAAATCTTCAGAAAATTAAGCTGCTATTAGCAGCCCTGGCCACACAGAACACAAATCCACAACAAACCTTGTGCATTGGTGCATCTAAATTCAATCCTAGGAAGCACGAAAAGACTCTGACTCCTACAAAACAAAACATACAACAACAACATGCGCCAAGCAACCCCGCGCTTCCTTACCAGGTTCGGATGGATCTCGGCTTCACACCGGGGCAGACACTTCGATAGAACGTGGAGGGGGCACTTTGAGGGCGAGGACTAGCACTAAGGAGCGAGAAGAATCTCTTCCCTTCCTTAGGTGGGGCGAGCTCGGCTCTGCCGAGAGGAGGAGGAGGAGGAGGAGGCTCGCGTGCGAGGCGGAGCGGGCTCAACGACAGCACGGTGTCCGGTGGGGCCAAACCGCGGAACCGGAGAAAGGCAGGCGAGACGCGTCGAAGAAAAGTTGTGGAGGCGGGGCGGCCGCCGCGCGGGGAGGAAGGAATGACGATGGACGAGGAAGGGGAGAGGAAAGAGGTTGGCTCTTGGCTGTTCTTGAATACTCGGGGCCACCGGGGATATTTTAGTAATTGCTCCAGTTATCACTATTTGCCAAGCAAAGAAAAATGCGGGAGAATAATTAAACGGAAGAGAAGTGCCACGTGTAGGGGCGCGAAGAGCTGATGAAACATCGCACAGCTGAATCGCAAGCAAATCTACGGGCATAACCCTCTTTGGCATAAAGTTTTGATAAATTTTACAAAAATACAGAAATATAAAATAATTTTGTATTTCAAATTGAACCTTAATAAATTCGGTAACTGATAAAAAAAAAACAAGCATTAAGCACGGTATATCTCAACCAGGACCACCACCAGCCACAGAATAATGATCAGGCAGGCACTACGCCCCTGCTCTAGGGAAAAAAATTCGGCAAAACTTCATCAAAATATCACATTTATTGGTGAGATCTAATTTTTTTATTACATAAATTTCATCATTTAGTATCTTTAATCAACGAAAAATGCTTTGTTTGGATTGAAGGCAATTTTTTTAGTTTGTATCAATTAGTTTTAAAAGTAATTAAAATAATTAACGGAAATTTTTGATATATCTAAAATATCGTATTTATTGGTAACCTCTGATATTTTTTTTATACCGGTATTTTTTTTCTAGCACCTACTTGACGTCTGAGTATCGTGGCTACTTGATTAATCAATTGATTAATAATCCCTTCCCTTTCTCCCGACAAGCAACCTGCTAATCACACCGATGCATTCCTTTGAAGCGAAACAGAAACATGAATGCGTTTCTCTTTCGCTCTGGTTATCCTTGTTGCTTTTTTGTACGGATGCGTGTCACTGTTCCCTAATCGTGATTTGGGGCCTCTCGATCTGCTGGATTTGCTAATAATTGCGTGGCTGTTGCTTCACGAAATGATAATGGTTTGTTGTAATTAAGATGGGGGTGCGTTTGCGTGTTTCGGGTTGCAAAAATCTCCTCTTGAGAGGTGAGGTTCGAGATTCTTTTCAGTCTCATTTTGGAACATACCATGTGAGATTTAATAGATTTCTATTAAATTTTTATGTGATTTTTATGCTTATTTTTTTCAAGGGATGTGCTGGAGCATAACTTGCTAGTCTATTTACTGTGTTCTGAAATTGAATGGCCTGCTTTGTTTGGTTGAGATCGAGACGGTTTTTCTTAATCACAAGGACTGCAGTGCAGTAGCATTGCCTTTTGGTGCTGCCTTGTTTCAGCATAAGAACAAACACTACGCATCAGTATACAACACAGTAAGATTCCACTTAGCTGAACCGTGTGGTGACGCAGGACTGGGACGTTTCCACGAAGCTGCGAAGCGTCTTTTTGAGCCTTTTTATTACAGTTAACCGGCATACTCCTGTAAAGAGGGTTGCCGACATCCAAGTCCCAGTGATTTTCCGTGTCCGCGAGCCTGTGCGGTTATGGCAAGGCTGTCTCAGACACGTGCCTCACACTACCTGGTCAGGACTCAGGCGTCTGAAGATATTTGCCGCTTTCGCCGCTGTTTCGGCGATGATGCAGGGGCAGGAGCCGCCCTTGGAGTGGGAGCTCGCTCCGCGGTCCTTTTCGACCGCACTAGGCCTGGTCCAGATCCCAAACATTGCATGTGCAGACTACAGAGCAAGGTATAATGGTCATACTAGTATTGAGCAACAGGCGGGTGACGAGAGGCACACGGCACGCGGGCGTAAGCCCGGCCCTGGTCCGCCGGAAGCCGGGGGCCGCCGCTGTTTCGAAGGGAAACCGGGCACCGGCTGCGCCGAGCCGGACACAGGCCTTTTGACTTGGACCACGGAACCGTGTGGGCCTCGTGGGCCACGGCTCGCACTCCCCGCGTACTGGTGCGACACGCGGACCCTG
>BCLG01000296.1:82687-152514 GCA_001602295.1 Zoysia matrella
GCCCCCGCAGCGGTGCATGGACCGCGCCCAGGCGGCCGGCCGAGGGCCAGGACGAAGCGGCACCGCTCGTGACGGCGTCAGGCGGGCGTTCTAGGAACTTCCGCCACGATCGAGAGGCCGCTGGGACCAGGGGATCCCACGTGACGGCGCCCACGCGCTCCACGCCACCAAAAGCGCCACTTGGAGGGGGGGGCTCGCCGCGCTAGCGATTCTCAGCCACGCATGCAGCGGTATTTTGCGAGTTGGTCCTCGTAGTTGTCTGGAATGCTGAAATTTGTGTACAAATTTTACGTCCGGCTCACCTCGTTCGAGCCTCTGGCTAGTCGCTCCTCCTGTCAATTTTACCAACCTTCTTCTGTCGTTCGTACTACATGTACTACAAGGGTTTTCTTTTTTCTACAGGGATCGGCTGCAAGCGATCGTCGTATTTTTATCAAATAATAGTACTCCGTAGTACGGAGTAGCATAGAAGTGGGAGGTTCAAACATTTGCAGTCTAGCATGTGAAAGATCCAACCAAGTTTTATTAAAGATATTTGAGGAAATTCAACGGAATCAACTCAGTCCCGGTTGGAAGCAAAGAGGTTCTTCGCATGGCTTCGACGCCTTTGATCCTGCCATGAACGGCATTTTGCCATTTACCATCCAGAGAAAACTGTTGATTGAGTGACGGACTAAACTGGTCCCTTGTTGATTCTGGGAGATCAACCAGGAATCTTTTTGACGCTGTTAAAAACAAGGAAAGAAGAAGGATGAATTTGCAAAGCCACAAAAGCGCCATCCTTCTGCAACCGTAGAGAAAAATTTACCTCCGGCTCCTCCACCTCCCTCCCGAAGCCTCCATCCCGACGCCTCGTCGTCCCCTCCAGCTTACACCGCCGGCAGGCAGGCCTCCCGTTGCACCTTTTCCCCTACGCTGCCGGCCGGAGACTCCCTGGAGCCTCTGCTTGGAGGCGTCGACGGACGGCCGGGCTCCCTCTCGCGGCCTCGCCCAGGCCCTTCCGCCGGCGGGGTCCGCCTGTTCGTTGTGGGTCCCGCAGTGACAGCTAGTCGCCTAGCGCCACGTGGCAGGGGCCGCCGCGCCTGGCTATAAATCCACCCCGGGGTCACCCTGCTCCGATCACACAACTCGCACCATCGAAGCCGCATCTCCTCCCTCCTCTCGCTTTCTCGTGCTAGCTGTCTCGCAGCCAGCTCTCCCATTCCGTTGGGCGGTGGTCGAGAGAGAGGAGGAGGGCAAGATGTTCATCGAGAGCTTCCGCGTTGAGAGCCCGCACGTGCGGTACGGCCCGTCGGAGATCGAGTCGGAGTACCGGTACGACACGACGGAGCTGGTGCACGAGGCCAAGGACGGCGCCTCCCGCTGGATCGTCCGCCCCAAGTCCGTCAAGTACAACTTCCGGACCAGCACCGCCGTCCCCAAGCTCGGGTACGCACCTACGCACGCCGCCCCTCGTAGTCCATACCCGTCATCTTCCCCTCGATCGATCGCTCGGTCCGTCGAGATCAGAAATCGGTGTTCCGCTTTGGATTGGAGTCTTTCTCTGCCTGACGGCGGTTCTTCGTGGTTGCAGTTTACGCTCGCCGCACGATGCGTTGTACCAGGCCCTTTGAATTTTGGTGGGCCCGTTCTTTCCGTTTTATTTATCGTTACATATTATTTGAGTTTATTTTCCTGCGCGCCTGGGACGTTGAGAGGGACACGGCCAAAATGCTTTCCTGTTCGCTTGTTGGTTGGGTTTAGGAGAGGGACACTGCTCTGGTTTTGGATGGTTGCTCGATCTCGACTGTTGAATAGGATTGTTTTTACCCTGAACTCTGGCTTGGTTTTGCCAGTATGCACATGAGCTGGTTGCCCTTCGTTCATGCGAGATCCGAGTCCAAGATGCTGCCATTTTCAACGCTGCTGCTTCATTTTCGCCTTGTTTTTTACCCGTGCATGTTGGCTACGTCCAACAGTCGTGTCGGCCACTTGTCGCGGCAGACATGCTGATCTCTGCTCTGTTGGTGCAGGGTGATGCTCGTGGGGTGGGGCGGCAACAACGGCTCCACGCTGACAGCCGGGGTCATCGCCAACAGGGAGTAAGTGCATCTCCGGTTCATGCGTTCCTCGTACATTTTCTGTGGTCCGGGGCCTGAAATTTGTGGTGTCTCTGCAGGGGCATCTCGTGGGCGACCAAGGACAAGGTCCAGCAGGCCAACTACTACGGCTCCCTCACCCAGGCCTCCACCATCAGGGTGGGCAGCTTCAACGGGGAGGAGATATATGCGCCGTTCAAGAGCCTCCTGCCCATGGTAATCTACTCATTTAGCTGTAATATTAATTTTATTTGCAGCCAGCCACACCTGCGAAGGCATATATTCGGTAAACTACAAGTTGATGTCGAACAAATTCCTGTCTTTAAGACCTTTAAGACCAATGGTTATAAACTTTGCATGTTGTGCGAATGGGATGCTAAACTTTGCATGTTGTGCGAATGGAGAAGGTTCTGAATGGAAATTAAATTTACTTTAATAATAAGACAAACAAAGGTAAACCACAAGTTGAAAAAGTAAGCCAACGAGTGCCATGTTGTCATCCTACTTGTACACAAAGTGGAAAAGGTTGTGGGCCAATTGAAAAGGTCCAGAATCTTTGAACAGGACAAATGATTGCTCTGTCCATTACTGCTACTAGAGGGCTGCGTGTGATGGCTATGGTCGATTGCATAATTTCAGAACGGGCACGAGGTCTTGTTTCCTCCCTCTCTGATGGAGTCTGAACTGACTTTCAGGTGAACCCTGATGACCTTGTGTTCGGAGGCTGGGACATCAGCGACATGAACCTGGCTGATGCTATGACCAGGGCCAAGGTGCTAGACATTGACCTGCAGAAGCAGCTTAGGCCCTACATGGAGCCCATGGTGCCGCTACCTGGCATCTATAACCCGGACTTCATTGCCGCTAACCAGGGCTCCCGGGCAAACAATGTCATCAAGGGAACCAAGAAGGAACAGGTGGAACAGATCATTAAGGACATCAGGTATACAGATATGAATGCTAAAGAGCTTTTGCACAATATATTTTTTTTTAAAAAGTGGCATTAATTCAAAATGTAAAACTACTATAACTCATGTTTCATTTGCTGATGAAACAGGGAGTTCAAAGAGAAGAACAAAGTGGACAAGGTAGTTGTGCTGTGGACCGCAAACACTGAAAGGTACAGCAATGTCTGTGTTGGTCTCAACGACACAATGGAGAACCTCCTGGCATCCGTTGACAAGAATGAGTCTGAGATCTCACCCTCGACTCTGTATGCCATTGCTTGTGTCAAGGAGGGTGTACCGTTCATCAATGGTAGCCCCCAGAACACCTTTGTGCCAGGTTCGTAGTGGGCTGCGTGCGAGTGTACTTTGCTGATTCAATCTTGTTTAGTGGATCACACATTTTCTTTGTGTGCAGGGTTGATTGATCTTGCTATCAAGAACAACTGCTTGATTGGTGGTGATGATTTCAAGAGTGGACAGACCAAGATGAAGTCTGTCTTGGTCGACTTTCTTGTTGGTGCTGGAATTAAGGTACCCATGATGGCTTTGTACGTCCTTCTTTGGATGTAGCGGCCGAAACATTTGTTCCATTATCTAAAAAAATGACCGACGAAACTTGCAACTTGTATTTGATTAAAATGATGAGTTTCTAACATTTTCTTCCGTGTAGCCAACCTCAATTGTCAGCTACAACCATCTGGGAAACAATGATGGCATGAATCTTTCTGCGCCTCAAACCTTCAGATCTAAAGAGATCTCCAAGAGTAATGTGGTGGATGACATGGTTTCTAGCAATGGTATCCTGTACGAGCCTGGCGAGCATCCTGATCATGTTGTCGTGATCAAGGTTTGTAAACTGACCTCCCATGTTCTGCAGAGATAATATAAAAGTTAGTTTTGCTCTGAAACTTGGTCGTTTTTGTATTGTAGTATGTCCCATATGTTGGAGACAGTAAGAGGGCTATGGATGAGTACACATCGGAGATCTTCATGGGTGGCAAGAACACCATTGTGCTGCACAACACGTGTGAGGATTCGCTCCTCGCTGCGCCAATCATTCTTGACCTGGTGCTTCTGGCTGAACTTAGCACTAGGATTCAACTGAAAGCTGAGGGAGAGGTAAGAGATTGGAAATCACGCATTGAATAGGTTCATGTCATTTTGCTGCCCCATTTCATCAATGAATTTTTTTTTCCTAATGAGATTTCTCGTCTCCTATGCAGGATAAGTTCCACTCCTTCCACCCCGTGGCCACCATACTGAGCTACCTCACAAAGGCACCCCTTGTAAGTATATCCAAAAACAGTTTGGCATCACTCTACATGATTTTACTCTGATCCAGCAACTAATATTCTTCATTGAACAACAGGTTCCGCCGGGCACACCAGTGGTGAACGCGCTGGCGAAGCAGAGGGCCATGCTTGAGAACATCATGAGGGCCTGTGTCGGGTTGGCACCTGAGAACAACATGATCCTGGAGTACAAGTGACTGAAGCTTCAAAATTGACGCAAGAGGCCAGTGGAAAGGGAGCAAGAAAGGCTAGAATGGCCGCCTGATTGTTTGGCTTGTCTCGTGTTTTTTGTGTTCTTTCCTGGTCATTGTTGTTGTTTCGTTTCTGTCCTCGGGAGTTATCAGGGCTCTGCTACTTGTGCCATGAAGCTTTTAGTGGGTCCATTTATTAATATGATATGATCGAGGGTGCTAGTTCCCCTCTGTATTCGTGTAAGATAAAATTCCTTCTATTGCAAATTCTGTTTATCGACATCCATCTTTAGCGTGCAATAGAAATTTGGATGTTAACAGAACTTACAGAAGAGCCATTAGAGATGTGACACGAAGGAAGTCGTCGGGCTTATTTGTTGGGTTCCGACTTGGGGAAAAGGCAGAGGGGCGTGCGCCACCTCGTTCTAGCTTTGGTTTCGCGTGACCGTTCATGTGGTCCCAGCCCTAGGGACACGGCTGCAAAAGTCTTGGTAGATTCCACGCCGCCCGTCCAGTCGTGCGCCCACCCTTTTCTTCGGTGCCACACCCACACGGCCACATTGCTACCATTGCCACCCACCACTAATCTTTCCGAAAGTATCGTGCCCACTTCATGGTCTCCTTCCTACGGGTCTTTTAGTCGCCGCGTGTCCCACGCTGAATTTGATCTTCAGCAATGTTCCCAGAGTACGCCAGCTGCAGTAGTTTCAAACAAAGGAAAACTCATTTCAACTATATGCAAGATAAGCAAATCAACATAATTTTCCTTACGAATAATCGTAGTTTGTTTAACATCGCCCCGTGGAATCGTCAGGAAAGCTGAAACCAAATCCGCTCGCTCACCACCAGCGAACCACAGCCGCAACGCGCCTCATCATTTCCGGCGCACCGCCGCTCGGAGGATTAAAAAAGCAAAGCCGCCCCCGTTCACTTTGTCATCGATCATGGCCTGACCACTAGAGGCTCGGTCTGGGACCAAAAACGGATCGGAGAGGTATCGCACCAATCACAGGGCATCGTGTGGTAGTGCCATGTGTGGTGTTCCACTAGCAACGCTACAGTTCCTTTTTTCTTGGGTCCTCTGTCAGCGAGAAACCAACCGGAACACCCCACTAGTATGGTGTGTGCGGCGCCGGCGCGGCGATGGCGGACAATCTCTCAATAAACCCCCGACCCTTCGTCGCTTCCAAACCACATTGTTCGCAAGTAGCGGCACTAGCCATCAGCAGTTGAACTCGGGTACTCAGTGCATCAACAAGACCATGGCGCGAGCGGCCACGGCACGGGCATGCCTGTTCGCCCTTTCGCTGGTAGCAGCAGCAGCGCTGTCCGACGGTGCCGGCGCGACGGCGCCGGCGCCGGCCGCGGACTGCACGGACGCGCTGCTGAGCCTGGCTGGGTGCCTGAGCTACGTGCAGGAGGGGAGCACGGTGACGACGCCCGACCCGACGTGCTGCTCGGGGCTCAAGGACGTGGTGCGCAAGGAGGTGGCCTGCCTCTGCCAGGCGTTCCAGGGCGGCCAGGACTTCGGCATCGCGCTCAACATGACCAAGGCGCTGCAGCTGCCCGCCGCATGTAACGTCAAGACGCCGCCCTTCAGCAAGTGCAACAGTACGTACGCGTCCCTGATTAGCGTCAGTAACCTGTCGTCGCTTGCTTCTGTCTGCTTGATTTCTAGATGATGATATTGTTGTTGTGCCTCTTCTGCAGTTTCTGTTCCCGGAGGGGCTCCAGGTACGCTTCCTCTACTTGATTTTGCAAGTAAATTGAGCATCCTTCAGCGCCTTAGCGTTTCAGACGATTGATCAAACTTGTCTGTTATTTCAGCTCCCGCTCCCGCTCCCGCGTCCGGGGCCCCGTTTTTCGGACAGCCTTCTTCGTCCGCTCCAGCTCCTGCTTCCGGGGCCCCGTTTTTCGGACAGCCCTCTTCGTCCGCTCCAGCTCCTGCTTCCGGGGCCCCGTTTTTCGGACAGTCTCCTTCGTCCGCAACGCCTTCAGTATCACCAGCGGGAACCGGGAGCGACCTCCCCACCGCCGCTCCCGCCAGCGCGCCGTCCCCATCGCATTCTGACGCGGTCAGCTTCCCGGTGCCAGCACGGACCATTGCCGCTGCAGCTGTCGCCGCGACTCTGCTAGCGTACCGCATCTTGTGAGCGCGTCAATTCGTGAATGCATCACGCTCGTCTGTGACCCCAGATGAGAAGCATTCGACCAGATGCCGCTGTACCGAGATGTATCTTGTGCGGGTTTCCGTTTCATTATACACTTGAGCATATAATAAAGGACATTTCATTTGTATTACACAATAATCTTACGTTCCACACGCATGCAGCCGTTGGTTAAAAAATAATCTTACATCCCACACGCATGCAGCTGTTGGTTAAAAAACATGCATCAGTTTTGACACCCGGTAATTCTTTTGCCAGTCACATTTAAAGTTCGCTTACAACGGCATGCAGCCGTGGTCGGAGAAATACCAGTGGTAACAGTCTTAACAAGTGTACACGTGTGGCAGGCCATGGCCCAGGGCTGCGCTCGTGTAGCACAAAAACCTCACGAGCTTTCGCCAGTCAGTGCAGTTGCGCAAAAAACTCCGGAACTGCACTGAACTTAATACTGTTTGTTCATATATATCTTATATTTCTGATTTCCGAACAATAGATACAACGACTGTTACATCATCCAGCTTGCCTCCCGAGTAACCCAGGTAGCTAGCATCGCGAGCAGCATCTGAAAATGGGCTACTTCCGAACCCAGACCGTCCCACTTCCTTTGCTCTAGCAGCGAGAAACTCGGCAATCTCCTGCAATTTCACACTTCCATGTCAGTATTCTAAGAGGAGTTCATGGGGTTTCTGCTCGAGCAGAAAAGAGTTGTTTGTTTGGTTCTGACCGTGGGCTTCAGGTCGGCTTCCAATGATTTGGAGACGATGTCTGCTACTTCCCCCTCGTAGACATTGTCAAAGAGACCATCTGTGGCTGTTACAATGACATCACCTTCTTCTAGATCGATGGTGTAGTTCTGCAAATTAAGAACATTGTAAGGAAAGAAATTCCAATAAAGCTAACAAAGTGGAAATCAGTATGACCAGATATTAGCACGCACCTGTACAAGTTTCAAAGGATCATCACCCTTCTCAATTTGCAAAGGAAAATTGAAACCATATGTCATTGGGTTTGATTTTTTATATATCTCTCCATTTCTTATCACGAGGAATCCAGAATCTCCGATATTAGATGCATGAAGTACCTGCATAACGAGTTTATAAGCACAAATACATCCATAATTTTCTTGGGAGGAAATATATCTCAACAGACATGAAAAATGAGTGCCGGATCCTAACGGAAGGATATACCTGTCCATCAAAATGCGCAACTAGAACAGTTGAAGAACCAGGGGACCGTGCTTCGTCTGCGGCCTTAACAAGAACTTCCCAAGTACTCATCCCGGAAGCCCCTTGACTTTCTACAGAACTTTTGCAGCTATCCATTAGTTCTCTTGCATAAAGCCCTGCATTGATTCCTGCAAATGAAAGTTGCATCAGCAATTAGAAGTGCTCACATTCTGATATAAGAAAACATATCACAGGTTCTTAAAATTAAGAAACCTTAAATAAGAAACACAGCAACAAGAAATCAACAAACTGCATTGCTTCAGACAATCAAAAGCACAAATGAACTCTGCTAACCAAGTGCAGAACTGTGTATTGCTTAAAAGGCATAGAGATTGTAAGTGTTCACTATAGTCAGCAATGATTTTCTTAACTACGCATCATACACCAATAGTTCCAGTGGTTCTAGATTCCTTTTGATAGTAAGTGATCAACTTCAACCCTAGATAACACCCAGTGAATGCAGAGAGTTGGCAAACAAGGTATACACAGAGATTCACATATTTTGGACTAGAATTAAAGCATTGACAAGCTTAAGCATAGGACTGGCAGAGAAGACGTGATTTACCTTCAAATGACCACTGACCAACCCCATCTGCTACACCAAACCAACCATTATGAGCTATAAAATATGCATCTTCACCACCAGTCAATACCTGGAAATATTTGAAAAAATATAATGGTAAAAAAAACTTGTGAGAGAAATATGTGATTGCATTAGTGCACATTATCACAAAAAAGATCAATTACATATTGAAAGTAAATATCCCCTCTGATGTATCATCTCAGTTTCTCACATAATAGGTCGTTTGAATAATCATTTATGTGCTTTGAGACATATATTATACAACAGCATGGAGTAATTTGCAAGCTGGAGCTACATGCACTAGGCTGCCCTTTTTTATGGAGTAATGTGCAAAAATTGAACCAAAGGCATGAGAAACGACAACATGTTATTGCCAGCATGGCAAAGCATACTTTAACTATATGCTAAGATCTTCACAAAGGTGAATCAAGTACCTTTGAAGGATGTGGTAACATTGCTGCACCTGATGCCAGTACAAGTGTCGATGAGGATATTGAAGTCATCCTGTGATGCAGTAATATTAAAATGGATATGTTTAAGTACTTTTAAGCTCCACAAGTTCAAAAAGAAAAATACAGACCAATGGGCCCCATCAAACTCTAATAGGAAGTAGAGTACACATCAAGCTTTGAATATGCCAATAGGAAAGAATGCGAACTTATCAAGTTATTGTCTGGCAATTTGAATTGGAAAAATATGAAATTGAAAAAGGAAATTAATACCTGTCGGAGCTCTTCATCCCTGCAGTGTTGTTTTCCCTAGCCACCTTTTGGATTGTTTGATCCAACGAAGGAAGCAAGATTTACATTATTGTCCAATGAACAGCAGAAACTCATAGTTTTTTTTGAGAAGTACATTCAATTAACAACACAAGCTAGGTTCAAAAAGATACACATATAGTATCAATAAAGCTAAGAGAATCTTTTGACGAAACAATCTAAATGGGAAGGCATCTTCTGCTAATTGAACCAAGTGACCTTCTATATAAGCATGTGTCCCAAGTCTCAGAAAAAAGAATATGTGTGGACAGACTAGGATATATGTGCAATACAAGACTACAACAAAAGGAGAGAAAAATATCTGACTAGAAAACTGATACTCCTACAAAATATCAATAACAGAGAAGAGTACAGGATAAAAACAGATTAAACAAATACTGCAATAACTGCGACTCACTGCTTTTCACAGTTTTTCAGATTAAATCGAGTTCAGAGTATGAAAAAACAAAGACACAGGAATTTTTACCCATAGTAGATTAAACCTACAGCTAATTTTTACTGGTTGCATGCTAGCAGCTTCAGTGAATTTAAGAGGAACAACTAAAAGGAGTTGCAAACGAAAATGGATGAACATACTATTAACAGGGTTAATACAGAAACGTTGACAGGTAATAAGAGGGACTTTGCACTGAACACATACCGTTCGAGGGATGTGGGCTCCGTATACCATGTCTTGTTCCTCTGTACTAGAACCACTCGATTCTGTATCGACATCAGTATCAGAATCCTGTGTGGTTGAGCCATCCGTAGCCTCAGAATCATCCAAATTCGTCTCCATGTTGTCCACTCCTTCCTCAACGCGCGGTGTGGAACCATCAGAGGCCTCGCATTCCTCCAGACTCGTCTCCATCCCATCCACTCTTTCGTCACACAAGATACCACTCATCTCTGTGGCCTCCTCACCATCAACACAAAATTCCAATTCCCCTTTGGGCAGGCCATTTCTAACATCCATTTGATCTCTCGTCTCATCTTCTACCACAGAACTATCGCAATTGGGGAAGCCAGTTGCAGCAGGGGTCCCCCTTTCCTCTTGCCGTGCCTCTGATTCGCATCCCCTGGCGCCAGCCTCCTCTGGGGGCCCGGACCCCTCAATAGGGGACGAACCACCAATCGACCTAGTGTCATCCAAATTCGAACTGGCGTCTGATGGGGACACCTCAACCAATGAAATCTCATCCATTGCAGCAGCTTCACCGGAGCCCACGCCGGCACCATCCAGCTTCCGCTCATGGAGCCGCACCGCGGGAGCCTCTAATCTCACATCCGAACAGCCACTGGCGGTCTGGCCCTCGGAACCGGCCGTATTGGACCCTGCAGAGGCCAACGCAGCGGTACCTGTTTTCTTCGAACCCGGACCTCCAGGCACCTCTTCAACAGGCCCTGCATCCAGACCAAATTAAATTAGAAAAGGGGGGATAAAACCGGGGAGAACAGCGATCAACGGCGAGCACGCAACCTATAAAGTCCGTCTCTAGTCTCCACTCCGTTCACCGGCCAAGGCAGGGAGGGGGTGGGGGTCCGTTTGACCAGACACGGTCAGGGGATTGGCGTTCCGTTCACCGACCACGGCGAGGTAAGAGGCCGTAGACAACTTGAAGCCCGTAAATGACGAAAGGAGGAGGCCTTACCGGCGTCGGCGCAGCGTTCCGCCGCGGAGACACCATGAGGAGTAGGCGGAGGACCGCGCCCGCCAGACCGGGACTCGGGGGCGACGGGGACCTGTTCCATGGCTAGCTTCTCCCAAGGCTGCGGGCAAAGACCGCGATGACGACGACGACGATGCCTAGGCTAAGTAGGCTCCGGCTTGGGCGATTGAACCGATGGAACGGGTTTGGGGATCAGCGGCCGACTCGAGATCGAGCGCGCACTGGCGTCGGGTGAAATGGCGGTGAGACCGATGAGAGAAGGGAAGGGAAGGGTGCTTAACGAGGAGGCAACGAAGCTTGTGTCTGAGGTTTTGAGGCTGCGCCGCGGAGCTCGGCGGCCGGACGCCGTCGTTTTCTAGAGAGCTCTCATTCGGATGTGGTGGGGGCGGAGTCGTAATGGAACGGGGACGGGGGTGCGAGTATTCAGCGGGCTGCGGGCGCCGCTTGCCCCGGTGCCGTATTTCGTCTCTCTTTTTGGTGCATTTTTTAGGACAGAGAGCCTCCCGGAAGCTCCTATTGGCAGTCGGGCAGGGGCGCGGCTGTTCTACCGGTGCCTGTGCCCGCCACCGACTCGCTGCTTCTGTTGTTACTGGGTTTGTTACTTTTGCTTTGCGTCTCCATGGTTTTGCTTGCTGTTTTCGTGGTTCAATCTGTGGGGGTTTCATGTGAAAGTACTGTTAAAACAGGTGAGGGGTGATGGATTATTTTTTACTTCAACCATAGATCTTGTATAATAATAAATATTATCAAAGCGGGTGAAAGGATCGTTTATTTGATACCTAAGCAACAGATTCTAGGTTAACCACAGAGATGTTAACCTATATGATATAGAACTAACTAAGTAAGGCATAAGGCTAAAAAATTACTATAAACCACAGTGTAACAAAACCTCCCAAAACCGTCTACAGTATTGTATCCAATAAAAGAATCGATATTGCTTTCGAGCGTCAAGATCATCTTCATTTAATGTGTCATGCAAATTGAACGTCTATAGCTTTCAGCGAAATTGAAAAACGGCCTGATATTTTGGCCACCGAAAATGTAATTCATCCGTTTTTAAATTATTGACACCGTTAACTTATAATTATAACATCAAGTTTGACTATTCGCTTTATTTAAAAATTTTTTTCAAATACAAAAAATTTATTCTTATTTGCCTTATCACTATTATCACTAGTGGTATTTAAAACATGACTAATAATTTTACATATTGAAATAAATTTTTAAAATAAGACGAATGATTAAAATTGATGTTAAAAATCAACGGTATCAATAATTTAAAACCGAAGTGATAAGATAGGAAGGACATAAGTATTGCAATTAAAGAAAATAAACAATAAGTTGGAGAGTCAGATCCACACATCAAATTGTAATCACTCGATTTAGATTTGCTACCTTTTAATATTATTTGCTTCGCTTTCGCATTTGATTTGATATCAAGAAAAATCATCGAGCCACTCTTCAATTTGACATTTTTGTTCCGAACATCCGAAACAATCAACCTTTGATTAGCTATCGTCCCAAACGAATTCTCCAAACCATTCTTTTGCAAGTTTTTCAAAAACAACTCTATATCACAAAACAGCAAACAAAATAACATATTTATGCTAAGGTCTCGTAACACGACCATTTACAGGCACCCAGGCAGAATTACGTGTTAGAAGAGGCTAAGACTGAAAAAAAAATCGTCCAATCAAACAGCATAACCTTTAATTAGTCGTCGCCTCCTTCGGCCCGGATAATTTTGTGGATATTACTCAGAGCCGACGTATCAAGCTCGAACTGCCACGCGGGACCAGACTCAGCTACCCGGTCAATCAATCGGGGCCCCCCACGCGTCCCCAACTCCCCACGTCCTTCCTTACGTGTCTCCGCCATCCCCGCGACGAGCAAGAAGCACGGACCGCGCCGCGTAACTTGCTGAGGGCACCCCGCGACCCACCCACCAGGAGACGACCGGACGCGATCCGATCTCCAAGGGTGTGTGTGATCAGCAAGCGGGACAAAGAGGCTTACCTGTCAGGATAAGGCCCTAATAATTCTCTTGGGCCAGCTGAATCAAAGATTTTTTTTTCTTTTCTTCGAGAATACTGCTATGAAGATTGCAAAAGATTTCAAACGGATGATGGGTGCATGATGATCATTCGATACGACTGATGAACTGTTGAAGAGTTTGGTACGGGGATAGTACATTGCTCTTGGCTTAATGGATAAGTTCGTCGGAGCAATCATTCGCGCCCGTTTCCTTTCCTTTGCGATCTTTTGATGCTGCCGCAAAGCCGAAAACCGCAGCCAGGGCGAGGAAACGATTCTGTTATCTGGGTCGGTGGTACTACCTTACCCGTTCCCCTGATTCGAGTGAAGTGATCGACACAGAACTGCGGTTGGTCAAATGGCGATTTCGTCTGGGCGCTAGTGGAGAAAGACCAGTTAGCGGTTCAGATGGGCTTGTGCAAGATTGCAAGAACGATACTGTTTCGTTCCGTGTTTGTTTCCTGCCTGGAGGTACAGGGCTACCGTATACGAGATAGAGCTATGTCGCCGGCACTCGTCAGTGAGTTTTTAAAGTGTTCTTCCGGCCAAGCAAGCTGCGCTTCTGGTACATGGGAAGGTACTACTGCGCGCGTTTGCGCAGAAGTTCTTCTCATCGTTTTGCAAATTGAAATACGCAATTAAGAAACTGTTTGCTGATGAAACAGTGGCGCTGAAGAATAATTTTGCGTCATCAGAACCAGTGACATAGGACACAGATAGTAAAACCCAGAGAGAGAGAGTAGGTAGCGCGTGGTGTAGTACTATCGTATAAGCATCATCATATCATGAGATGATCAAGCAGCGTAGATACGATGTCGCCAGCAGTCCATTCGCTCAAACTTACTCTTTCGTTTTTAAATGGATTAATTTGGCACATGCTATTACAATTTTGCGAAATTTAAAATATATCATTCGGTTCTCGACACATCAATGACATATTTTAAACTTTGCAAAATTGTAATAACATATATCTAACTAGTCCTTTTTAAATTAATGTCGTCGTTAATTTTTACGATCAACTTTAATCATTCGTCTTATTTAAAATTAAATGTGATCGAATGTATAAAATTTTAAGATGTAATTCAAATAACTCAAAAAATAAATCAAAATATATCAAAATATATGAAATATATCAAAAAAAATTTAAATTAAACAAATGATAAAAATTAAATTTAAAAATCAATCACGACGTCAATTAAAATCCGGAGGGAGTGCTGTATCAGCTTGGCGCTGGATTCGACGGGCACAAAATGGCTGGCTAACAAAAAAGATTCTGCAGCAAGGCGTGTCGTCTCTACTGTTTCACTCGCCGAGCATTCCTTTCTTTTCACTGTTTTATTCTATCGGCGAGAGCTTATCCCCTACGCCTCCACCGGCGGCCAACCGCTGATGGCTCTTCCGCACAGTGCAAGGTGACAAAAACTCCAATTCTTCTCCGGTCTCTAAGATTCGCTCCCCCCTGTCTGCCAGTGGGGGATGCTGTTTGTTTCACGGCGCAGGAATTTCTTCCCTTGGAAAGTACACGGCCCATGAGATGATAGCCAGGACAGGAGAGAGCCATAGGTTATTTGGTTGATGACTTGATGTGAGCAAAAGAGTGGATATACACCGTCGAATTACAATACTAAGTAGGTTTGAAAAAAAAATACTTATCGCGTTTTAAACCGTAAAAGCACCTAGTAGCTTTTTATCGGTCTCGACTTCTCCATCCAACTGAAATGACACTGCCCTGTCGTTAGTTGAGCTGAACGGCGGATTGTCTGATTCTATACAAATTATCAAAGTTAAGACCTCCTTTAGATTGAAGAAAATTTTTCTTATTTCTTTGTTTTTTTTGAAATTAAACTGATTTTATTAAAATTTCTACATTTTTTTATAAAAATTCAGCCCTAAGGTCTCCTTTGTCATGCACATGAGCTGGGCTCTCCTGCTCGTTTCTGCTGCAGCTGCTACCGCCTGGGTTGCGGAGGCGGCAGGGAGCACGAGGACGCGACTGCTGCAGCGAAGAACTGCTGAACTGGTCTCCGGCACCTGGCCGGCGGATTGCATGCGCACAAGGCGGGCGACGGGGTAGCTCGCGGCTGCCGCCATCACGGATACGAGTAGCGTGAGCCGTGACCTGACCTCGTATCTGCTAGGGACTAGGGGAGAACTTGAGTGCTAGCAAGCGAAAAGCGTCGGAACGGTGGTGCGGTGGGTAAATCAATCATTTTTTTAACAGATAAAACTCAGATTTTATAGAAGGGCTTGTTTGTCGGGATCACGTACCCCGGATATCTAACAGATCGCGCTCGAACGTGCAAGCTCGGGATCGAGCGATCGCGGGTTCCAACCCCCCAACGGCGATCTACGACAGTCACGTGTTAACCGCGCGGGCACGCGAAGGCCTCGGCCTACGAAGACCGACCGCCGGAGAGCGACATCTGAAGGGTAGATACCGCGTTATGGTACATTTACTCTGATGGTCAACTGCTATCCGTCCTGACGGAACGGGACGAGATTCACCGCGGCGACACTTCAGCAGAAAGCTACGACGGCTGCTGGACAAGACGTGACAGCACTGTAGCCGATACAGTAACACCGGACGAGATCACAGTACCCACTGCTGCGCACGACGCGACGGGTCACGACTACGCCTGGACGAAGCAAATAATGGCGGCAACGACGGAGGGGCACACCTGTCGGCGACACAACAGGATCGTGTAGGACCCACCACTTGTAACCTCAGGGCCTCCTCTTGTATAAAGGGAGACCTAAGGAGCGATAGAGACACGGATCGAACACAGGAGCGAACACAAGTAACCCTACATCACCACGAAGAAGCAACAGCCACAAACACACAAAAGGCAACCACGAGCTTCATTAGAGTCCAGGGTCTTTGCATCCTTCCGAGCAAGCACCCCCGCTCGCCCACATTCCGGATCCTCCCGCGAAGAGAGGATCTCGCTTTTGTAACATTATTATCGAGATAATCCACCCTTTGAACGTAAGGTATTACACCGCTTGAGGTGAATCGAACCAGATAAAAAATCTTCTTAGTCTTCCTTTTACATCGAATTCGAAGGCACACCTCCTCCACGAAGTGCCGTGGTCAGAACGCCGACGTTGCTAACTTAGATCACTTTCTCTTCTTTTTAGATCGAAGCAATCTGGACCATCAATTTTTAGAAGAAAAAACGAATACAAATCGAAATACGGGTGAGAGCCGGCAAACAGAGCGCCTCTCACACTGCGTATCTTTTCTTTCCATCTACAGACGCGGTTATTTTGCTTTGGCTACACCGTACTACAGTTTCCTAGGAACATGGTCGCATTTTTCCATCTCACGTTATTTTGCTTTGGTTACATATCACGTATCCATTAAAAATGTGACCATGTTCTGGTTTTAATTTTTTTAAATTTGAATCCAAATTAATTTGACCATATGTTTGTTGGCCATATGTTTGTTGACCGGCTGTGTAAGCCACTGGTTTTACCTATCATGTTATCCGTAAAAAATGCGACCATGTTTCGGTTTCAATTTTTTTGAATTTTGAATCCAAATCAATTCGACTAATTTCCAGTTGGTTGACAAATTTACTGACCAGTTTGACACGTGCAAATTTCCAAATATTTCCAAAACTGAAATATTTTGTTTCTTAAACTGTCGCATGCACCACTTTTCATAATTTAATTATTTTCTTTCAATTTAAATTTTTATTTATTATTAATTATTTTAGTTTTTTTACTTCTTAAAAGATAAAAAAACAATTTCTTTCTCGAGATCCGTGTAAATAGACGATTCACATGTATTTGGTCTACTATAGAATTTGCCTTATAGAAAGCTAAGCAAAAGGTCCACATCACTGGGGATACCAGTGTTCACCTACATCAAAACACAATCACAAAACCACCAGGGAATAGAACCAACGACATCCTACCCAAGCCAAACCCCAGGCAGACCAACACACGTTTTGAAGATAACAAACTGGAATGGACCCAAGGACTGATCACAGCACCCGCACTTCTGGACACCATACTGGTCACAGCACCCACACATCAGAAACAAAGGTCCACGGCGGCTTCTGTTGCAGAGTCTTCAACAGCTTCTGGCTCAATTCCTCCAAGCGATCCTTTGGCGTCCCCTTCAACAGCACCTTCCCGCTCTGTAAATATGAGATCCCAGCAAACATCACATCAGTTAGGTTTGGGAACTTTCGTTCAATGGCATCTTGTTTCTATTCTTCCAAAATGCCCAAGTAACTCCTGCAAAGAAGATAAAAACCAATGGATTTTGGTATCGCCCTTGCAAAACAGAAAAATTCTCCCAAAAGTCTTCTATAGAACGTGGCATATTATTCCAACCAAAGCAGTCTCTGCTCAAGCACCAAGTAAATCTTGCCAAAAAAACATGTAAACAAAACATGATTAACTGTTTCCAGATTTCCACATAAGCACATCTGTCACTCCCCTTCCAACCCCTACCTTTAATACAAACACCCGCCGGCAATCTATCAATTTTCATTTGCCATAAGAAGATACGGATTTTTAGAGGTATTTTCAGCTTCCACAAAAAATTGAGTCTCCCATCATTCACACCCGGATGACTCATAAAGCGACACATAGAACGTGTGGTATATTTCCTACTCTTCTCAAACGCCCAGTACACCTCATCCTCTTGATCCGAAAGGTTAGCCTCCCCAGCTAAATGAACAGAGTCTGCCCACTCCTCAAGTTCAACTGGGCTAAAACTCCTACGAAAAGGCACAATCCAGGTACCCCCCCCCCCCCCCCCCCCCCCTTAACGCAATCCACCACTCTGATATCAGGGTTAGCACAAATGCTATATATGTGTGGAAAGAGGATCCGAAAAGGCACTGAACCTCGCCACACGTCCTCCCAGAACCTGATCGTTCTGTTATTTTGAAGAACAAAAGTTGCTCCCAAATAGAATAGATGTTTCACACGCTGTAACCCCTGCCAAAACTGGGACACCTCCTGAACTGGTGCAGCAGCAAAGTGTCTACGGGATAAGTACTTTGCTTTGAGGAGCCGACACTATAAAGCCTCATGATCTGTATGAAGTCTCCAAATCCACTTGACCAACAGCGCCTCATTCATAAACTTGGTGTTTATAATTCCTAAGCCCCATGCTCTTTCGGACAAGTAACAAAATCCCATTTCACTATATGATACTTTTTGTCACTGCTGGCCCCTTGCCAATAGAAGTTAGAGCTAATCCGTGTCCATTTTCTTATGTATCCCTCCATGCAAGTAGTAGAAACCCATGGTATAAATCGGTAAACTACTCAAACAAGAGTTAGTTAACACCAAACGTCCCCCGAAAAATTAAATTTGCCTTTCCAAGACGTTCTAGTCGACTGAGAGCTACTGATCGACATTCTTACATTAAGACGTGCCAAATGCTCGTTTATAGCGAGCTGCCTTTTAGGACATTGACCCTGACCATCTGTATGGTAGAGGAGGTAGCTGTGTTCTGAGAGTCCACAAGAAAATCGTGACGGCACCGCCACCATCTCTTCGCTCGCTTTACAGTTTACAGGTACACCGTCCACCAGCGCGTGCGACTGACCGCGATGAGGAGCCGCACGCAGGTCCGGCACGCCGGGATCAAGGCCGTGTGCCGCGCGCGGCCGGGACGGTGCCGAACAGCTTTTGGCGCGTGGGCACGCGGGCTGTTGCAGGGTAAAGTTAGACACAGAGCTCCGGCTGCCACGGGCCATGCGCGCGTGGAATAGCGCGTGCCGCGTCGCGGCGCCGTCCGGCGCTCACCGACCGACAGCCGTCACGGCCGCGTCGAGCGCATCCGGCTTCAGTCGCGACTGCTCAACTACTCGAGCTAACAGAGCTGATGCTGCGACTTCCGACCACGCGTAAGCAGGCAACGTGCCAACTCGATGAACAACTCACTGCTGCTGCAGATGATGATTTTTTTCTTCGAATTTCTTACGCTGCGGCGGACTTGCGAAGGCCGAGTGATTAAATGGAATCGAGAACGAGGCCCGCCTGAGGAGCGAACCCGTCACGGGCCTCCAACAAAGCCCACCAGCACCTTTTCCGAACCAAACCCCGTGGACTAGCGAAATGAGAAGTTTCACTCTCTAGTCACCGGTGTCTGTTCCGTCCGTCCGTAAGGCGATCCGCGATTCCTCCGAGCCATCTTCCCCCGATCTCAGCAACCCACCAGCTCGATCTCCCCGGCGCTCCAGATCTGCAGAGGGGCGGGCGGGCCGGCGTCCGGACCGAGGAGCCACGATGACGGAGGCCTGGGTGCGGAACAAGCCGGGGATGGCCAGCGTCAAGGACATGCCGCTGGTGCAGGACGGGCCGCCGCCGGGCGGCTTCGCGCCCGTCCGCTACGCGCGCCGGATCCCCACCTCTGGTCCCAGCGCCACCGCCATCTTCCTCACCGCCTTCGGGGCCTTCGCGTATGGGATGTACCAGGTCGGCAAGGGGAACAAGGTCCGCCGGTAAGTGTGCGCCCAGCCTATCCATTTGCACCGCGGCTTGCACATTTACGGTTAATAACTTGTAGTATGCGATAGTTTAGTGTGAACGTCAGAATGGATCAATGATGCTTCGTTTGCAAATTGATGTGTCACATTACAGGCAATATGTAACAACTGTAACGTTTACCTATTTTACCTACTGTAATTCCTTCCTTTGATTCCTAAAGTTCAGAGAGGAAAAAAAAATCAGACTGTCTGTTTGCAATTTTGGTAATCTAAGACCAACTATTTATAAGGTTGCAGAGACATCTGAAAATGTAGTTTAAGGAGTTAATACTTGCAGCATTTTCATTCAGGGCATGTTCGGTTGCTAAGCTAGGAATCATTCCCTTTGGATTGATTCCCGGTATAAAATAAGTCATTTTAGATTAATAATTTAATCTTTGTTCATAGAAAATTCCACTAGATGGTAATAAAACCCGGTCTATACTTGTCTTTTGTCTTCCACGGTCCTGTTTCGTTCCACATGGTAGGAGGTGTGTTTTCATTCCGGGTCATAGAGGGAGGAAATATAGAAATAGACCGGGTTTTATTCCCATCCTAGTGAAATTTTCTATAAACAAAGATTAAGTTATTAATCTAAAATAACTTATTTTATAATGGGAATCAATCCAAAGGGAATGATTCCTAGCCTAGCAACCGAACAAGCCCTCAAGGAACAACAAAATTAAGGGGATCCTTACAGCATTTGTTAGAGACTATAGATAAGCATTAAAAAACTGAGATACAGTACCATGTAGACTATCTACCTGACTCCAGATTAAATGGATGCTAAGACTGAATGGGTTAATGGCTTAATGCTTCAACCAGCATGAGAGAAGCTACCAGAAAGTATTGTATATGTGAAACACTCAACACAGACTATAGATAAGCATTAAAAGACTGAGATACAGTACCATGTAGACTATCTACCTGACTCCAGATTAAATGGATGCTAAGACAGAATGGGTTAATGGCTTAATGCTTCAACCAGCATGAGAGAAGCTACCAGAAAGTATTGTATATGTGAAACACTCAACACATACTCGTACTATTAGGTAATGTTTGGTTCCAGGATGAAATGATGCGTGGATGGAACCATCCTGGATGGAATCAGGTTCCTGCGTTTGGTTGGCTGAACTGTACCAATCAATCCAGGATGAGTTGGTTCAGATTTTGAGAATATTCCTTCTAGATGTTGTACCATTCCATTCGAGAAAAAAAGGCTGAACGGTCTCGTCCAAGTTATGTTAGCTACGATAATCACTTATGATTAGTGATTATTAGTGGTTATTATAATGTATTAACTAAATTATCATTATAATTAAATATTAATAGCTATAAACATTAATTACCGTATGTCTTTTATGATTATTAGTGGTAACTCTATAAATATTTAAAAAATTATTATTACAAATAATTTAGTTAAATATTAATATTTTAAATAATTAAAATATATTTATGTACCATTCCATACATTCAACCAAACAAAATCATGTATCATCTCATACAACTAACCAAACATCCAACTTGAACCATTCCATCCAGAATCATCTCGTCAGCTGAACCGTCTTGTCCAGGATGAGTTTCATACAACGAATCAAACACTACCTTATATCACAGTTGTTTTGTCAGAGCTAGGAGGAATATGTATTATGTGCCTATACATGAACTCAAATATTACTCTCGATTGTCTTGAATATCATCTATTCAGTAAAATAATGTGGTTATGGTATTAGCTATCTATTGATTCATAAGAATGATGATTTCAATATTGATTGTGCACATATAAATATGCCTCAGCAGTAGTTTTGATTAGACTCATAAGTTATTATTTCAATATTGGTTGTATACGAGTTCAGTTATTTCCTTAAATTATGAATACTAGTTTTGTACCAGCTAGTTATTGGGGAAACTCATGGACAACGTCTCTGTATACATAGCTAACTTAATGAGAGTTCTGTTAAGGGTGACTGTAAATTTTAGTCGCTGACTTACCACTTGCATAGTAACAAAAAAAAAGGAAAAAAAAAAGAGGAGAATGAGGGAGTGTTTAACATTTGTAGCTGTTTACTAGTTCTTATGAGTTCTATGTCCCTTTTATATTTGCCGTGTCTCCATGAAGTGAAATTCTGTATGTAGTGCACTCAAAGAAGAGAAAATTGCTGCGCGTAGCGCTATACTGCCAATGCTCCAAGCAGAAGAGGATGAAAGGTATGTGATACCATGGCTTGTATTTTCATGGTCTTATATTTTCCCTGCCATCCACATAACACTTACGGTCCATGATGCTTGTGTAGATTTGTCAAAGAATGGAAGAAATATCTTGAAGAGGAGGCGAGGATCATGAAAGATGTTCCAGGATGGAAGGTTGGTGAGAGCGTGTACAATTCTGGGAAATGGATGCCCCCAGCTACCGGTGAGCTCCGCCCTGAGGTTTGGTAAGGATTTGTTACAGCACACTGAGAATGTCATCATTTCATGAGGCCATGAATAAGGCTTTTCAACCTGGTAACCTTCAATTTTCCATCAAGGATCTGTTGTTGAAACGACGCTGTATTTGTGCCGTTGAAATTTATCTGGCTATAATAATTGGACTCATCAAAAGTCGATTAAGTTGTCCCGACTTTCTGCCTCTCCTCTGAACTGCGAGCTAAAATGTTGATGTATCATGTTCATGTGTGATATGGCATTTCAGCCTCTGTTGTTTGATTCTGCAGTCGTGCTAAAACATGGACTCTCTTTTATTCATTTTTTTTAGATCATGGAATCCCTTTGATTCGAGAAAGTCTATGGAAGATACGACCTGTATGCTTGATACAAAATCGAATCAGTCATTGCTTTACCCTGTACTATTCCCTTCTGAGAATTTCAGCCGTTACCGACGGTGTAGTGTATTCTCCTCATCTGTGTACTATGCCTTTTAGAATCTCCTGTATGACCTGCAATTGGATGGATGCGGCTTCCCTGCTCCCATCCGCCTGCTTCCGATGGTGCTCCCGACAGGTGGCACATTTTTATTGGTTCTTCCTTTTATTTATTTGGGCCAGTGATGCATAGAAGGATTTTCGGTGGGCCTTGCAACGGTGAGGAGCTCCGACAATAACGTCACAACCAAATTTCTAGTTTTCCAAAAAGATAATGCCCAGCTCGTAAAATCAACTCAACCCTAAATAAAAACACATTGAGGCCCCTTTGAATGTAGAAATTTCTAACGAATCATGCTGAAATTTTTAAGGAATAAGTTTAATTTGATAGGAAACAAGAAAAATTCTCGTATTAGACCTCCTTTGGAACATGAGAATTTTTCTCGTATTCCAAAAACCTTCTTTGGAACACGGGAATTTTTTTTGTTTCTTATGTTTTTCTTATAAAATTTAATTGATTCCTTTGAAATTCTTGTAAGAGAAAGCCTGAATTGGGTATCTGAATTCGAATGCTAACCACGGAACCATCTAGGTGAACACGAAAATATTACACTATTCTACTCCCTTCATTTCAAAATAAGCGTTTTTTTAACTTTTAAATTTTATATTTGACCATTTATTTTATTCATTTTAAAAAAATATTATTTGTTTTATTACGAATTACTCTATCATTTGAAATACTTTAAGTATGACTTATTTATGTTTATATTTTTATAAAATTTTTAAATAAGATGAATAGTTAAACATGATATTCTCTTTTTTTTCGGATAATCAAACATGATATTCAAATATAAAAAATGACACTTTATTTTGAGACGAATGGAGTAAATTTTTACAATAAAATTAAACTAATTTATATAAATTTTCTTTTTAAATTACTATGTTTCAAAAGGTCATAAGAAATTTATATGCCATGCTTACGAGTCCGCGTTCTCTGCGGCGCAGAGAAAAATTCATAAACATGTAGCAATAAACAGTAATTTACGTGAGATGAGGAGCAGATGCGTGCTGTTGTAGTGTAGTAAGTTACTGTAGAAACAGTAACAGAGAATATTATTCTCGCGAGTTGCACTGTTCACTGTTACTGTAAAAACTGATTTGGGCTGTCCATTTTTTATCCAACGGTTCATAATCCATCCTAATGCCGAGCTACAGTGACCCTCTGACGTTTTAACCCAACCGGAGCTGATGTCGATCGCATGCGTACTGAGAGAAGCAGACGGATGCATCAGAGAGTACTGGTAGTAGCCAGTACTACTACTGTAGTAGGAGTACGAGCTAACGTCGTTACTGTAGTACAAATTAACGAAGTACTTGTCGTTTGGGCCCACAAAAGAATGAGAGCCAATAAACTTTTGCCCCGTAACAGGAGCACCTAGGGGAGCACCCAGGCGGGAGCAGGGAAGCCATATCCCAATTGGATGCCAGCGCTAGCAGCATGTTCGTATGGTCGTGACCGTCGGTGCTGACGTATCTATACTGTTTACGGCCTCACCGCTTGGCCAAGCCCCGTTTCCACAATCCGAAGTGTGGATTCTTGGATTCTTTAAAATATTAATTATTTGAATGGTGAGATTTTGTCAATTATATTAGGCCTCGTTTCGAACTCGAAATGGAGAAATTGTGTTTCAAACGAGACCTTAGAGAATCTTGACTAATCTTTGGTTTCGTATAATTCTACAGAATTTTATAATCATTCAAAAACACATCTGTTTAAATACGAACATAATAATTTTTATTCGGATTTTTATAATTCCATAAGATTCAAACCGCTCCAAGACCCGTTGCGCCAAAACATGCCAATGCTGTCGTGCTTACTCAGTTTTGTGTCTACATCGTGCGCCTGCCACTCTGCCCTTCCCTACCCTACGCGGCTACACCCGCCATGTTCTTACGTACTACTCGTGCGGCACTCCGTTGACCCGGACATCTGTTCATGCATGGCACATTTTGGCAGCGAGTCGGCGGCTCGGCTAGCCCGGCCGGCGCCTCGGCTGCAGCTTCTGTATTCTCCGTGACTCTTTCGAGCGTGGAGGGAGATGCCGAGGCCTGATGCCCCCAACATTACTGCGAGCATGCATGGCACTGTCGAAGTCGCAGGCACACACAGAAGCACGCGATCCGAAGGCTGTAAGTATGGCAACGTGCACGAGCCGAGTAGGCAGTTTGTCTTGCGAGATCACTGGTTAGGTTCACGGGCCATGGCCATGGATGCCAAACGAAGGCCTCTTCTTGGGCAGGAGCTGTGCATGCTTAGCCCAGCGATGGCTGCCGTCCTGGCTTGGTTTCTTCTTCTGGTTCCGTGTGGCTGGCCTGCGGCAGCCTTTACTCAACCGTTTCCTCCTCGGACTATGCTAGCGTAGCACGGCGTGGCGCGTGACATACTGACATTGGTATGCGACCGTAGCAGAAAAAAAATGTTTCAAGGACCATCTAGCAAATTGAATTACTAGCTGCATGCGCCTTTTCCATAGCGTCGTGTTCTCTTTGGCGCTGGTATTTGTTGCGTTGGTTTTACTGTATAGTCCTAAAGCTTGAAGCCAGGAATTCATTCGGCGGCATGCGCTTGTTTCTTCTTAGGAGTACTACACTATGCAGGCTTATCATTTGGTGTCGGCCAGAACCCCTGCTTCTTAAGCCGTGAGAATATCATTGGATCAGCCGAAGAAGTACCAAGATGTTTTAGATGAACGACACTCTCAAGACAAGTTAATGGCACACACACACACTGCCATTTGTTTATGGGCATTCAATTGCCACAACGATAATTTTCAGCGTTGGTGTTAAAAGGATGCCATTGTAACCCATCACGCTGTACTGGTTATAAGTCCAGATCCCTAGCACCGTACTGGGCCTCCCTGCAGTCCCGTGCTATAGCAGGGCTGCGCCGGATTAGGCAAAGGCAAACAGGCAATCTGCTTATGCTCTAGCGAGCCATTCCTTATGTGGACTGTCGCTACTTCTACGCCCTTAGTAGCATTATTGACCCAGCAGACATTGATTTCCATCTCCTTGTCCATGTCCAACTCTGGCCATTTGTTTCTCCTGTGCGTCATTGCGCTCCGGGTAGTGCTGGGCAGTCACCTTTTCTTTGGTGCTCGTAGAATGTTGCATGGCAATTAAGTACTACTCCTAGCAAGATCCTTGTTGATACTAGGAACTAGAATGAAATACTACGGAATACTACTTGCTAGGAGTAGTACTTCATTCTAGTTGATATTAGGAACTAGAATGGTAGTATTTCGTAGTATTTCTGTGCTCTACTAGCAAGATCACTGAAGATGAAAAACAGAGCTAATGGTACACAGAAGATCGTAATCTTGCCCTACAGGGAACAGAACCTCAATGCAGCACAGGATCCATTGAAGAAAAAATGGATGCAGCACAGGAGCAGAGTCATCGCTGATCTGGTAATTAATCTCTGAAATATTTTGTGGAGTTACAAGGACAGGACATGTGCTACCAATGTCTTGCAATGCAACTTTCATATTGCCTCCTTTGAATTTATTGGGCGCGTTCGGCTGCTTGTCTAAGTGTTGCGGCTGCGGCTGTTGGGCATTATTTCTACAGTGAAATTGCATTGAAATGGCTGTACAGCACAGCTGTAAGTAGCTCATTCGAACAGGCCTATTACCAGAAACGGGAGATGGGCAGTTGGCACGACGGCAGTTGATTCAGAGACCGCATGTAAACCTACGGGGCCGGCTGCTAGCTGTCCATGGGATCTTTAACTCGTTTGATAGTGATGAAGACGCGCACGCGCTGCGCGTAGCAATTCACTACTCGCGGCAGCAGACCAGCATGCAGCCACGCACTGGCGAGCGAAGAAGAAGCAAAGCCTTTCTTTTCATAGCAGCGGTTACACATCCATGGCTGTAGCCATGTCAATATGTCATTGCTCTTTGTTGTAGGGCAGAGAAGCATGTGCCCTTTAGACTTCGATCAATTCTCCAAAACAGTAGTACTGTACTGTTTGCTGTGTGTGTGCAGCGTTGCATGGACTGATGGACGGAAGAAGTACTGTTAGGCCTTGATGGGCTATTGTGGGATCATTGCTGACTTATGATCAGTAGATTCAGTCGAATTTGGGTTTTTTAGTCCGTTCTCAGCTCTTGTCGTGTCAGAGTATTGACCTTGAGGAGTTGTTGGGTGATGTTTTGATCAATAATTTTTATAGATTCAGTTAAATTAAAAAATTTAATATTTGTATTTTTAAACTCATCAAAAAAATATTTTTATAACATATATAATTTATATCATCAAAATTAATTAAATATATCAAAACTATTGATAAAAGTTATAATCAATAAAATTAAAAATAGATTTCTATTGCCACACAGGGAGTATTTGAGCAACGGGAACCACTGGCCCCCGTAGCCGTTCCCAGTTCCCACCCGTCAAATCAGATCAGATGGAAGCAGCCGCCCACGAGCTGCGGCGGGACAGCGCCGGCTGCGGGCGGATCCATATTGTCCCCACAGGAGAGGAGAAAATACGGAGCACTGTAGCACTCGCGATGATAAATAGTAACTTGCGTTAGCATCGGAGCAATGCACAGTTTGTTCTGTATTGTGCAAACTTTACTGTAGAGATTTACTGTTCACAGTGCACTATAGCAAAACAATTGAAACATTTGTTTTAGATCGAATGGCTATAAATCTATCTAAATGCATAGCTAGTGTAATCTTTTGAATTTTCTCCTCCACCCAAGAGGATATGGATCCGCTGCGGGCTGCCTGGTTTCCAAAAGCTGCAGTTCCTCACACGATTAGACGCTTCCCTAACCGTAAATCAGAGTCGGTGCAATCGCCATTGCGAGACAAAGAGTCCATTTGCTTGCTTATACTGTTGAGTCTTGTTCATATGAGATGAGACGGACTCCTTATAGTTAACTTGAATATATACAGAATAGTTTGTTTGATTAATTGCATATAATTTGACAGACAGAAAAAAAAGATATTTGATTTTCTACATGAGTCTAACATATATAAAATAAAAGTACATAAAATAAATTATTTTAATATTTAACTTGTGTAATCACATTCTAATAACTTCTATTTTTATTTCATAAATTTTAATCTATTTTAATATACATTAACATATTTTAAAATAAATTAATTATTTACTAATACTATTATTAACTGAAATCGTGTTGCATCCGGCGAGGCTGGCTCCAGAAAAATGGATCTTATCCGCGTTCCTCGGGAGCCAGGCTCGTCCTCTCCTTTGCAAGCGGCGAGCAGGCCGTCTCGCACGATCAGCAAACCAATGACATCGTCGTTTCACGCCACCAACCGGCCTGGCCACGCCTCAACCAGGCATCTAAACAAAGAACACATCCCTGCTTCCGCCTGGTTACGTGGTCCGCGCTGACTTACATTAGAAAAATTGCGCCGAAAATTTGATAAAAATATGGATCGATAGCGCATATTATCCTCTATCACCATGTAAATTTTTAGATAAAAATTAGTGCTTGTGCAAGGCTTAAAAAAGAGAGAAGAAATTAGGTTTACTAACGTAACCGAGATGATCATTTGGAACTCGCAACAATTGAATCTGATTTTTTTTTGTGCATTACACAAGCATCTGGGGCATTTTAAATTTTGCATGGCAAAAGATGATGCCATAGTTTATACACGCAGTATTTTTATTTAAACGTTTTAAAACATCATTTTGGATACAAAATCGTTCGCCGGACCACGGGAGGATATGGGGTATGTTTAGTTGGTTGCCAATGCAAACCTTTTCAAAATTTGATAATACCCATGAAATTTGGCTTCCATTTGGATTGCTCTTAACATTTGGCTTACCAATGAAAATTTGGTAAAGCTAGTTCATATAGTTGACAGTTTTGTTGGTGAGCAAAACCTTCACCAAACTTTGATAACCTACTACATGCATGCACAATACAAATATATTTTAGAGTTCACAAGCTTAAAACAAATATAAAAGCTAAACAATATACCGAAATCATAATCTCTTTGAACCATTGTATTTCTTGCAATTTTATCTACAAACCAAGATCTTAGTTTGCTATATTTTTTTAAGAAAATACAATTAGAACCACATGTCATTGTAATAATATGAGTAAAATTTGCTAAGTTTTCAATTCAAACATGTTGTTGTCTATATTTTAGTGTTACCTTTGTATGGTGACTTCAAATATTGAAATGGTAAATATTGAATAGTATCAAACAGCCCCATGTTCTCTTGCGCGACAATCTTGGTGAGAAGCTTTGGCCCGCCCCTGTTTGCGGCCAAAGTGAGAAACAGGGGAGGTCATGCCTGCGCCGGCGGGGTCCTTTGCCGCTTCTCCGGCGTAGCAGAAGTCCGCATCACGGCGGCCGGGCCCCGGGCCGGGCGCCACGCCACCGCATGGAGACACCGCTGCGCCGCGCTGCTGGCGCCATCAATGCGCGGCAGTGCTCCTCCATGCTTGCTCGATGACGCCCCTGCTGCCGGGCAGGGCCGGCTTGGCTTCTCTTTCCTCTGCTTCCAAGTTCCACGTCTCGCAGTAAATCGGTTCAGTTGGTTTTCGCGCTTCCAATTTTATAGTTGCGGTTCGGTTTATCGAACTATCGATTTTTATTTTAAATTTTTTTAAAAATTTAAAAATTTAAAAAATTTCAGAATAAAAAATCGTTAAAACCGCTCGACTTACCGTTAAAACCGATGGTTTCAAATTTTGAAATATAAAACCATAAAAATCGAAAAAACCGATCGATTAACTGTTGCTAACCGATGAAATCAAACGGTTTATTGTAACAATTTATTTAAATTTTAAATTTTCGATTTAAAACGACTTTCAATCAATTTTTATGTTAGTTTTATCGTCTCGACCGATTTTAGCGGTTCAAACCGAATAATAAACCCTCTCGCAGTGCGTCTGCACAGTGCTTGAGCCAAGTGGCCGGCCACCACATTGAAAAAATAAAGCCAAACTAACCGGTGCGGAAGTTTAGATAAAAAATGTTTTGACGAGCTAACGCCGCCGGGGACGTGTTCTTTCGAAACCCGCGAAGCGCGCGACGACGCGGCGCGTACATAAAAGGCGCGGCTTGTGCGTGTGAATGGAAGGACTCGGCTGACGTCCCGTTCCCACTCCATTCCCTTCGTCTCCTTCTCTCCTCTCTCCAAAGCCTTCCTCGTAGAGGCAGAGTAGGCAGAGCCTGCGTGGGCCACCGTCTGAACGAAGCCGAGCGCTGGGAGTGGTCTGCGTGGACGGCGAGCTTGGCTTCAAGCGGCAATAATGGAGGCGGAGGGGAGGAGGAAGGGCAGCGGCAGGATGGAGGCGAGTCCGGAGCGCGGCAGGCCGGTGTACGCGTCCCGGCCGGCGCCGGCGCGGCCCATGAGGAAGGTGCAGATCGTCTACTACCTTTGCCGGAACGGCCAGCTGGAGCACCCGCACTTCATGGAGCTCGCGCAGCATCCGCACCAGCCGCTTCGCCTCAAAGGTAATCACATTTTTGCCGTCTCTGTTCCATGCACGAATGGACATTGAACCACTCCGCACGCTGATGCGGCGAGTTTTGGTGCTATGTTTTGTGAAGATGTGACGGATAGGCTCACTCTGCTGAGGGGCAAAGGCATGCCCGCTCTCTTCTCTTGGTCCTGCAAGAGGTACGCTCCCTCCCACGCGATGGCTGCTGTTTCTGTATGGTTTGCCATTCGCATTTGGCATCCGCACTGTACTATGGTCGTTTCAGCTTACAATTTGTTCTGCATTTGTTTTTTTGAAGGAACTACAAGAACGGGTACGTGTGGAACGACCTATCGGAGAACGACGTGATCTACCCGTCAGACGGCGTGGAGTACGTGCTCAAGGGCTCCGAGATCTTCCCGGGCTGCTCTTCCGGTACCAATCATCTTCACTAGCTCTGTTTTTCCGGCGCAAATGCTCCATTTGTTGTTACTCGTCAGAGTTAGTCTGCTACAGTGTGGGTTGTTTAGACTCGTAGTTCGAATTAAACAGCTATTGCTTCATCTCCACAAAGCACAAAGTTCTGTAGTTGCAGCACTGCTCTGCACCTATTTTCTTATTTTTCCCTGGCATCATCGTCAACTCGGTTTGACGACCATGGCAAAACACCGCAGCTTTCAAACTGACTACGGACCACGTTCCCATTCTGCACCGCCTCGTGATTACCCAGCACTGCTAAACTTCACAATAAACCACAACCGTCATCTGAATTAATGAAGGGCCACTGTCTCTGCCAAATGATTCAATTCGAGTGCGACTTTTCCCTCTCGTCCTGACGTTTTCCTAACCTTTTACAGCAGCAGGAGCAGCAGCGGATCGGTTCCAGCACCTCCGAGTGACGGACAGGTCGCCGACAAAGGCGCTGGCCCTGCCCCACGCCCACACGCAGTACGTGGACAGCTGCTACCGTGGCGACGCGGCCGAGGATCCGGACGACGACGCGCTGGGGTACGTATACCACCGCGGCGCCGCGGCGGCGGCACGTTTCGCTCGGCCGGAGAAGCCGGTCGTCGTCTCGGCTCGCACGAACCGGAGCCGCCCGGTCGATGAGCTCCCCGTCGAGGAGACCTCGCCGCCGTCCTCGACGTCCTCCGACAAGCCGCCGGCGCCGCAGCAGGTGGGCGTCGGGCGGGCTGTCGACCACGCCCACGAGCACGAGCAGCCCGAGCCGAACCGCACCGGCTCGATGCTCCTGCAGCTCATCGCGTGCGGGTCGACGGCGCACGCGGCTGGCGCGTCGGGCAAGTGCCGGTCGGAGCCGAGGCGGAGCTGCGGGCTCGTCAGCCGGCTCTCATCCCGCGCCGGCGCGGACGACGACGACGACGAGGAGGATGTGGAGGAGGCGTGCGGCGACATGGACCGGCGGTTCGGGGGGCGCCTGGCGGTGGAGAACAAGGAGTACTTCAGCGGCAGCATCGTGGAGGGCGGCGGCGACGGCCGGGGCACACCGCAGCCAGCGTCGTCGCTTAAGCGGTCCAACTCGTACAACGAGGAGAGGTAAGCTCGCCCGAACAATCATCGTAACCTTGTGTAATGGCGTGTTTGCCATGTCTAAGCTAGATTAGCCCCGTCCTAGCTCATTGTTCGAATCAAACGCGTCCGTATGATAAGAAAAAAATTACGTACAGCACGTATTGCCGATGGAAGTACCGATTGAATAGTCTCCGTACGATACATGTGTTCCTTGGCCGGGTGCTGTTCGATGTCGTGCAGTGTGAACTGTGGACTACGCTGTGCATGCTTGGATGCATGGGCCATTGTTGGCACTGTTCCGTTTCGGATGCCGTGTGTACTGTACAGAGGCGGCTGCACTAATGTTCACTGTGTCCGTGTACCTGTACACAGTGTAGTATACCAAGGCATGCGCGTCCACACAGACATGTTGGAACACAGATTCCCGCGCCAAGCTTCTTGGCTGACCCACGACGTAACTGTACAAGCAGAGAAGCCCATAGCCAGATCGAATTGGCTGGCAGCGGACAGATTTTGTTGTTCGGTGTTTAATTTCCTTTTATTTCAGGAGCTCAGGGATCGGCGAGGAGGTGATGGACGGCGACGAAGGGATCATCCGCGGGAGATGCATCCCGGGCAGGAAGAAGCAGCAGCAGCCGTATAAGTAGGCGCTACATGGCGCCTTTTTCGCCGGAACTGAAGGAGAACACGAAACTTTGTTTGAACCTGTAATTTTCTTAGTGTCTTTTAGAGTTGTAGTAATGCCAGCTATTGCTGGTCAGTTTTATCTATGCGTACGTAGTGGTTGATCAGTCAGTCGGCTGGTGCCGCTCTGCCCTGACTGTATTGTAGGCAGCAGGTCTTACTAAAATGAACATAAACATGGTGCTAGTCCTACTGGATGGCATGAGGTTTATGGAGCCGATGACATTTCGAGGCTGCTAACGTGATGATTTCTTCGTCACAATGTCAACCGTATCAGCAAAGGTATGCGCGCGACAATGGCTATATTGTTTTACAAGTACTCAGTCAGCAGTACAATTGGCATGTGAATCTCAGCTGTAAGCTGTCTCTTGGTAAGCCACAAATCTGAAGACGAACGACGAACATGCGACACCGTCAGCAGCTTGCAGACACCCAACCTCGGTGGCTTAGCGCCCTCTGTTGCACCGCTGGCCCTTCGATGAAGAAACAACAGGGCTGTCCTCGAATGGGGGCGGCAGAGGAGCATCGAGCGCCACGCATGCCCTGTCTCAGTCTTCGTACTGAGATGGCATCACCGGCGCCTTGGGGAGAGGATGCCCCTGGATGAAGGCCTTGAAGAGCATCAACCCGCGCTGCGGCTGGTCGATCGGCACCATGTGGCCGGACCCGCGCACCGTCGCGAACGTCAACCCCTCGTACTCGATCACGTACCCGGCGACCTGTCATACCATGCCAACATCAGTCAGATTCGGCAACTCTCTCGCGTTCTTGAGGGAAAACATCATCTGTGCTTGCTCGCGACGTTGCCGTTGCAAAGAGTTCCTGCGTGCGTACCTGCTCGTTGTCGGAGGACCAGGGGCGCCAGTGTTCTGTCTTGGGGAGCCGGAGCTTGGTAATGGAGTGCCTCGTCGCGGTCACCGGAACCACGGCGTCAAGGTCGCCACTGCGTTACAGACACGCTTTTCTCATACCCATTCCATCTGGGGTGATAACAGCTAGAGCTATGGTACATGAATAGTACTGTAGTACCGGAGGAGGAAAGAACCTGAATATCGAGACGTGGACGCCGCTGCCGATGATGTCCTTAAGGTACGGCAGCATCGTCTTCGGGCTGTCTCCGAAGTGGTACAGGTCGTACCTGCCAAGGGCGCACCTCTTCCACTGCTCCTTCGGTCCTCCACTCACATGGATGGCCGCTTTCACTTGGGGCTCGTTCATGTACGCCCTCACGAAGTACTCGGCGCACGGATCAGCCAGGTCCTGCGATCACCGGACCAGGTATTTAGCTCGTGATCATCGCTTGCTTCTTGTACAGAGCCCATCAGCACAGGTGCAGTGAAAGTAAAACAGATATACCATGCAGTTGGATGCCGTGGGTCTGACTTTCTTGTCGTAGCATTTGGGAGAGTATATGTTCAAGTAGTCGATGTTGCCGAGCTGGTGTTCGGCGGCATTCTCGGCCGCGTTGCAGACCGGCGAGTTGTCGTCGACGCTCTTGCAGCTCTGGGCGATGATCGCGTGCGCCGCGTCGGAGATGAAGGCGCGCTGCCACAGGTAGTCGTACATCGTGCGCTGCTCCTCCTTGAGCTCCAGGATACCGTTCCCAATCTGCAGGCACATGGCGGCGCGTGGTTCAGTTACCGTAATAATTGTTCCTGCAGCATTCGTCGACATCGATCGGTCGATTAGTTGGCTCTGCTACACTCACGATGATTCCCTTGAGCTTCATGTCGGCGTTCCTGGAGGCGAGGATGACGGTGGCGATCTCGGGGACGTAGTGGCCGGCGTAGCTCTCGCCGACGACGAACAAGTCGCGGCCCTTGTACTCCGGGAACCGGTCCATCCACCTCGTCAGGAAGGTGTAGGTGTCGTGGGTGGTCATGTTGTCGCCGATCGTCTTGTACACGTTAGTGTTCACGGCGTAGGAGAAGCCCGTGCCCACGGGACTCTCCAGGAACAGAAGGTTGCCCACTGGTGCGTAGTTCGTCCATCAGGCGTGCGTGTCGTTCATGATTAATTAACTGATATGCACCAGGCATTGCCCAAAAATTCTTTGTGAATGGAGGAGGACGGACCTGAGTTCCAGGCGTATTTGTTCCTGCAGAGGGTCTTGCCGTCCGTGTCAACACGGTATGGACCGACCTCCTGGAACGCTCCGATTCCGAACGAAGAGCAGCCAGGCCCTGCAAGAGAGTAGCAATGAATTCCATTCGCATGAATATCACACGAGTTCAGAGGAAAACTGCATTTTGCGTAGTTTGTTTATATCTCTGAATCAAATTTTATAACTTACGTCAGGATCTCGCTCTGCACAATTTTACCAACGGAGAAATGAAGAACGCGGAAGCTGGAGAATGCAAGAAATGAAAAACAATACCCCCATTCAGCCACAGAATCAGCGGGCTTTTCGCGGCATCAGCGGTCGCCTCCACGAAGTAGTAGAAGAGATTCCTCCCGTCCTTCTGGTCGACGTTGATGTAACCGGAATACTGCTGGACATTCGCGTCCTTGGGCTGGCCGGGCAACGCCGTGATCTTGTCCGCCTCCTTGGAGCCCTCGCCGGCAGCGAGAGAGTGCCGAGGGAGCGCGGAGAAGACGATCGCAACGGAGAGACACAGCGCTTTGAGGCTCGCCGTCTCCATTGTTACCTGCCACCAGGGATTCGGGTGTCTCGAACTCGCGATTTATAGGCGCAATCGAGGGCGTGGATTTTGGTTTGGTGTCCATTCCTGAACCGGCAAGTTCGTTGTCCAGGCGTAGCGTTTACCAAGAATAGCTCAGATGTTTCGGCATATCGGTCTCCTAATTTTGGGGATGTCTTTTCCCAATAATAGCTCAGCAGTTTCACCCTAACACCATCTCAAATAACCTCTCAATAACTCCTATAAATCAAATTATAAGAAAGATGTTCAAAAAAAAAAAACTCCAACAGCTCATGGAGTTTTTCCTTTCAAAAAGTTTCGAAGCGCCTAACCGATGGCAATTGGAGCTTTTCTTTTCCAAAAGTTTTACTCTTGGAGTTCATAGAGATTTCTATGATTGTGATAAAACTGGTTTCCGGCAGCAATTTATCTCACGGTCTCTGGCTTTGGAGGGCAAAGTCCTTGAGCGCTTTTTTCGTGGCCGATGAGAGGGAGTGATGTACAACTCATACTCATTGCAGCCTCTCATAGATTACAGTTCAGATCATGCGTCTAATTTTCGTTTGTAAAGGGAAAAAAAGAAAAGAAATAAATGTGCGCTACAAAATGAGAACGACTCCGCTGGGGATCGAACCCAGAATCTCTGGTTCCGTAGACCAGCGCCTTATCCATTGGGCCACGGAGTCCTTTATGATTACGTTACTTAGTTAGAGTAATAAAAAAGGAACTGTATGTTTGTATCATAAACAATTTATTCAACCTTCGAAGTTTGGATGCCACTAACCTTAATAGATGCCGTCTATTCCATTGTTTCAAACGAGTGAAAAAACTTTAACCATTCGTTTTATTCAAAAAATTAGTCTAAATGTGTAAATTTTTAAGTTGTGATTCTAATAATTCTAATAATAAATTAAATTATAATAAAATATATGACATTTATCAATAAAATTTTGAAAAAAATAATTAAAGTTAATATTAAAATTCAACGGCGACGAATGGAGTATGCTTTTTGAGAGCATGTATGTGCATGGAAATCGACCCCTCCCCTGCAATCCTGCTTGTGACATTACTCACTAATCGTTGCACTGAAACCTTGATGAACGAGAAACTCTCAACAAAACAACCACCCTTATTTCTGCTCGGCCTGTGCTGATTCGCCTCGATGAACCAGTGCAGGCCGTAGGTTTATGTCCACCATTTCTTGTTACTTTCTGACGACAGCGCGTCAAGTCCAGTCCAGGAAGCGATGGGGCTCTACCTTGTGGAACAGCGGGTGCCATGTCCGCTTCCCTTGTCCCGAGCCCAAAACGTGATGGGCCGGCTGAAACCTCGTCGAGATAGCAGGCCGTAATGGGTCAGTATTAATCATGGCCCATGCTGAAACGTGAGCCCAAATGTTCATTCTCCCTCGAGACGATTTAAAGGATCCCATTTCTGTTTTCTGCGCCGGAAAACAAAAAAACGAGAGCGATATCTGATCTGTATCAAAAGAATTGCCACTGTTACCCGGGGTGGATCAGAGGAGTCCAGATCGGTACGGCACGCGTAGTAATCGCCGCCTTCAACACCGCACCCAACCTCCTTCGCTCCGGTCGCTACAGGCGCACCAATGGCGACCCCTAACTCCCCGTATTAACTGCCTAAAGTACGAACCAGCAGTCTACTACTGATACTGCACTGCGTAGAATTACTGTGCTACACGAGTGCGACAAGTCCCCGAATTCTGACGGGGCACGTACGCGCGCGCGCGTACTGATCACGCGTGCAACTCGAACTCGATCGTCCATGGGTTCGTGCGTCGGCGGCGTCCTCGACAGGTCATTGACCTTGACCGCGAGCAGTCTCCATGCGTTACCACCGCTTGCCTTGCATTTCATGCAAAGGGTAATCACGGCACTGAACGCGCACCGCGGATACCGCCGCGTCGTCGGCGTCGTTGCTGTGTAAGCTGCGGACAGCATGAGTGCAGCAGAAACGCGAGCCGGCTCCCGGCTGGATCATCATCTTGCCGTGTCCGCGTTCGTGAATCGCATGAATGCGGACATTTATATCAACAATTAGATAGGAGTAGCAAGAATAATGCATCCGACTCAGTCTAGATCAAAGACGAAAGATGTGCTAGATTTCTGAATTACTGTCAGCAATTTAAATTTTATCCTGATCGACGATCCCGGCGGCGAGCCGCGTGTATTGATGGACGTCGTTTTGAAGCAAGTTCATGCACAGGACTGTACCGATCAACTTAAATTGAACAAGCGACTTGGAACCACCGTATCATGCATGGCAGAAACTGGCTAGTGCCAAACTGCCGATCATATACCATGGCATCCGGTTTGGATTTATTAGTACTCCTATTTGGATTAAGGAGTTGGTAGCACTCCTAGACCTCGTGGTAAGTTGGCATGGATAAAATAAGACTCGCCGTCAGTTCCGAATTTTTAACTGTCCGCAACCTGGATCATCGATCTCGACAAGCGCAGCCTGCAAGGGGAGCGGCCAAGCGCACGTGCAAATCCGAGCGGACCTAGCGCCCGCCATCGAAGGCGGCCGTGTGCGCATCGGACGGACAGGAGTATGTTGGGGAGGAACCGGCGACGAGCGACCGCGCCCCGCGCAGCAGAAGTTATGGCGGCCACGTTGCTCGCGGGCGCTCCCATTGAAGCTGGAATTGAAGTTGCAGTTAATGGGAGCTGGTGGTGGACTCCAGGAGCGGACGACCGTCTTCTTCCGGCCTTAAATGTTTTGAAGAGAGGTCGCCGTCTCCAGTTCTCACTTCTCCCCCGGCCTTCCTTCGCCTTCTAGGATCGGACGCTTTCTTCTCGCAAGGATGGCGCTGTAGGTTTCCGAGAGCACCAAATGCACCAGTTCATCTTTTGTTTTGCAGTTCAAGTTGCTGCTGCAAAGATTGATCCTTAGACGAAATGAAAACTTGCAAATTCGAAGCCTCAAATCATGTGTGTATGAAGGCAAGCGTCACTATCCTCATTTCATGCACCATATGTTCCCATCTGACGTAATCACACACATGTGCGCCGGGGCCCGCCAGCGCTTCAATTTACCTCAATCTAGGGCAGGGCCAGAATCGAGGCCCCGCGCTTGTTCTAGCAATTCTGGGGATCTTCAAATCGGGAACTACCAGTTTCATTGCAGCGGCAGCATTCACTCCACGATCTTGCACCGGAACAGTGCGACCCAAGTTCAGCGGATCGAAATGAACTCATGCGACAATTGTGTGTCAATGAATGAAAGTGGCTTGTAACGAAGAAACAAACAAACTGCTTACTCCAGAAGATTGTTTTTTTTAAGGTCAACCGGAGGGGGGGGGGGGGGAGGATCCCCACCTGAATTCCATTGAAAATGGAGGAGGCTTTGCAGCCGGTTACTCCAGCAGATTGTTGCCAGATGAACCGTTACATGGCTACAATACGCTCCATTCAAATTCTCACTGCAATTTGAAACCAAGCTAATTTCCGAAAATATTCTTCAACGATGATCTAAATGCAAGCGCAGAGCAGACTAGTGAGCCCAGACGCTACGCTAGCAAGAGTACTCCTGCTGTCACCGATCGTAGGAGTACTACACCGGAGCAATTGCGTCGCACCAGCCAACAGCCATGATAACAATGGCAGCGGCAGGTTCTTAAAGGCCACGCAGGCAGGCACGCAGCTAATCTCCTGGGTGAGGCAGACGGGAGGGGCGTTCCAGTCAATTCAGCCGAGCCCTCCATCTCCTCTTCCTCCGAATTTAAAGAGAGGGTTGGCGAGATTTATTCCGCGGCTGTAAATTTGGGGTTAAAAGCGGGTGTTGGCCGCTTTAAATTGGAGTCTCTCTTCGCGACCCAAATTTGGAAGTCGGAGTAATGGGGAGGAGCTAGGCAGCCGCATTCAATCCGGGCCTCAACTTGCGCTCGCTACACGGCTCTCGCCGCTCGCCGTCCTCGTCGGCTCCGGCCACCCGCCCGGTGCGCCGGCGCGAGCGGTCACCTACGGCGTCGAGGCTTTGCACGCGTGACACGTATATCTTCCTGTGGGCTTGCGGGGAGTTGAGAGACCCGGCATGGAAGGTTCGGTGATCTGACGAGGTTTGATTACAGATTTTACAGGTGGGATTACGGGAGAATCCGTACGTAATTGTTACTAGTAGACGGTGATGGTGACGGTGCATTCAAGCGAGCTTGCATCGCTGACAGAAGTAGAAGTAGGAGTACGATTGAATTTGCTGCTGCTGAATTCATTTACTACTCCATCTGAGATGAACAATACTGGTATTCACATTTACTCCGTTCAGAAGCGGGAATTAGATAGAAGTACTGACCTCTGTTTACAAATACTTGTGAATTTTAACTTTTTTACAAAATTTTTGACCGCTCATCTTTTTTAAAATTTTTTGACATATAGATATAAAATTATACATTCTCAAAGTATATACGATGACAAATCATATGATGTTATTTATAAGTTAACTAACAAAATAATTTTAAAATTATAATTAGTCAAAGCATAAATAATAAAAGTCAAAATTACCAAGTATTTGTAAACGGAAGTTAGTACCAGCTAATTTAGCGAGCAGTCTAGGTCAATCTGTGCAGTAATTTTGATGTTTACGTCAAGACTATACTAAAGTTCGTTTGAACGCAGGAATTTTAGATTAATCAGTTTAATTTAAAAAAAATAATATACTTTCTTTGGTTTTAAATTATTAATATCGTTGATTTTTAACGTCAATTTTATCATTCGCCTTATGTAAAAATTTGTTCAATGTATAAAATTTTGTTATTATTTAACTTATTATTTGGAAAATTTAAATCACAAATAATAATTTTACACATCAAAATAATTTTTTTAATAAGAGAAATATTCAAAGTTAATGTTAAAAGTCATCCGTATCAATAATTAAAATCGAAGAGAGTAGAAAATAAGAAAAAGTTCTGCGTTTGAAGGGCTAAAATTTCACGCAGCGGTGCGGCGGTGCATGCTCATTGAAGTTTTTGTACTCCAGCATTCTTAGTGCCGTAGCTGCTGGCTGTGCGATCGGTGCAGATGATATCTGTCGATGGACCGTGTGCTCGAGCCTGATCCCCCGCCGCTCCACCCTGATACCCTGGTCGCCGGCCGGTGATTAATAGCCCAACCACCTTGCTTCAAATGAGGGGAAAGCAGGGACGGAGCAAAGGAAGGAAGATGATCGAACCACCCTCACCGGCGATGGCGATTAATGAAGCGCCGGGCTGCTTTGATCCTTGTATCTACTGCACCATGACATGATCCAATATCTCCATGTCAAGCTAATCAATTCGGTCGTATCAACAGCCCGGACGGAAAGACGAATCGCCGTTTCAAAATTAATGGAGGCCCCTCCTAATCCGGTCTTGGGGGCAGTGGCTTCACTCAACGCGCCCGGCCCGCGCGCTGCCGGGAAGCGAGGCCGGCGGAAGTGATCTGATGGGAGGGAGGTGGCGCGCGGGGGCCGGGGTTAATGCGACGACTTGATGGCGAGCTAAAACGATGGTTAACCGCAAAAGCCCATGCAGCGTTAAGAAGCATGTGAGGGCGGAGAGCGATGCGACGGAAGACTGATGGATGGATCCGTCGTGGTGGTGGTAGTGGGGGTTGCCGGCGGAGCAGTAATGGAGGTGACCCGCCCGCCGGGGAGCGCCGGTAGCCCCGGCCAGCAGCGGCCGGAGCGCGCGGGCCGGATAACATGCATGCGATGCGAGACGCACGCAACGGAGATGGATGGAATGCGATGCACCGGCTGGCGTGGCGCGGGCCGCGCGGCCTGACCTGACCTGACCTGACCTGACCAGTAGCAGTAAGTGTATGCAGCTGAGTGAACATCTCATGGGCCCAGCCGCAGTGTCCCCTTTAAGATCCTGGCTACCACTTCCGTGCTCATAAACTCCGGCCCCCGACGACGAGCCTGAACAGCTGAACCACCCTCCTCTTCCTCTGTCTATATAAACCTCCTGCACCCCGAATCCAAACCCCACCCACATCATACCGCTGCACAGAAGCCAACACGATCCATCGATCCAGTGGGTACATCGTCAGCATCGGCTCACGGCCCCGGCCAAAGCCAAGTACTCCTCCGCTACTTCCACTACTGCACCAGCGCCGCCGAGGGTGCGACGCCAGCAGCAGCGTGGCGATAGAAGATGGCGTCGTTGCAATCGGCGCTGCTGCTGGAGGCGGCCAAGCCGCGTCCACCGTGCCTCTCGCTCGCCGGCGGGGGTGGCGCCGTCGCCTCCACCGCTACTAGCAGGAAGCGGAAGCGGGACGGCGTCGACGACGCGCAGCACGAGGACAGCCGCGGCGAGGTGGTCGACGGGATCGAGCTCAATTTCGATGCCGCGACGCTGCCTCCTGAATGGCAACGCTGCCTCGATATCAAGGTACTCCTACGTGGGCCGTCTCTCTTTTTTCTACGTGTCGATTCATATGCGTGCGATGCTGTTACGGTCTGTCTCTCACTAAACGGATTCTTTTTGTTCTTTTTTTGGTGCGTGCAGTCTGGGCGGATCCACTACTACAACACGAGGACGCACATGCGGACGTGGAAGGACCCGCGTGCGGAGCCGGAGTGCAGCGCCGCGGCGGAGGACGACGAGGAGTCCGCGAACTGCGCGCCCGAGGGGCTGGACCTGGAGCTGAACCTCAACTTCGAGCCGCGCCGTGTGGTCGTCAAGGCGAAGCGGCCCAACAAGCCGGCAGCCGATCGTCCTCGGGCGGAGGCGGAAGTCGGCGGCAAGGAGATGGTGCCGGCCGTGTGCGTGCGCTGCCACATGCTCGTCATGATGTGCCGGGCGAACCCGGCCTGCCCCAACTGCAAGTTCCTGCACCCCCCGACGCCGGGTCGGGCCGCGGTGTTGCCGGACCCGGAGCCGCTCAAGCTTGGCCTCCAGCCGCTCTGCTGCAGGGACTGATCAAACAGAGCATCTACCTCGTGCATGAGTATACTACTGCACGTGCTCAGTTGGCTACTCGCGTGTCAGTGATCAATCAGCAGCCATCTATGTAATGGGCGTTAGTAGTTGCTTAATGAAACAGTGGAAGCACCGATCGGTCGATCGATCGACTGATCCGTGGTACGTCTAGTTAAGCAGTGATGATCATGATGTAGATATAGGTAACTGCATATAATTGTAGCTCGGAACTTTCGGTACGCGTCACCTGTCCGTGCTTCCAATTCGAACTTGCGATCGATCGAGAGTGCTCCTGCTCGTTGAGGAAAGTTGGTTGGCTGTTGGCCCGCAGGAATTTATTCGAGCGTGATCCAGCGAGCTTGCGTCGTTGCGAGGAAACTTGCTCGTCTCCCATCAATGCGCGTACGCAGGCTCTCGCTCTCCCAAGTGCAATTAGCAAGCGCCTCCCGCGAAACGGCAAAGGGTCTCGTCAGGTTGGGTTAAGCAATCACGTAACCGGCCATGCAGAATATGGTCAGAGGGATGCGTGTCTGCCCGGCCGGCCGGCCGCAGCTCCGCATCCACCCAGGGTGTCCGCTTGCCTCCTTGTGTCGTGCCCCTCGATCGTGTCGCGAGCGTTACGTATCGAGCTACAAGGTGAGGTGCGCCCGCCCAGCACCCCCGTATGGAGGCGTAGATATGGAGCGTCAGCTGATTCGGCAACTGATCGAATTCGTGATAGGAGTTTCAATGCGACTCATTTAGTGGCTCTCGATGGTGGATGCAACGAACTGTCCTCTCGCGTATTGAAGCTTCTCGCATAAATAAATTATGTTGCCACTCTATACGATGGCATGACAGTGATATAGGAGTACGTAATTCATTGGTGATGTCGCGAGCTATACGAGAGCTGGATACAGTGCTCGAAGACTCTCCTATGCGTGTTATCAACAGAGGTGCATGTAGTACTCCGTAGGTTCCACAGCGACGAACTACTTCTCGACTATGCGAGTGAACAGAGTGAGCCCTTTTCTCTCCCCACCAAAAATCCATCAGTCCCAGATCGAGATTCTTTGTTGAGAGCTCTCCTGTGCGCTCGATCCGTTTCGGACGCACTCTCTCTGCTCCTCATCTACTTTACTTTTCAGTCTCTTTCTGCGGTTATGGTCCTCATTTCCTCAGTTTCATATCGAGCCTCTGGCCTACGTCCGCTGTGAGATTGGGAGCACTGTATGGATTAGCTGATTGGGCAGAGGAGTGGAGCTTCTCTTTGTCCTGGCAACTCTGGGGATTGGAGCTTCGCGGCAATGACGGGAAAAAATGTACTAATCCCTAATCGTCTGACAGTGACTGGAGAGGAGAGTAATCGATGCCCTGGAGATAAGATGACTGATTTGATTGGGCGCCTCAAACTAACTTCAGAGAAAAGCTATGCACTTGATCAGGTTGTCGATGATGTTGAAGATGAGCTTGTAACTTCAGATTATGCGATTATTGGTAAAGTTTTATCTCAGAGCGTCTTACCCATTCAAACAATAATGTCGGAATGCGTAGAGAAATCCCAAGGGTTTGACGGCAAGGTCAATTGAGGATAATCTGTTTATTGCAGAATTTGGATCAAAATTTTGACAAAGATAGAGTACTGGATTGTGCACCTTAGACAGTAGGTGGAAAAAAAAGCTGTTCTGGTTCAAGAGTTTGATGCTACTTTGAGACCATCAGATATCAAATTTAATCAGATATCAATTTGTACAAGGGTTTATAACCTTCCTTTTGGTTGGATGAATAAGAATTGGGGAGAAAAGATAGCTCAGATGATTAGTAATATGAAAAAGGTAGAAGTTGACTACCAAAACAGAGTTTGGGGTCCCTATCTTAGGGTAAAGGTGAAGATAGATATATCAAAACCACTCCTCAGGGGCGTGTCGCTTTTTTCTGTAAAAAGACAGTCTACAGAATGATATAGAGTGCGATATGAAAAACTACCAAACTACTGCTATGCATGTGGAATCATTGGACATTCATCTGTTGAATGCCCAACCCCAGTTGAACGTGATGAAAATGGAAAACTAACTTATAGCGATGATTTGCGAGTGTCTAATGACAACAAGAAGAAGGGGTTAGAGGATTTGCATAACCACAATCCTAATTCAGCCAGAAAAAATGGAAATGCAACAAGAAGGCATGAATCTAAATCAGAGGTACTTGATGCTAAGTTGTCAAATAATCAAGGGAACCTCCTGATTTTGTAGAAAAGAAAGGTTCGGAATCAAACAATGTGAAGGATGTGGGTGGAACACAACACAAAAATGTTAAAGTAATATCCAGTGATGGGAAAGTGAAGGAAAGGAGCTGTTTCAAGATACGAATTTTATGCAAGCAAATGAAAGTAAAAAAAAGGAAGGTGGGGAAAAAACAAGATTCAATAAAAGTTTTGAATTTCAAGAAGACAGAAGAAAGAGACCTCATGGATATGGCAATAGTGGTTTATGCAGAGTCTACATCAGAGTCAAACTATCATAATGATGAAGAACAAACTATTGAAGATGAGATGGAATTGGTGAAAAAACAGAAGATGGATCAGATCACTACCTTGATTTCATCAGCGGAGGCTGGGTTCCAGCCGCGCCGGGAGTCATGAATATTTTATGTTGGAACTATCGAGGTCTTGGAACGGACTCGACAGTTCATGAGCTTCGCCTTTTGGGGAAGCGATATCGTCCCTCCCTCTTATTGTTATCAGAAACTAAAATGAGGGATAGTAAAATAAGAAATTTTGTGTGGTCTTTTGGTTTTTCTAGCTGCTTTGCTGTGAGCAGTGAAATGAATAGTGGTGGTTTAGCCTTGTTTTGGGTCGTGGAATGCTCTGTCTCTTTGCAACACTATACACAAAATATTATAGATGTGATAATAAGCCTCGGTCCTGAAAAAACTTGGAGATCTTCTTTTGTCTATGGGGAACCCAGAACCGAGCTACGCCAAAAAATTTTGGGATCTTCTTTGTTTTATCCGCTCACAATGGTCAGACCATGGATATGTGCTGGTGATTTTAACGAGGTGTTGTGTAGAGATGAACACATGAGTAGAGTGGAAAGGGGGGGACATCAGATGCAAATGTTTAGGGAATGCCTTGAGGACAGTGGTTTTGTTGATATGGGCTTCTCAAGACCAAAATTTACTTGAAACAATAGGCAAAAAGGGGATGACAATGTAAAGGAGAGACTCGATCGAGCTGTAGCAAATCAGCAATTTTTAGAGCTTTTTGATGATAACCATGTCGAAAATATTATTACATATTCATCAGATCACTATGCAGTTCTCATATCCATTGGTAACAGTACAAGATATAGTGAAAGCACATCAAAGTTATGAGGTGTGTGACAAATGTCAAATATGCTGTCCGAATAAATGGAGAACTCTCCGAAGCATTTAAACCTACAAAGGGTTTAAGACAAGGTGATCCAATCAGTCTATATTTATTTCTTATATGTGCAGAAGGACTATCGTGTCTATTAAAAAAGAAAGAAGCCGAGGGCTCTTTAAAAGGTGTTAAGAATGGAGTTTATGGTCCAACAATTTCACATCTTTTATTTGCGGATGACAGCATATTATTTGCAAGGGGAGATGTGAAAAACCTTCAAACTATAAGTGAAGTGCTACAGGTCTATAGTGAAGGAACTGGACAGCGGATTAATCTACATAAATCATCAGTGTTTTTTGCTAATAATTATTCAGAGCAAGTGAAAAAAAGAGTAAAGATATATCTTAATATTCACAGTGAGACGCTACAAACAAATTACCTAGGTATGCCATCTTGGTTAGGTAGATCAAAAACTTTTAATTTTCTACTAGACCGGATGTAGAGACGTATAAGAGGATGGAGTGATCACCCCCCTTTCGCAAGCAGGTAAGGAAGTTCTACTAAAATCAGTGATACAAGCAATTCCAACTTATGTTATGAGTTGCTTTCGACTTTCACCTGAAATTTGTGATAAAATGAGGACAATAGTTTCAAATCACTGGTGGGGGACTGAAAATGGAAAGAAAAAAAAATGCATTGGCGTTCATGGGAGTGGTTGACCATTCAAAAGACTATGGGGGGCATGGGTTTTCGAGACATGGAACTTTTTAATCAAGCAATGTTGGCAAATTCTCACAGTCCCAAATTCTCTATGTTCTAGAGTGTTTAAAGGATGTTATTTTCATCATGGTGATTTCTGGAATGCGACACAACCAAGAAGCTCATCTTTTACTTGGCGTAGTCTTATGCATAGTAAGAAACTGCTTGAAAAAGGTATTTTATGGAAAGTTGGTGATGGGAAAATAATCTGATTGATAAAAGATAGGTGGTGTCAGGATTATATTTCACCAAAACTTGGTCACTCTTCTAAATGATCTAACTGTTGATTATCTTATAGATGCAAAAACTGGTAAATGGAACGAAGGTGTGATCAAATCATGTTATAATGAAGATGAGGCTGAAAAGATTATGCAGATCCCATTGAGTCAGACCCCTGTGAAGATTTTCCAACATGGCCTCACTATAAATCAGCTATTTACACTGTTAAAACAGCATATTCACTAATAAAAATTCAAAGTTTTCACAAATTTATGAGCAGTAATGGCAAAGGTGAGTGTTCTGATAAGAAAGAGATAACTAAAATGTGGAAACGGCTTTGGTCAATACAGCCACCACCAAAAATGAAGATTGTGCTTTGAAGAATAGCCCAAGACTGTTTGCCTACAGGTTCAATGCTTAAACTTAGGCATGTATCAGATTCTAATTTCTGTTACTTTTGTGGCTGTGAAGAAACTGTGGAGCATGCTATCTTAAAGTGTCAATATGTATATGAAATCTATAGCGAAATTAAAAGGTCATTGGGTGTGAAATTAAAGGTACAGAACCTTATATCAATCAAGCAATGCTTATTTGATTTTTTAGCAGTTGCTACAAATAAGAAAGCTGTAGTGCTTGCTGTCACTATTTGGCACATATGGGAGGCAAGAAATGCATTTTGTAACGGGGAAATATCAACCCATCCTAAATCAATTGCAATGCGTGTAAAAGTTTATGTGGAGATGATATTGCTGCACTTAGTTAAAGAATCGACATCACACGTGTGAATCTAAACTCTCTGTTCAAAAGTGGATTCCATCACTGGATGGTTGGTTGATGATCAATGTAGATGCAACAATCTTCAAAAATCCTTCTCGGGGGTTGGTGCTGTGGTACGGGATCACAGGGGGACTTTCATACCTGCTTTTTGCCAATTAGTGCAGAGAATTGAAGATCAGAATTAGCGGAAGCAATAGCTATAAGATGTGATGTATCCTTTTTATTGGACCATAATATAAGATAGTTTATTGTTGTTTCTGATTGCCAAAACTTGGTTAAGAAGATTAATTCACAGGCGAAGGATCGTTCTCATGTTGCAGTAGTTCAGGATGTCAAAAATCTAATCAAAATTACCTTTTTTATCTGTTTCTTATTTTAAGTAGAAGTTGTAATGAGCCAGCTAATGTGTTAGCTAAGGTAGCTGATCAGTTTGATGGTGTAGTCTGGTGTAACGAGCCTCCGGAGATAATTTGGACCATAATTTGTAATGAACAATTATGTTATTATTGAAAGCTGTCTTCATAAAAAAAACAGAGGTGCATGTGGGCGATCTGTGTACCAACAGGAACTGACTCAATCAAAACACAAGATGACAGCGGCACCCGAAGGATCGGTCGCTTAAGATCAATACTGATAGCGCCTTCTCGATCTGTTATTTCTCCGGCGCGATGGAGGAGTACGCCATGGTGCGACGATTCCTTGCAAACACCGACGCACGCGCGCGGTGAAACCTTCGTCGTCCTTGTCGATCCTTCACCCCCACCTTCCCGTTTCACGCCTCCAAAAATGGAACAGATGACGCGCCCGACCGACGACGCACGTACAGTATAATTATGACGGCCCCAGCGCCGGAGCCGATCGATCGATCGGCTCGCCGTGCCTGCGTCGCCTCGGATAGGTGTGGTAGATGCAACTATTGAATGTGAGGCCGAGGCCGGCGTTCAATTTCGGGAGCAATGGCAGCGTGCATGACGGCTGAGGGAGTAACGCCGGAATTAAAACCTGTGCCCGTCCGCCGCCGGGCAATGCCGGCCGGCCGGCCGGGGGCGGGGACTAGCTGATGGTTGATGGCCGTGACGATTCACGAACGGGCCCTTCCGTACAGCGCCTCCGCAGAGCAATCGATGTTGCTCTCCGTCGGCTCCAGCCCCACGCGGAGGCGCAGATGCAGCACAGAGCTGGTACCGCTGGGCTGAAATGGGCTGGGGCTCTGGCGAAGGAGCGCTTCTAGGATGGGTTGGGCTGAAATGAGTCGCCTCTTTTGTACTGCGACCCACACCGATGCTTTTTGAGCACCAGGGTGAGATCCGGGACGATCCCGTTGCTATCTGTCGCGAAGGAAGGAGACGGGTGCACGGAAGTGAACCTGAGCTAGAACACCACCGTCGACCCTGCATGCGGCACGCAAACCATTTTTGGCTATGTTCGCCTGCACTTTTTCTAGAGGGCTGCGACTGCTGCTGTTTGAAAATTTTACTAAAACACTTCAATCTTCTACAACGAAAACAGCACAGCAGAGCTGCAAACCTTGCAGCCGAACGGCCCCTTTGTGTCTTTGCGACTTTTCTTCTTAGAGATGTTACTATGCTTTATTGGTACAGGAGGTATCTTCACCGATTCAATTAATTTTAGTCGCTAATTTTTAAAATGATATCGAGCCTATTATTTTTTATATCGAATCTATAATTTTTTTATCGAACCTACTATTTAGTGCTTTTAACTTAGATATCTCTCTGTCTGATCTCATAATTGTGATTAACTTCAAGCGTTATAACAATTTTTTTTTTTGCAATAAGTGTCTTTGTGATTCGTGAACACGCAGTAAGGAAGCAGAAAATGGGCCTTGCTTGTGGACCTGACTGTCGTAATGTCTTTGCAAGAGGAAACTATGGCCAGCGGAATAGCTTGGCACGTCAGAACACTCACCAGGACGCGTGGGAGCAGGATCATCGTTATCTGTTTCTATCTCCACGGTTCACAACTTTCTCTAGCGCACGCACGAACGACCACTCGAATGAGCGGACAAAAACTAAAGATCACAAACATTTTTTTTAAAAAAAAGGCCGTCCTCTTCCTGTTTCTAAGAAAATCCCACCAACTGCGACCTCGTTCTCGTTCGCAGTTCGTTGGCCTTTCCTGCCCCCGGACGGTAAGATCCATGACCCCCAAAGGTCATCAAACCGTCAACAAATCTCTCGAGCATGGCAAGGACGTGCTTAGTTAAAAAAAACAGTTGAAAAAATATTATTTTCAATTTATTTTGCTAAGCTACTGAAAAAATATAAGTTAAAATAAATTTACGATTTTACACGGTTTATATTTATTTCTGTGAATAAGCGAAAAAAAATAAATCATCCGTCGGGTCCTCCAGACCTCCACTCCTCCAGTTCTCCTCCCACACATCGACCTCTTGCTCCTCCCCAGGAGCAGCTGCTGCCCGTCCGCATCGAATCGGAGAAGCAAGTCGCCTTGCACATTCCGTGCCGATTTTGTTTCCCTCCGGCCCCTTCGATAAAACCGATGCGGCCCCGCCTCGAATCGCAAACCCTAGCGACGGCAACGGCGGCGGGAGCCAGGAGCGGCCCTGTAGCGGCCTGTAGCGCGTGAGCTGTGTGCAGCGCGCGGGAGCGCTGGGCGCCGCGATGCCCTGGCTGGAGATGTGGCTGCCTCCCGCGGCCGGCGAGGGCTTACCGGCGGCGGGGCTGTTCCTCGACTTCGACGACGCGGCGGCGCACGGCGCGCTCCTCGCCGCGATGCCGGGGTGCTCGGTGTCGTTCGGCGCCCAGCGGCGGCGGGGGCGGCGGAAGCCCCCTGGGTTCCTGTCCCTGTCGATGACGGTGAAGGGGGGCAGGGGGTTCGTGCCGCCGGCCTCGGTGGAGCTGCTCCCGGGCTCGGAGGAGAAGGGCGGGGCGCGGGCGGAGGAGGCGGAGGCGCTGGTCGGGGCCACGAGTATGACTGTGGCTGCTGATGTTGTGACGGATGGGAAGGTGCTGGTGGTGCAGGAGAAGGGGAAGGAGGCTCACGCAGGAGCTGGCGCGATGAACACGACCAAGCATCTCTGGGCAGGAGCCGTTGCTGCCATGGTCTCAAGGTATTGCCGCTCGTTCCGTGCTTGCTGTTCTTTGAGTCTCTGTTACTCTACTGAATATGGGTACAGAAATGTAGAGCTCACGCATCGAAATTGTTTTAATATAAGTTCTGTATGCTTCAGTTTTCCTTATTTATCAACTCAGTATGATAGCTAATTTAGTAAATTTGGGTTAAAAATTTCTTATATGGAGCAATACCGGGCACATTTGTTTGGAATACGAGAAATCAATTTTGTTTGCTGGTTGCTACAGCATAGAGGATGGAGTACTGACCTTTCTTAGATGAGGATCATCAAAATTGCTCCTCAGGTTGCCTCTAATAGTCTTGCTTACATAACTTTTATATGTATCATAAATTTTAGTGAAACGGGTTAGATTAAGTACTTAAGTTGTGTACTATGGCTTTGTGGTGTTCTTTTTTTGACCTGGAAATTTAATAAAAGTAGAACTTTGAATTTGGAAAGCTCCCCCCACCAGCACTCTCACGGAACTTAAAAAAGCAGGAAAAGAATTTACAAAAATGCACAATATGGAAATAAAAGGACGAGAAATTTTGCTGCCTAGGAAGCAGGTTAATTCTGTATCCTAAGCTCAAGATATAAAATTATCTTCCTAGGAACTGCATTTGATACCCTTGACTGGATGATTAATCTGTTTTTGCCTCCTTATGACATAGGTTAAGGAGCTATTTGCCTATTTGAAAAGGTAATTCATTGCTAGGGAAAATTTTCAGTGCAAATGCGATTTGAGTGCAACTGTGCCGTGTTAACCGTCGGATCAAAATTTAACTGTCCAGCATCTCCCCACCATCCCCACCTCTACTCAATCACGTGAAACCCCCTAAAAAATATTTTTTTTATCAAAATCTCCCTCCATCTTCTTCCCCATCGATCTGTATTTAGAAAGAAACCAAACTGCCGCACGGGCCTTGATCTGGACACTCGACAGCGATGTGGGTACAAGCAGCTCTCCTAGTTCCAATCGACCTGCCATGCTAGTCTTTCACTCAATCAACCTCTTCATCTTCTCTCTCCTTCCAGGGTTGACCTCAAGTCCATGAGCAACCATGGTGCGTTGCAGCACCACATAGATGGCTGTGAGGGGCCTGAGGGCCGATTGGTGCCAGAAGCTTGCTCCATGGCTCAGCGCCTTGTGCCACTGCAGCTCCCCTGTCCAGAATCAAAGTCAGTCGCTGGTTGTTCTCAAGGAGGAAGAGAGATCGAACAAGGATGAATCAGGGAGGGAGTATTCACGAGAAAATTGTTCTCTTCAGGGGGGTTCACATAAATAAGTAGAGATGGGATGGTGGGGAAACGCTGGACGGTTAGATTTTGATCCGATAGCTAACACGGCGCGTTTGCACAGTTGCACTCAAATCATGCTTGCACTGAAAATTTCCCCCCATTGCTAAGCTGATTTATTGTGAGCTTTTTCCTTTTAACCAATGAAGAAGGGGTTACTTTGACTTAATTTGGTCATTTTGATGTGTGATTGGCTTGTTTGTTGTTGACTTACTATGGTAGTATTGACTTATAGTCTCTTCTTTTTGAAATCTATCCCCTTTTTATGTTAATTCACTTTGGTATCTTCTTGACCTGATTAGTTTCAGTAATATTACTTTTGATAAAGTAAATGATGATAAAGGACATGTTTAAGGTCAATATTAACTAGCAATCCTCTGGTTATGGGAAATCAGGACTCCACCGACATTACTTTAGCCTCAGTTCGTTTGTTTATTTTTCAGTTCAGCTGACTCTGTATTGATGATGATCCTTAAATATTACTCCGTATGATCTTATTAATCTCTTGAGAGTGAAGAAAAAGAAACTAAAAAGGGCCAGCTGAGAATTTCATGTATCCAATTGATTTGCTTAGTGTTCAGTTCCCCTCAACGTTCATGGCACCGTTATCCAAACTGGTACCTTTTAGTCACTCAAGCTATATAGGTTTTGCTTTCCTAAATTTTATATCTCATGCAGAACAGTTGTTGCACCTCTTGAGAGACTAAAGTTGGAGTATATAGTTCGTGGTGAGCAGAGGAATCTATTTGAGCTTATCCACGCTATTGCGACAACACAAGGGGTGAAAGGCTTTTGGAAAGGGAATTTTGTCAACATTCTCCGCACTGCTCCATTCAAGGCAGTGAACTTCTATGCATATGACACTTACAGAAAGCAATTGCTCAAATGGTCTGGTAATGAAGAAACTACGAACTTTGAGAGATTCATTGCTGGTGCTTTTGCTGGTATTACAGCAACAATGTTGTGCTTACCCATGGATACGGTATGTTTATTTACAGATAAGTATCCTTGATTTCCACCACCCCTTCCTTTGCTGAACATTGCTTTTATTTGAGCTGTTGATTTCAGATTAGAACAAAGATGGTGGCTCCTGGAGGTGAAGCTTTAGGTGGGGTTATTGGTGTTGCCCGCCACATGATCCAGACAGAAGGATTCTTTTCTCTATATAAAGGATTAGTACCTTCTCTTATCAGCATGGCACCCTCAGGCGCTGTATTTTATGGTGTGTATGACATATTGAAGATGGCTTATCTTCACTCCCCTGAAGGTAGGAGGAGAGTATCGATGATGAAGGAGCAAAAGCAAGAGGCAAATGCATTAGATCAACTTGAATTGGGTACTGTTAGGACCTTACTTTATGGTGCCATTGCTGGATGCTGTGCTGAAGCAGCCACATACCCATTTGAAGTTGTTCGTAGGCAGCTACAGATGCAAGTGAAAGCAACAAAAATGAATGCATTTGCAACATGCCTTAAAATTGTTGATCAAGGTGGAGTACCGGCTCTCTATGCTGGCCTGATCCCGAGCTTGTTACAGGTGTGTTTTCATAAGCAGAGATTGTGTTTTCATATATACAGCATGCTTAGATCCATGAGTGCACCTTTTTTTAATTAGTACTCAGTTACACTTATGCAATTGCATTGTAGCTCATGTCAGTTCATATAGTGACAGTAGAGATTCAGTGAAATGTGCCCTGAAAGCAACAAAGTTATTGACATCCGTTTTATTGTTGTGATTTCTTTTGTCTCTAGGAAGCAGTCAAATTAATTTGGGCATGGATGCTTTGTAGCAACTTAAGATCTGCATATATCATTTGATCCATGAATTGTAAAATAGTACTCCCTCCGTCCCAAATTATAAGTCACTCTGGACTCCTCGAAATTTCCCAAATTATAAGTCATTCTCACTTTCTTAGACATTTTTTTTCTCTTCCCAATACATCACTCTATTTCTCTCCTTGTTTTCAGAACATCCCACATTTTTCATTTATCTTAATTCCCGTGTCCGGACTCAAAACCGGATTCAAAACGATTTATAAAAAGGGACGGAAGGAGTATATACTATATGCTAGCCTGTTTATATTACCTGACGTAACTATTTTGATATAACTGGTTCTCTTTATTCGACTCTTCAGGTTTTGCCATCGGCATCGATCAGCTATTTTGTTTATGAGTTAATGAAGATAGTCTTGAAAGTGGAGTGAATACTGATTAATTCTTGAGCCCAGGAGGCTGGTTCAAGGGGCCCACTCACTCTGCCTTTCTATTCTTTTCCATTTTTAAGAAAAGATTGATCCAAACACTGAGCAACTTTCTAGTAGTCTTGCTTCACGGAAGTTCCAGATCCTGAGAGTAGCTTCATTTGGTAAAAAAGAGTAATTCGTCTGAAGCTTTGCACCACTAGTCCACACGATTGTACACGGTGAGGTCCTGCCTGTTCAATATACCGTTCAGGGACTGTTCTCTGCCCGGAGGAAACATTTTGGGCCTTAGTGCCCAGTTTCATTTGACAAATTTTCCGACCATGATCTTTGTAGACCCATTGTCTGCAATCAAAGCTGACATTTGGGAGAGTATTGTTCTGTCATGGGTTCATGCGGCCATGCTTTGACCGATTTTCTTCCATATCCTTATTTCCTGATACAACGTAACTGTCCAAAGTTTTAAGTGATTGACATGGAACTGTCGTTGGTCATAAACATGATTGTGATCGTAGCTATGTATGGTGCATTATTGCCCGTCATGCGGTATCTGCAGTTGTGACATTGACATGTGCACGTAAGACATCAGGCAGTTGAGCAGCGTCGGCATGTTTATGGTTGGTGAGGGGCAAGTTTATTGCTGCTTGGTTAGATCGTCTTGGCAGAGTGCTGTGCTATGCCAAAAGTCTGACACTAGTGCGAGTTGTTTTCTGAAACGCTGAGAAAACAGCCCGTCAGACTGCTTGTTCTCCGTCACGGGCCGGAATGAACTGCGAATTACGCAGGCATGTGGTTGCTGGAAAGCCGGTGTGATTAGGTGCAAAGTCCCCATCCAAGATTCTCAACACTACCGCTACTCCTACTAGCGTGCTGCGGGCGCGTGATTGATGGTTCACCTTTCTGACGGGGGGGTGTTGCCCTCAGAATTCTTTAAGACGCGAGAAGCTTTGGTGCTGCGGCCCTTGCGGCGGATCATGTATGTGCGCCGAACCACGAATTCATAGTTGATCGACTAAACTAATGATCAACTAAACTATCTTATCCCGGTGAAACTTAGCTCCTGTTCCGACACACGAAGCTGAAAATTTGACACGCGAAGAAACACAGCGCCCAGTTCGCAGGTGCCAGGGACACTGTCGCCAAATTGTGCCGTCACGACACGATTCTCCGCTTCAGAAAACGCTCTCCCCTCGACTGACGGGGATCGTCCCGAGCATCGCCACTCGTCGCCTTTTGCATTGGATCAGAAGAAAGGCAACCAGGAACATGGTTTTACTTCTACCCATCCGTCGCTGCTTAATCAAAGAGCAGCAAAGCAAGCCTGCACGTGTGATGATTACACGGGGGCAGGGCGGGGCAGCAGGAGAGCGAGCGTCATGGTCAGAGACATCTCTCTGCGGTGCGGGGCTCCCACGCTTGGCGCCACCACCCACCGCCCACGTCGCACCCACCAACCGCTCCGGAAGGCCGCCGATGCCCCTGCTGCGCCAGGGCACCGCCTTATCGACGCCAGGGGCGAGACAGACATTTCCTCCTTCAGAGTCCTCACACTCCTTTGCCCACCTCGTCGACGGCCTGCCAACCGTCCAGCTGTTTCCTCGTCTCGCCACCGAGTTCCGTCCTCGGGTCGAAGACGTCACCGCCCGCCCGACGCCTCCGGAGCTCTCCCCGCCGCCCGGCGGAAAAACCCGGCCCAACCGCGAGGCGATCTCCGTCGGAGAGGAACCCGCTAGGCTCGTAGGGGCTTTGCGGGGGGTTGCGTCGCCGCTTCCCTGGGCCGCTTCGGTTTCTGGTTCGGCGATGGCGGAGGGACCGCGCGACGCGATCGCGCCGCAGCTAGGTGAGCGCACTAGGCCCTCCTCCCGAGACGTTTGGCGGATCACCTGGTGGTTGGCTTGGGTCAACGCATCAGTCCTTTTTTTTGGATTTTTTTTCGCGGCAGTCATGTTTTGGGGCATGAAATTCTCGGCGCCGGAGGTGAGGCAGGGAGTAGCCTTCGTTAATCGCTCTGGAGTTGGTTATTGGCGTAGACCTGAGGATTCGTGGTTGTCACGTTGTTTAGCTATGGATTTGTTGGTTTGGTAGCTGGGAGGGTAGAGGCAATGGTGCTGAACGCGGAAAGTTCACGGTGGAATCAACTGAAGTTGTTGTTGTTCTGGCTCAGTTTTCTGAAGATGGATTTTTAGGACCCTGCTTTTGTGAGACGTGATGTACACACACAGTCAGGCTTTGGGTTTGGATGAGTTAGTACCGCGAACTAGCTTTTTATTTTGTCAGGATGGGGGAGGGGGGGGGGGGGTTACTCTGTCAAGAGGTTCTAATTCGCATGAGTTCTTTCTTCCTTTTCTGTTTCTCTTCAAGTGTTGTAGATTAGGTCGTGTTCTCTGAAGAGAATTCAAGATTCTAATCTTAGGTATTAAGCTCACTGGCGTTTACTTGTACTCTTGAAGTGACGTGTTTCAGTTTTGTTGAAATCCAGTTGGTCTACTCTTCAAGTTTTATTAAAATGATATTGAGGATATATTTTGTGAGTGCATGTTAGTAAATATAACAGCAGCTTATTGATATCAAACTACCGTCAGACCACTTTTCCGTGACCTCTTTACAATTATGATAGTATATTGTATTGTCTAACTCTGGATTCCTGGACCTCTAAACAGATATTCAACAGATATTGAAGGAGGCTCAACACCGATGGTTACGACCTGCTGAGATTTGTGAAATTCTTAAAAACTACAGGAACTTTCATATTGCCTCGGAACCACCAAATAAACCTCCAAGTATGATATGCATTTTATATTGTATACTGTTTATGATAGTTTGTTACCAGAATGTTTTAAGTTCCTTGTTTCCCAACATTGATGATACCCTTTGAGCAGGCATATATGCCTGAACACATTCTGTTGCTATTGGCTGTGATTTATGACCTCTCATGGTAACCTTATTGTCATCATAGGATATAGGCATTCATTATACTGTTGATCATTTATTGCCTATTAAACCAGTGACAATTTTTTTTGCTTTTTCATGGAGCTTTGTCTTTTGCATATCCAATTTAGTATATCTGCAGCTCTAATGGCATTTAGACTTTAGATTCGACAACATCTATCATGTGGAGCATTGGTAACATCTGCTGTAAATACTTTAAGGTTCAAGTTTTATCTTACTAATATTTAATCTATGTCTTTAGGTGGGTCACTTTTCTTGTTTGATCGGAAAGTATTGAGATATTTCCGAAAGGATGGCCATAACTGGAGGAAGAAAAGGGATGGGAAGACTGTAAAAGAAGCACATGAAAGATTAAAAGTATGCCATGTTTGAATAATCAACCAGTAATATTATATACATCTTATATACCAGTCAAGCTGACAGTTCTTTAAAATTTTAGTCTGGAAGTATCGATGTGCTTCACTGCTACTATGCTCATGGGGAAGAGAACGAAAACTTCCAGAGGAGGAGTTATTGGATGTTGGAGGAGTAAGTATTCATACGAGTTTTTTTTAAGCTTGCATATGCTATTTTAAAGGCATTCGGAAAATTGGTAGCCTTGCGTGCATATAATTACGTTGGTTACAACAACTGATTTTAATTTTCTTTTGCAGGGATTTTATGCACATCGTTCTTGTACATTACCTTGAAGTCAAGGTTAATTCTTCTCTAGTTGCTCCGTGTTTAGCTACTTGTTCACTTGAGTTTTCGCAAGATCAAATCTGATATTTCTATATAGTGCCCTCTAGGATATTGGTCACATTGCTCTTATGAATCATTGGTTATTATGTAATGCCTGTCATGATATATATAGCCTTTTATATTGGCTTATTTTAGTGTAGGAATTCATGTTGTGTCAGCATATTGTTGTCAGGTTGGACTAGGAGCATCCTTCGATGTGCTGTATGCTTATATTATATAATAACTTTATAAGAGTTAAGACACTAGTGCTAAGTAACATAGACGAACTTGACTTTTATTTAAGCTACATGCATGCTAATTGTTCAAACCTTCATCATTATTTTTTAAGGTAGAGAAATCTTGCTTAGGTGGCTGCATAAAATCATATTTATTAGTTCATTTAATGAAATCCCTTCACCAGACCTTGCTCAAGCAGGAGCTACGTGTGCCAGGCTGCCCACTTAACAAAATGGAAATGCAAAATAAGGAATAGGACATCATACTTTTTTAACTGTGGTCTAAAATTATACATTGACTTGCCTAACATAGAAACACATTATGGAGTAGTATCTGTTTTCAGGATGCTGGTTTGACTCACTAGCCCATTCGGATACACTTTTGCTTTTTTGGCTTTGTCCACTTGTGTTTTTTAATTGTCTTGGTTCAAACTCTATGCTGAATATATCATATCCCTATCTTCTGGAACACAAGCTTTTCTACCTGCAATCAGTTGCTTTGCAATTTGTTACTCTCAAGTATGTTGTTATAACCAACAGGGTGGGAAATCAAGTTCTCGTATCAGACATGATGATATGTTGCAAGCTGCTCGTACGGATAGCCCATTAAGTCATTTGCCTTCGCAAACTACAGAAGGTGAAAGCTCCCTTAGTGGGCAAGCTTCTGAATACGAGGAAACCGAATCAGGTAGAGCTCTTTACTCATCATTTTCTGTTCTGCATAAATCAACTAAAATATTTTTACTGATACATATTCCAACTATGCACAGCGTATCTAAAGCAAAATTCGCTGCAGCAGATATTTATTCGGGAGGAGCCGGATACCACCCTTTCTCTTGGGTGCAGCAGCATGAAAATGGAGGTGGACCTGTGATTGACTCTTCTATTCTGAGTTCTTACATCCCTGCACCATCTGGAGGCAAGTCACCGGTCCTTATTTATTGAAGGCATGAGAAATAATTTGTTCTTTTTAAGGATGGAAGTTGGATTGAATTTTAACCCTCCATTTTCTCCATGCTCAGTAAATCAGCAAGGCTTACCGGCTACAACAGCTAACACAAGCATCTATTCTCACGGTGAAGACAACTTCACAGTGTTTCATGATGAATCTGGTCAAATTGCATTCAGTGGATCTGATAGTCAACTGGATCCTTCATCACTGAATAGAGTCATGAATCCAGACAGTGGAATATATCAAATGTCTGTACCCCAAGTTTCTGTTCCTTCTGAACATTTTCCATTTATCGAAGGCACTGGAATTGAATCTTTTACATTTGATGAAATATATGGTAATGGATTGAGCATTAAGGATGCAGATAGTGCAGGCATTGATGAAGGATCACTCTGGCAGGTAACATCGTCATTCTCTTGTAGAAAGCTTAACAATTTCTGTGGGTGATAATCCCTACTGCAGCATGTTTGATGGTAGGCAGCTTTTCATTGAGCGTACAATATACAAGTGATAAACGAGGCAAGCACTTTGATGTTGCATGCTGTTGCTTCTACAAAAGAAACATAGATTGTTTGTGAGATTTGAAACATTTTTTTAACTCTCTGAAAGTGCATGAAAGCATGATTTTCCTTTACAGAGTTATATTATTGCATTTTTTGTACTTTCTTTGTGAGTGGTACATTGGTTGTTGCTGACTCAACAAATCTATATTGTAGGTTATTTTGCTCATTTTGTTCTATTGTCTTTCTGGAACTTTATTTATTTTTGTAGTATTCATGGCACTTAACCGTAAATTTACTTAACTCCAGCTATCAGGTGGTCTTGGTGGCTCATTTGTTACAGAGGATAGTTCTCAACAGAATCAAAAATCTTCAGAGGGAGCTATTAATTATCCTCTCTTGAAAAGTCAATCATCTAATCTTTCTGACATCCTGAAGGACAGTTTCAAAAAAAGCGATAGTTTTACGAGATGGATGAGCAATGAACTTGGTGAAGTAGATGATTCTCAAATTACATCAAGTTCTGGAGTAAACTGGAGCAGCGACAATATTATTGAGGCAACAAGCCGTGATCAGTTGGATCAATTTACTGTGGGTCCAGTGCTTGCACAAGACCAGTTGTTCAGTATATTTGACTTTGCTCCAAGCTGGACTTATGCGGGATCAAAGATGAGGGTATGTCATCTAAAGGTTTTCACACGTTTATTATTCAAAAGTGCTCTAACTGCTTGCAATATTTCGTGTATATCTCCAGATTCTCATAACTGGTAGATTCTTAAATCCGAATGAGGTGAAAAAATGTAAATGGTCCTGTATGTTTGGAGAAGTCGAAGTTCCAGCATACATTATGGCTGATGGAACTCTAGGATGCTACTCTCCATCACACAAACCTGGAAGGGTTCCTTTCTATGTGACATGCTCAAATAGATTGGCATGTAGTGAAATACGAGAATTTGAATTCCGACCTATTACTTCTCAATACATGGATGCCCCAAGTCCACATGGCGCAACAAACAAAACATATCTGCAGACAAGACTTGACAAACTATTATCTTTGGGACAAGATGAGTACCAGGCAGCTGTATCTAACCCCACAAAAGAGATGGTTGAACTGAGCAAGAAGATAAATTCACTAATGATTAACAACGATGAATGGTCTGAGTTGCTGAAGCTGGCTGGTGATAATGAAATTTCCACTGATGATAAGCAGGATCAATTATTTGAAAATTGTATGAAGGAAAAATTGCATATCTGGCTTGTTCACAAAGCAGGCGATGATGGCAAAGGCCCCAGTGTGCTAGATGATGAGGGGCAGGGTGTGCTTCATCTGGCAGCTGCTCTAGGATATGATTGGGCAATAAGGCCAACGATTACTGCTGGTGTGAATATAAACTTCAGAGATGCTCACGGATGGACAGCACTCCATTGGGCTGCATTCTGTGGCAGGTATGTGGTCCATAGTATTTGATTTATACGTCAAATATCAGTTGTACTCACATTGTTTTGCGTATCCTGCAGGGAGCGGACTGTTGTTGCACTAATCGCACTAGGTGCGGCTCCTGGAGCTTTGACAGATCCAACCCCTGAATTTCCTTCAGGAAGCACTCCTGCTGATCTTGCATCCACTAATGGATACAAGGGAATTTCTGGTTTCCTGGCAGAATCATCTTTAACTAGTCATCTTCAAATCCTGAATTTGAAGGAAGCCATGGGGAGCAATGCATCTGAGATATCTGGTCTGCCTGGTATTGGAGATGTTACTGAAAGAAAAGTTTCATCATCGACTGGTAGTCTTCAATCTGAATCAATGGGAGATTCGCTGGGTGCTATTCGAAATGCTGCCCAAGCAGCTGCTCGTATATATCAAGTTTTCAGGGTGCAATCTTTTCAGAGAAAGCAAGCTGTTAAGTATGGGGATGACAATGGTGAAATATCAGATGAAAGTGCTCTGTCACTCCTGTCTGTTAAACCATCTAAACCAGGGCAACTTGATCCCCGGCATGCTGCTGCAACTCGAATTCAAAACAAGTATCGTGGATGGAAGGGAAGAAAGGAATTTCTGCTTATTAGACAGCGCATTGTCAAGATCCAGGTAATTGTTTGCTGTTTGATTTATTACTACTATGTTACTGAATCTGCAGTGGTATTCTGCAATTGGTTGCTTCTGCCAATATTTCATATATGTTTCTGATTGCATTCGTTATATCTAACTGCAGAAAGTTGATATGCTTTCTGTTACAGAATTTTCTGCAAACTGTAGTGTTTCAGTATTTCAAATAATAGCCATATCAGTATTGCACGAGTTAGATCTCCTCTGGATCCTTGTTTAAAATTTATAGCATAGGATATGGATACATACCTTGCTGTTTTAGCAAGTACAACATGCCATGCAATTTTAATAATTAGTCATCTGCTCAACATTTTTACTGTCTACTTGGTAGGCTCATGTGCGAGGTCACCAAGTGAGAGAGCATTATCGAAAAATCATCTGGTCTGTTGGAATAGTTGAAAAGGTCATATTGCGGTGGAGAAGGAGAGGGGCTGGGTTGCGTGGGTTTCGGTCTAGAGAAGGTGCTATGGAGAGCACTAGCAGCAGCAGTGCCGGTGCTGATTTGAGCCAAAATAAACCTGCTATGGATGACTATGATTTCCTGCAAGAAGGACGGAAGCAGACCGAAGAAAGATTGCAAAAGGCTCTTGCCAGAGTGAAGTCCATGGTCCAGTATCCAGATGCTCGCGATCAATATCATAGTATTCTATCTGCCGTGACAAAACTGCAGGAATCCCAGGTATCGTTATCTTTTCTTGTGCTCTGAACCTTGGAAGATTGGGACCGTTGCTGAACTTCTGATTTCTCATTTCTTTACTGGTGGTCTAACAGGCTATGCAAGAGAAGATGCTCGAGGAATCGACAGAGATGGATGAAGGCTTCTTGATGAGTGAATTCAAAGAGCTATGGGATGACGATATGCCAACACCTGGCTATTTCTAGGCCCTAACAACTGTTCTGTGTGCTTGTACATATCTTACCTGCTATCATTGTAGTGTTATCGAGTTGACCAGTAGTTGAATTGCTAAGATAACCGTATAGTATGTTTTGTGTTTGGTTCTGCTCTTAGTTTTTTTAGCTTTAGGGTTTTGTACAGTATGTATTTTTATATGATTGAAGTATACTTTTATGGTAATATTTGGACCAGATGGCAAAAAGAGAGGTAGATTCGCATCAAACATGTCGAATTGTTGATTTTGGGAAACATTGGTTCGGACGCTGCTTTACACTTAACCGATGGTAGCCAACGTTCTTTTTCAAACATAGGAATAGTAGCTGGAGCAAGCAACATTCTCGTGGCATTGTTGGTTTCACTTATGCTGTGAGCTGTACTGAAAATGTCCATTTTTTCTGCAGTGTCCGGTTTGATAATTACAGTACATTACATGAGTACGGCTCAACATGCGGCGAAGCAAACGCTTGAGCAAGAACAATTTATCTTTGGGGGGAAAAAACAGTTCCAAACGGGGCCAATGTCTAAACGAGTGTACAAGCTACTGAACAAGTAAACAACGACGAATGCAGAAAGATGTCCGACAGAAGCACCTGACTGTCAAGTTTCTTTCGCACCATTACTGAAAGTGATAATTGGGCACTCGCGGTCCACAGATTTATCTGAATGCCAAATGAATGGTCCGCAGTGACACGCCGGGCAAGTTAGTTCGCTCTCCCCAACCATCCCGGCTGTGGAGTTTTAATTCAGCTGGGTCACACCGGCATCTACCTAATTGCGACCGTTTTAATCCATGGACGTCGACGTGTAACTGAAGCGCGGCGCGAGAGGCATGTGGCGTGTGCTCGCACAAAGCTTTTAGTTTCGCGGATTGCAGTGGTCGTTGTCTCCCTCCACACGACTCCAAAACACAGTACTCCTACTCCAAGCAGTAACATATGCTTAGCGATCATTTGGTAAGCCTCCTTGAGTCGCAGAGGTGTGTAAAGTAGGCCCTGCTTCAGAGTCGTCCCCAAAGCAAGAAGAAGAATCTGGGCCACCTGGCCTAATCTTCCTGCAGCATCTGGTCCCATTAACGCACGTTGCGCCCGCAGCCCGCCCACCACCGCTTCTCCACTGTGGTGGACCTGGTGGTGGGGGATACGCGCCCTCCCCATCTCCGGCGGACTCATACCATGGCGCCCCTCCCGCCGGAGGATCCCAAATGCGCGGCGAACGGCTGCTGCGCCGCATCGCCGGAGAAGCTCCGGTCCGGCGGTCACTACCACCCAGCAGCGGCCCCGCCGGTGCCGGGCGCTGGGGACGGGGAGCTCCGGTGGCTCCGGCGGTGTCTGGTGGCGGCGGCGAAGGGCTTCGCCATCGGTGCTGGCCTGAAGGGCGGCTTGGCGCTCTTCTCCGTCCTCGTCCGCCTCCGCAGCCGCCGCACGCCCAGATCGAGGTCCCTGTGGCCCGTCGCCGCGCCTAAGCGTGGATGCTTCGGGGAATTGGCGCGTTCTAGGTGTCGGGACTTACAGTTCTTGTGCTGTGTTGTGTGCAGGAAGGCGGGGGCGATGACGAACGAGGAGGCGGTGGTGCTAGCGGTGAAGGAGACGGTGAGGTACGGCATGTTCTTGGGGACCTTTGCCGGCAGCTACGTCTCTGTCGATGAGTGCATCGCCGCCATATGGGGACGTAAGAGGTCAGTTCTCGGATACATCGCCGTTGAAATAGTTCCTCCTAAACTTGTTTGCTGCAACGAAAGATGCAAAGCTCTAGTTGATGTTGTGAGCTTTGGTTGTTGTTGTGATTTGAGCAAGTAATTGGAGTCACTAGATTTAACTTTTTATTGCAAGAATTCTAATTGTAGTTCATGGCAATTATGTGTGTATTTGGGCACCAAAAGGGGGACAAAATGAGCAGTATAGCTTTGCTAATAATGATGAGGCAAGAGATCACGTTGATGAGGGCTGGTTATTCCTGTGATGAGCTTTGTTTTCTTCTTTGATACTGTGAACTAAATGCATGATGCCTGATTTTGGCGCGAATTTGGTCTAATATCTATAATTGTGAACAGTACTTTGTGCTAGAACAATTTTGCTCCTTTCTTGAAATTATCCTATGTTTGATTAGACTAGTGTGTTCTGGTGTTTACTACATTTACTTGAAGCATTTACATGTGAACAATTATTGAATAAAATGAAGATATTAAGGGACACTTTTACATCTTGCTATTCGGTGATGTTTTTTGTAATTAGAAGTTCAGTAGCCTAGAATTGTGAGTTACTTGATGCTTTATAGATAACATGGTATGCTTATAGTCTTTTGCCTTATCGATGTAACAATGATCTTCCATTGTTTCTCTGGTGAGCATAGATGTTACCAGGCCACCAGATATAGTCCCTGTCATGCAGTTAACTGTCTGTTGCTTATTGTCATCACATGTTGCTTCAGAACAGCAAAGTGGAGGTCATTATTAGCTGGCTTAATTGCTGGCCCCTCTATGCTCCTCACAGGACCGGGGACTCAGCATACTAGCTTGGCCATATACATTCTCATGCGTGCTGCTGTACTTGCATCCCGTTGCGGAATAAAGAGCAGAAGATTTGGAAAGATTTGTAAACCATTGACTTGGTCACATGGTGATGTCTTTCTTATGTGCCTCTCATCTGCACAAATTTTGTAAGTTTCTTTTCAGTATTCAATAACATTTGCAGGATGTGGTGATTGTGTACTTCAATGTATTCACATGTTTCGATATGGATTGTTTAGATGTTAGAAGCTATTGTTAATATATTTAGAGGTGAAGTCCTGTTAATGGAGTTATAGGCCATAGGTGCATATATGAGGAAATGTATAGCAAATGTGCGGTTTTATTTATAAGTAATTTTTTAATAAAAATAAACTCATAGATTGCTTTGCTAGGACGAATATTTGAATCATCAATTGATACAATGCAGTGTTGCAACTGTTGAAAGAGTGATTTACAGTCATAGAAATTTCTGATCAGCAAATATGATGTAGACCCCATGAAATGGCCAGCCCATTGTCCCATTTTGCTTATGCCACAGCTAGTACTGACGTTAAAAGAATGGTTTTTAAATTTTTTTTGCCCTATCATTTCTTGTGCAGGTCCGCTTATATTTTAAATCAGGACAGTTTGCCATCATCATATAAATCATTTCTAAATAAACATGGTGGAAAGGATCTTGTTATTCTGCAAGGTGTGAAGGAAATAGTCAACCATACTCCTTTATCTAACTTGGCGGGTATAGAGAAGTACTACAAATCTGTTGGTGTTGACCTAAAGTTAGATCCAAACATGAAAGTGCCTTGCTCGGTAAGTACTACATATTTATCGTTTTCATTTTTTCATATGATTAAAACGTAGATTATAGATATACATTCAAATTTGGCCGATCAAGTATCCAATCTAAAAAATTGATATAATTAAATGCATTACATTTCGGCAATTTGCTGTAAACTTACAATGCATCTATTCTTTTTCCCTTTTTTTGTTAGTTCATTGCATCTGTTAACCTGAAACTGTCCATGATCTAACATTATATCTCTTCAATCCCAGATTGTGCATGGCAATCAGTCATGTTCTGGACATTTTCTTTCATTCTTGTTGCAAGCGTATGGAAGAGCACTTCCTGTCTATGTTCCTGTCTATCTAGTTCCTGCACTTGTAGTTCATCGTCAGGACCTCCTGAAAAGGTACATTGTTTTATATCGAAAGCAGTTTGGTCTTCAATTCTAGTTTTTGGGGAAAGATAGTTTGGTTACATTCAGCATATGCTCCCTGTTCTTAGTTCAATGGGCAATGATAACTTTGCTTCATATGAGACCACAGAATGCTATTCTATTTAGGCTGAAAAATAAAATGAGATGATTTTGTCTAAAATTCATCTATCTACGCAAGCCATCATGCTGATTTCTTCAGTTTCTGAAAAAAGACAGTTTCTCTAATGCTATTGCTTCTCTCACAACTTGTAGGCCTTACACAATTCTGGGGAAGAGTATTCTAGGAACAGTTAGATCTAGCCTCTTTCTCTCAGTGTATTGTGCTTCTGCATGGTGAGTTCACCCCTTTTTTTTAACTAACCATCTGTATCCCTGCCCTTTCTTGGGATGACAAATCATGGTATGTCATTTCCTATTTCAGGGCTTGGACCTGCATGCTTTTTAGAATCTTCAAGAGTTGCAATACCCCTCTTGTTGTACTTGGCACGGTATGCAGAAATATTTTGGCACGAATACTTCATATTTTCCATAGTATGCAGCTGTGTGATACTAAACTGTTCACATACGGCAGTTTCCAACTGGTCTAGCATTGTTCATCGAGAAGAAGAGCCGGAGAATTGAGATATCACTGTACTGCCTTGCCAGGGCTATAGAGAGCTTTTTCACATGCATGACCGAGGCCGGACTCTGCCCACCAATACTGCAGATAAAACGGGCAGATGTAGTGGTGTTCAGTATGGCTACCTCGGTCATCATGCACTGTTATGCACAGGAAAGAGAAGTTTTCCGGTCCAAGTACATGAATGTGCTGGACTGGGTATTTGGCGTGCCGCCTCCACCCGACAACGAGAGCAAGATTTGTTATCAGCCAGATGATGAAGCCAAGAAATGCTGAGCGAAGTGGCATTTGTGCCTTTTGGAATTCGTTACATGTTTTCCTGCCTGTATGATCATGTATGTACTCACCTTAGCCGTGTGGGAGAACGAATAGAGACGGTAGAGAATTTGTAGGTTCCAACTTACAAAGAGCCTTGTACAGAAGGCTCTCCCCCCAACAGCCGGAAACTCGGAATCTAGTGAGGAAAGTAAATTAGATTTATTCAATTGATTTGTTGGAACCATGGTCTGGACATCTATCTAAAAATGACCATATGTAACACATGTATTGTACTGTATTGCCCTTGGAGTGGGATTGTAGCTTCGCAAGCGGGGAAAAAATAGGAACTAGAGAGTACTAAAACTCAATCCACAACCTGTCATCCAATACACCGGAAAAGAGAGAGAGCGGCTCCTCTGTCTTGTTTTGTGAAACATCGAATACTGACAACACCGTTGACGAGTCCAGGGTTAATCTCAAAAGATTGTCCTTTGGAAATGGATTATTAAAAAAAGAGGCCTTGGAATTGGAGGTAGTGGTGCTCACCATAATTTAGGCTTAGAAAATGCTGTAGCTAGGCCCCGTTCTGGGCCAAGCATCGTACAGTTATTACTTCAAATGGGCTTTAAACACCTCCCACGCCAACCTGGGCCTATTTCTCACGATGCAAAGAAATGGACCGAAAATATAGCTTTGCATAAGGTGACAGAAGAACAGCAACCATTCTGCCTCCAATCTCTCAGCAGTTTCAGTGCACCAGCCACCAGTACAACGATCCCTGTTCTGCCTGGCACTGGAGAACCGTAGCTTCTGCTGATCAATGATCATGCATAGAACCCTCAACTACTTCCCACAACAGTTGTATTCAGATATGCATACTGTTTTACGTCTTTGATTTCTTGGTTATATTTGATCAGTGTGGGCTCATAAGGGATTGCACCACTTTGTTGAGCCTTGACCTGGAATGACCTCAATTCTTCTGCGTTAAGAATTCGGCTTTCTGTAGGCATGGACTCTATGCTTGTAACTTGATTGTTGAAGCGCGACGGAATGTTACCTGTAGCGTGATGACTAATGTGCTCTCCCTCCTCTCCATCTTTAATAAGAAGTTAATTTCTACCTGTTGAAAGTTACATTACCACTAACCGTTGTCCCTTCATTCAGCCACAAATGAGTATACTCCTAAAGTTTATCAGCGACGAACGTGCTAAAGTCTCGCCAATAATTCACCAGAGCGAGCGACAGCAGTGGCAGTAACGAAGAGGGACCCTGCTTTTCGGCGCAGTCGCTGGCCGATTTAGATTGCCCATACAGCAACAGGCCGACAGGCGACGGTTTCAGGTGAAGTGCATCTGCCAGCTAAGAGGGGAAGCCTCTCCTCGGCCGCGCCGCGATCGGCAGTTCCGCCGCTGCCGCGTGGGCCGCAGGGATCACGCGGCAGAGGATCTCGCTGTCTACGAGGTGTGCTTATCTAAACATTTTCTCGTCCCGGACAGTAACCCGCACCGCGGAAACCGGCGTCGACGCCTCCTTTGCTGGCTGGCTCCCGTGCCGTGCGCCCAGGAGGGAAGTCCTGAATTCGCTTCCACCCAATCATCTCCATGAAACCGTACGCAGTAGACAACGAAAAGTGCGGGCGTATATGCCTCAGCAGCGGGTAGATAAGCGAGCGCCCTCATGGCGTGATGCAGCAGAGCTTCGCGCGCGCGTCCCGCCCATCCTTCTGTCCAAGTGATAACTTGATAAGGGCTTCCGATCCGGGCTCCTGCGTCCTGACCCGGCCGACCACGATGGCGACGGCGTGGGCGTCTTGCGGTCTTCAGAGACCAGCGCGGTGCCGGCGCTCGCCGTGCGCGCTTTGGTCGTCGCGAGACTCGGGAGACTTTCACGGAGAGGAAAAACGTGGTGCGCGAGCTGGTTTTGGAGCTTCCGACAGACGAATGTTCGCTGCGGGGAACGTCAAATAAAGCGTCTCGTTTTCCAATCGAGATGGGCGATGTAACCACAGGAGGTGGATGCAGACAAAGCGCCGAAGTTACGCTGCGCTCGGCACACCCTCGCATGTTTTTTTCCTGTTCTTTTTGTTTTGCAATCTTCTACGGGTCCGTTTGGAACCTGAAACAGTAGAAACGGTGTCAAACTTGCTGTCAGCGAAAGTTTCTCCTTTGAAACGATCAGAATCGATTCAGTCTTTCGAACCGCACCTGAGAATCGGCTAAACAGGTGTTTCGTTCGTAAAACACTTCAGACACCGTCAAACTATCCCTGGACTTCGTACTATTTATCACCAAACATCTTTGAAAATTCAAAGAATTTCCCTCGAGTTCTCAAAGTTGTTCTATAAAATGTTTTAAAGTTGTTTCAATATTTTAAATATTAACACATTGCAAGGGAATTGGTCATTCCAATCCTTCTACTCGCTCTCTGAATTTGAATCACTAAAATTTTATCAAACAATTTATAAACTAATTCTATTTTTGATCAAAAATATTTTTAAACTAAAACTAAAACATTTTTATTCTAATTTTTTAAAGAAACTACTGCAGCACCAGCAGGGCTCGAGGTTGACATATGTATTGTAGCAGCTGAATCAAAGAAGTTGACATTTCATAATTATGATGGAATATCCACCGAAATGAACAGAGCGAGGTCCGAAAGTGACTGAACATCGTAGTAGTACTCGAGGACTTTCTGTGTCCCGATCCTTTTCAAGCGATTGACGACGCTCCCAGAAAAGGTGCGCGCTTGTGTGATCGTAAATCTCATCGCGACCCAGTTAACCAGTCGTGGATTTTAGCTACCGTACGTCTCGCCGTAAAACTCTGAAATTCTGGGATGCCCTACGTCTGAAATAAAAGCCAACGGTAGCAACGTTTACCAGCGTCTCCGTCGGGCTCTGCCACGTACCAGCGTTCGATAACGACACGGCTGGAACTATTCTCCGTAGCTTTTCCAGATTACGGAACAATTTTGCAAATAGTAGTTCTCTTGACCATTCATCACGACGCGCGCGGTCGTGCTATGTGGCTTCCTGCAACGCGCATGTGGAAGCTGCCACTGGAGAAAGTGCATGTTGGATTGCCGGAGCTCGAGTGGTGTCGTGGGCTATCGTTCAACGGTGACCGCGTCGAGGTGTAAAGAATGGCTGAACATCTCTCTAACTCTGTGATATGATCGAGAGGGCTGTGGCGTCGAGGTGTAAAGAATGGCTGAACATCTGCAGGGGAAAAAACGAACGGTGCGGTAACTACGCAACTTCCATTCTGGGCACCTGTGCAGACAAGGTCCGATGCCATTGCGATTCTACACGACGGAACAACAGCCGTAGACCGTTCCTTGCCAGAGAGAAAAGCACGAGGAGCGGACGTCGTCGCTGCGAGCTTGAAGTTGAACTTTGGAGAAACGCCGAACGCGCACGACTAAGCTCGCTCGACAGGGGGCATCGGCACCGCGCCGAACTGGACGAAACCGCCACAGGTCAAGGCCTCGCAAGCAACATGCAGAAACCGGGAAGATAAGGGGACAGTAAACGATCCGGCGACAGGGACAGGCGCACTCGGCATGCACGTACGGGAGAAGGGGAGAGGGTGGCAGACCAGAGATTAGCAATGTCCGGGACT
>BCLG01000296.1:153459-169546 GCA_001602295.1 Zoysia matrella
TCGCGTCGCCGCGCAAGCCCGACGTCACCCTCTCCCATCTCATCGCCGTCGCTTGACGGAGGCTGACCGGCGACGGGGCATCGCCCATACTACTGAACCCGCGCGCGTCATCCACAGTCCCGCCGCGACGTCATCCTTCGTCACCCGCACAGTGGGAGCTTGCCCATCCTCAATAATTGCTGCCACCAACTCACCTTGACCGGTCGCCGCCGCGCCCGCCCTGCCGACCACCTCGTCGCCTATAAGACGGCCCCCCGAGGGCCCTAGCACCTCACCGAGCTCCCACCGCCGTCAACAGGTCAAGCCTCCACCCCATCACGTCCAATTTTTAGCTTCCCTTCCCAACTCCGACCACCGCCGCCCGCCCTCGATTTTGCTCCGCCGCACGCCATTCCGGCCATCTAATCACCTACCCACTGTAACACTCCGTGTTTTGACTAAACAAGAAACGTTGTCAAATTCAAAATTTTCGGAACCGAGCTCAAACAATTCAAACAAATTTCTGACTTCAATTAGAATTCAAATTTTAAATATGAGTTCAAAACTTTTTAAAGGGATATTGTAAAATAATGTTCTTGTATTAAATATATTGCAAAGAATTGAATTTTAGAAATGTTTGTAAAATTTTATTCAAAAGGCAAAAGGCCCAAATGAATTTTTCTCCTTTAAATGATTACCTGTTTTCAAAATTCTATAGAATAAAATTTATTTGGAATTTGAACTTGGGCCCAAAATAAAAGTTGTTCCTCTAAAAATTTTCTACCACTATGCAAAATTTTAAGATTTTTAGAGCTCAGGAAGGTTTGTTTTCAGAGCAAAAACAGTGCAGCACAGAAAATCATCGGAAAAATCAGGGAAATAGAAAAGGGAGCCAGGTCCGCTTGTCAGCCGCACTGTTGGCTCTCCACTAACCTCAGCCTCCAACGCACGACTCTCTCTCTCTCTCGCGTTTCCACCGTGCCACACAGGTGTCCACGCCCTTGAGACGCTGCCGTGCATGCAGGACACGGCTCCAACCCCGTGTGACGCCATTTTTCCCCCGGCCGCGCCCCTCCGTCCTCGTCCCTCATTCTCTCCGGTGCGACCGGCCTCCTTCGCTTCTGGGCACCGCCGTGGAACGGCTCGACCAAGCCGCCTCCGGCTGCCGCTCCTTGCGAGCAGCAGCACCTCAGCCCGCCACCTTTCCTGCGGAACACGCCGAGTTCGAATTTTTCCCAGTGTTTGGAAGCTCGACGCCGCCGGCCGTTCTTCCCCCAAAATCCGGTGAGCTCCGGCGGCATCCCGTCGATTCTTCTCATTTGTAGCCTCCTCACTAGCTTCCGCACCTCCTAAGCAAGCTTTTCAGCCAGTTGCGAGCAGGAATTGGGAGCTTTACTCGCCCGTGTTCCGGCCCCTTCCCATGACTACATCACCCGTGCCGCTACTCTAACGGGTGCACTGAAGCTCTAGGAAGTGGCCGTGTTGGAGTTCGGCGTCTTTGCAAAGCTTCCGTCGCCGCCGAAAACCTCCATCAGCCGCCGCTCGCCGACGGCACACTTCCAGTGAGCACCCCACCGAGGCGACCTACCCTTTGAACTCCTTGAGTCGTGTGGATCATTTTGATACCAAAGATGTCGCTCGAGGCCATCGGATCCCGTGCAACATCTCAGTGGCCAACCGTGTGGCTCTCCTTTGGGCCGGATTTCCAAATGGGCCGTTTTCCCGTGGCCCAATTGGAGTAACCAGCCCAGCCTGCTGGATTACTTTTATTTTTTTTGAATTAATTTATTAATTGCTAGAAAATGCTTTTAAGTTGTAAAATTCGTAGAAATGTCATCTTAACTCAGAAAATTGTGAAATAAATTATGTTAGGATCCTCTTATCTAGAACTATATTCTGAAGCTAATAAATTTTCATTTTATGCATCGAAATACTTTATTTAAATCAGATCACAAAATAATTCATTGATGCATTATCATTCTTCCTTGGCATTATTAAATTTGGAAAAATTTACTTTTTCAATTTATTTAGTCCAACTTTCTTGTTCTGCAAAGTTTCATATTTATTTTCAACAAAAATAATTTTATAAATGATTTATTGTGTTTAAATGGTGTTTAATTCATTATAAATTCATTTGATTTCAATAAATTCTGAAAATTTGTCAAAAATTAGTTATAATCTCCCTGTTATTATTGAAAAACTCAAATTATACTTTACTTTTATGAAAAACTATTTTAAATAGATTTTATAACTAAAATTTTTGGCCACTTTTATTTTATAAAAGACTATCATCGCATGTGTTTTAAATTCGAATCTTTGACTTTTAAAAATTAGCATAATTCAATTCTTTGCATATCATTTAATGTCTAGGACCCGAAGTTGCCGAGGAAGAGTTCGACGACGTTCTATTTGTCGAAGATTCTAACTTTGAGCAAAGCCCAGGCAAGCCCCGGTGCATTAACCTTGTTTAACTGTTTTATATTTTATCACCATATAGTATATGATTTGTATATTATGCATTAAATTTTTAGGAGTTGATTGAAACCTAGATTGCATAATAGTACCCTTTACCTATGGTAGTGTCCTTAGTACGGGTATCACAATATAGAGGTAGGCTATAAGTTTTAATTAACGGTAGAAATCGAGTGATTGGCAACTTCACTCGCGAGAGCTATAAGTTTTATCTCTAGTGCAAAGGTATCACATGATTTGATGAGGTTGGATTATAAAAGCACAAAAAGTTAAGGTTGATTATGAGATTACAAAAGATGATAAGTTGAGATCGGACAGGGAAGTATAGGTTGGCAACAGGAAGGGAGTCTTGTGTGCCGTAGCCTTGTCTGTGTCGATTAAGGACCGTACCGTTATCGACACTATTGAGCAAGTTTGAACAGTACTTATTACATACTAGATATATGGGCTCCAAAAAACTGATGTAGCCTAATGTGCGTAGTGACTGGACGTAATCGAACCTCTCTTCTGAAGATGATTAGAAGGAAGAGCTTTGGAGCTAACCATTGATAGACTTGGTGAGGTTATCGCATGGAGAACCACTGCTCGAGAGAGATGAACATCGGACCGGTACTATGTATCATTGGTGTAAAAGGTTGCTATGTATGACTTTTTGAAAGTGCGTACGTGTCGTGTAATCAGGTTTCTCTAGCTGGATGTAAATTGATTCGAATTGCTGCCTCTCACACATCGTAGTTGAGAAGTAAAATAATAGTGAAATGAGAAAGTATTATGGTTTGCTGGTTATGTTTATTATAAATTGTTTGGCAACCACGATTGTAATAGTTGATAATGCAAATTAAATTTATTTTTCTTTGCACCTAATTTACTGTTAAAACTTGAAAGTAAAAGTCCACAGTTAACGCTGATTTTTGCAAACTGCTATCTCATGTGAGTCAGTCTTATCATATCTTTTGGAGTCGATTGTAATTAGCTATATTGACGGATAAAACTTGCTGAGCATTCGAATGCTCGGGGCGTGGATCTTTGTGTTTTGTTTTGCAGGTGAGCTCTCTTTTCCTCCTCTAGACCAACCGACAGAAGCGACTCTTGAGGGTGGCTTTATTCGTTGAGAGCCTTGTTCGTCGCGTTGAGCTCTTGTGTGCTGCTAGAAGGTATATCATATGGGCTCGATGTCACCTTAAGCTTAGAATCTAGGAATCCTTAATAGTTTTAAATAAAGTTCGTTAGCTTTCATGCTTTTAAAAACTCTGGTTTTTAAGTTAAACAACTGTTTGTATTATATTTTATCATGCTTGAGTGGTACTGTTAGTTTTTGCTTTGTCGAGGGACACCCGATAAGATCCTGTGGTCGATAGTTCGTCTCTTTCGAGGGGCGGCCTGTCACACCCACCACCCTTGGCCACTCGTAAATTCACACGACCAAATGGCTCGGCCCCTTTGGCTCTTTCTGAGCTCGACACCGAACGCCACCCCGCGTCGCCGCCTCCCTCGCATCGCCGGACGCCGCCGCATGGAGTCCGACCGCGCCAACCTCACGCACGAGTTTACAACACCCACGCGCTGCTTTTGGCACACCGCGAAAGTGGATGACCTACGCACAGCGCTGGTTGTCGGGCCCGCGCGGCAGTCGACCGTCGCCCCGCGCACACTGGCCAGTGGGCCCCAGGCCTACACGTCAGCCACACACTCGAAATTGCTACGGCCACCCACTCCAGTGCACACACAAATGTATTCTTATGTCATTTTAAGTCAAATAAATTTCCAAAAATTCTAAAAAAAATCCCCACTTTGCAAATACACCCCTACACATTGAAAACTCACTTAGCAAAGCCCTTTTTGTCACCACAAATTTTCAAATTAGTCCTTCTATTTTTAGAAAATTGAAAAAGGACCCTCACATCTTATTTTTACCACTATTTTCACATATCACCTCCGTTTATCGAGATTTTTGCACCATTAGAACCACAAACCGGAGTTCCACCTTATAAAGCCACCCAACACTCCGAGACTTTCTATTAATTTGGTGTTTATTCAATCCTCGTTTTATGTTCTTTTCTGTATAATTTATTTATTTACTTTTTTATCATTTTCTCGTGTAAACAACGAAGCGCTCGGAAACGAAGAGGCCGACGACCCGGAATGCGAGGAAGAGCCCGAGGACGCTTTCGAAGGCAAGTCCTAATCTTTTGATCATTTTGTTCCTAGTTTCGCTACGCACCTATAGAACCCGTATGCTTACATGTTCGTAGCTATATGTTCAAAACATTGTGTAGTTATAAACTTAATTGCTATACACATATTTATATTTATGTCAGTAACTTGCTCTTCATAAGTATAAATATCACCTTGATACCGGATTATCAATCGAATATTGTTAACCGTAGAGATTTCGTCATTAAATACTTTAATGCACGAAAAGCTGTCTTGAATTAGAATACTTAGGAACACTCACGTGAAGCTATGCTTCATCATTTAATATGCATAACCATCATTTATCAAATGAGTTATAAGAGTTTAGAGGTGTGTGTCAAATAAGGTGGGATGGGGCATAGTTAAAACTGGTGATAAGTGATGGAAAGAGATAATATTTTTGATCGTGGGGCAGGCTCCTAGAGTTGTGTGCTGTGTGTAGGCTTCGAACTGGTCCACCTACCGTGGACAAGCGTCGCCCCTGCCATATAAAGACCAATTCATCAGAACTCAACGTAGCGATTTCGTGCAACCACAGAACCTGGCTGGGCGAGACTCTCTCCACCCCCTCGACTGTCCACTTTGACCTCTAAGACGGTCGGGTGGTACATAAGTCGCAGGAGCAGATGTAAGATACTTACGGTCCGGTCTTTAATTACAGCAATAGCCCGCGCCATGGGATCGTACTGCCCACCGGTATAGCCTCTGGTTTTCATAATTACCCGTCTGTGTGTGGGTCCCAGGGAGTAAACGTGAATAAACTAAACCCACCGTCTGGCTACGGAAATGTGCTATCGCGTCATCGGTGGTCTAAAAACCCCCGAGAGATGACCTCTGTTTGCATGAGGCGGACTTTGTGGACACTTTGATGTGCGTTGGAGTGAACATTATGTAACTCTGTTGATCAAGAAGAGCATAGCCTGTGGGTACAGTGTACAACCTCTGCAGAGTATATAATCCATCTGAAATGGCCATTGTCACGGTATTGACACACTACAGCTTGGGCACACAATGATTAGTTTTGATCACTTTCTTGATGGTGTGAGTGGGTGTAGCTATCTATGTTTTGAAAAGTGTATGGCTGAGATGGTGGAAGCCCATCCAGTTAAAATTTGAGAACTGGCGGAAAAGTTGATTACTCCTCTAGGTCCAATCTCTAAAATACTGACAGAGTAGGAACACTTAAATCCCCGTTTTGAAAACTCTTCTGTAGAGAAGCTTGTATAAAAACGTTTTTCGATAAAAAAACTATAGCCTCTCTTTACCGGCCTTGTAAGCATAAATACAACTAAGTACGGAGTTAGAACTTGCTGAGTACTTTTGTGCTCACTTTTGCCGATGTCGTTCAAATGAAGAAGAAAATAGTGCTGGCCTCGATGGCGATGAATAAGACCGTTTTGCGCGTAAATTTGCATGTGAATTTTGTTTCTTGTCTTCTCCATTTATGTAATGACTATGCGAAGTTTTCTGGTGCAACTCATTAGTTTGTAATATAAGACTTGAATGTAAAACTCTATTCGAGACAATATATGTAATATTATTGGTATGTGCTATATATCCATGATGTACATGCGTGTCGACTATTGATCTAGAGATTAGTACGGTGCTCACGGGATATCACAAAAATAGGCTACGACAGCTTATACTATAATTTTAAAAAAGTCAGCTATACTATATCCCCTAGTAATTTATTCCCGTGTAATAAATAAATCAGCCCTGTGCCTTACGAAAATCAAACCTGGAGGAAAAAAGACGAGTCATGCACGCATGCAACGGACCCGAGATACGATGACACTTCGAACAGTCCAAGGTTGCCAGGCGGGGTAGGGAGAAACGGTGACGTGGGAGCCGCCGTGCCCGTGCGCCAGCCGCGTCGCTTCCCGCAGCGACCACCCAGCGCGGCGCCCACCGCTTTCCTTCCTCCATCCTATATCTACAACCGCACCGCGCTTCCCACGTCCCTCGTCACTCCCCTGTGCCGTTCCCCACGCCAGCCTCCTTGGATCGGACGAGGTCCCGCCGCCGGCCACTGTTCCATCTCGAGGTATTCGTTCGTCTCGATCTTCTTCTCTGCATCCATTTCTGCAATTGGTCGATTCTGAATCGCGGCTGCTCGATTCATTTGCAGCTCACCTAGTGGCCGAGCGCGCCGGCTTCCCCCTGCCCTCCGATCGCTCTAGCCTTCTCCGCCTCGCCGGCGTCCGGGGCGCGAACCAACGCACTGGTACTGGTACGGGAGGATGCAGACTTCACCGTTCTACCGCGGAAGGGCTCTCCGATAGACAACGGCTAAGTAAATGTATTTGAGTATTTCTCGTGCGTGCTCGCTCTCAGCAACGTTACTCTGAGAGTTCGTTCAAGTGTCAAAAGAACTGCGTGGTAACAGTCCGGGATGGCCAAGATCAGCTGCTTCTCTTTCCTGCTCGCCGCCGGCAACAAGAAGAGATCAAAGGTTGGTAGTTGCCAGAGGCGAACTTAAATTTGGCCGCACTTTTGGGGAGTTAGCTTTCAATGACTTTGAACTTGGTCGTGGCTACAGGTTACGAGCAAGGTCGCTTACGCCAAGAAGGCTACAGGCAACGACTGTCCGAAGGTTAAGCCAGTGGAGTACATGGAGATGGCGGAGGCTGTCGACGTCAGCAAACGCGGCGGCGATGCCGCAGCACGCGGCACGAATGCTTTCGTGCCCACGCCCACAGCGGCCGAGTCGTCACGCCAAGAGCGTGACGCGAAGGAAGGTAAGGCCTCGTCTGACGCCGGCCTCGTCGCCGGTGAAGACTCCCCCGGTTACACCAGTGGAGACAACAGCAAGAACGATGTGATCGTCGAACCGGAGTCTTCCAGCGTCGGCCGGACGTCGCCACCCGCTTCACCGAGGCTGAAGCGCTCGTGCTCCAACATCGAGGCGGCGAGGTCTTTCCTGGTCGACGAGTTCGACCTGCCGATGAAGTCGCGCTCCTACGGCGACCTTAAGGCCATGCCTTCCAGAAGGCTGTTGACGACCACCCCCACCGGCGGTGCGCCGGACGTGAGCCCGACGGCGTCCGTGAGGACGTCGTGCTCCGCCGACCTCCTCATGCCGAGGAAGCGGTCATCCAGGCAGGTGCTCCCGTCCCGGAGCCGGAAGCTGTGGTGGCGGCTGTTCGTGTGGAGTCAGCGCAACGTCCACCGTCCGGGAGCGAGCTCCACCACACCAGCTCTCCCACCGGCTGACACTTACGGTGGAGCCTCTCGCCGGAACGACGGGTACACGTCCGACACGATGGACGTCGCCACCAGGGGCCGGGAGCCGAAGAACAAGGAGGTCGCCGTGGAGGAAGAGCCGAGTCATCCGATCCACTTGGTCGCGGTCTCGTCGGCGACCTCGTCGCTGGACCGGGTCAGTGGCTGGGTGAACAGCCTCGAGAAGAACGGCTCGTTCCACGTCGTCGACGAGGAGGAGGATGCGCGCGACGCTGGCGGCGCGGTTCGCGCCTGGTGCTCTGAGATTGTGGAATGCTCGACAGCCGCCGAGAAGCATGGGCTAGCAAAGCGGCGCGCGGCGGACGAAACCGTTCAGACGAGCAGCATCGTGCACGCACTGAACATGGCCTCCTCCGTCGCTCGCATCTCCGACATGGGGTTTCAGGCCGTTCCGAGGATCGCAGCGTTCTCGAGCCTCCGGGCAGTCAATCTGTCTGGCAACTTCATAGGTAACAATTCAATGGAACTTACGACAGGAGATAACATTCTTCAATCAATTTTGCCGTATCTAGGAGTTAACCTGGAGTTGTTGTGGCATCATTGCAGCTCACATCCACCCAGGATCGTTACCGAAAGGGCTGCACTCGCTCGATCTATCGAGGAACAAGATTGCCATCATCGAGGGGCTACGGAAACTGACGAGGCTGCGTGTCCTCAACCTCAGCTACAACCGGATCTCACGGATCGGACACGGTAAGAAGAACATTTTCATCGCCATGAATTATTTTGAAGCAAAATCACCATGAATTTTGGTGAATTATTTCATTGAAGCTTTTGCCTGTCGAGTACGTAGTTAGTACAAACATATCTCTGGTGAGAAATCTGGAACTTGGACTTATTTGCACGGCACAAATCTTGTTCAATGCGCGTACTCTGCATCGTTGGCGTTTAGATCTCTGTCAGATCCTCGCTCGTGCTAAATCCTAGGATGGTCCAAAGCTCCAGACTTGAGGTCCTCCTCCTTTATTGTGCTAGACATGATGGGTTTCAGGGTCCATACTGCATGCTTCAGAAACCTGCGGTTTTAGGCATCTCGCCGCACCTGCGTAGCTTCAAGCGCTCAGATGCCAGTTAGGAATAGGATGCCATGTGCAACAGATACGCCTGAAAATCTGATAGAGACATCTCGCATTGTACCAACCTTTTTCAGCCGTTCATCCTCGTGACCTCGTAGGCGCGCCCCTGTAGGAGTACTACTACTCCAGTAGGATGCTTGTTCAGACCCTGGAAGTCTTGTGGCTTGGCGCTGTTCATCCCAATTTTGATCCTTCCTAGTCGGAACAAACGTGCATGACTGCATGCCACGTCCGTGAACTGGTCCAGCCACTGTTTCCTTTATGGCTCATCATTCAATTAATCCGTGCCTGGCTGCACGCTGGATTTTAAGGTCTTCACAGATACCTTTGTACTGCAACCTAGGAGTAGCGTGTGAATCGAACAGAGCATTAATTTTAACGTGCACTTCGCTTCCTGCATTATCTAGGTCTGTCGAGCTGCACGGCGATCAGAGAGCTCTACCTCGCCGGGAACAAGATCAGCGACGTGGAGGGCCTCCACCGCCTGCTCAAGCTCGCGGTCCTGGACGTGAGCTTCAACAGGATCACCACGGCCAAGTCCCTGGGCCAGCTCGTGGTGAACTACGGCTCCCTCCGGGCGCTCAACCTGCTTGGCAACCCGGTGCAGGCCAACGTCGGCGACGACACGCTCCGCAGGGTCGTGGCGGGCCTCCTCCCGCGGCTGGAGTACCTGAACAAGCAGGCCGTGAAACCGCAGCGCACGCGGGACGCGGCTAAGGACAGCGTCGCCCAGGCCGCGCTCGGGAACGGCGGCTGGGGCGCGCGGAGCAGGCGGGTGGCGCGGCAGGTGAGCCAGAGCCCCGGCTCGTCGGGGAAGAGCCGAGGCAGGGACGGCGGCAATAGCCACAGGGGCAGCACCACCACCAGGAGCAGGTCCAAGACCAGGGCCCAGGGACCGAGCGTCATGTCAAGGAGGTGAGGCGGCCGTGTTATGTCGACGCGCGCGGCGAGGGTGTTCGAATACAGGGGGTGCGGCGCCCGTGTCGCAATGACGCATGTGGGCGCCGTGCGTTCAGATGCCATGCTGTGAGATAAATAACGCGCATCACTGCCCGTAATTCGATTTCGATGAGGAACTTGCAAAACGAAGCCTATTTGGAAGCTGTTATTGTGGATATTTTCGAGAGCATGTATTACTGTTCTCTTGTTTTTGACACCCTCTTTCAGCCACCAAGTAACTTCTCGAATGGATGCGATGTAATGCTGAGAGAATTTGGTTCAAACCGAATTTCAAAACTTTTGAAAGAGAAGTCGAGAGAAGTACATATGGCAATGGGGTCAAACGAATAAAGTTGGATGCTGCATATATGTTTAGTATGGTTAGGAGGATTTTGGGTGTCACTCGTGCTAAGAGCGCGGAAGACGATCTTAAAAAAAAAAAAAAAAGAGCGCGGAAGAACGAAGCAGGCTTGATAGGGTGAAGATTGTGAAGAGCCCACGGGCCACGACCCAGAAACTGCCATCTCCACTTCACTCTACCGACGCGGCCACACAGCCCGACGGGCGGCGCCATCAGCATCACCAACAAAATTGCCGCCCCAGCTGGTACGTGATCGTGGCAGAGTTGCCGGCGACAGCGCACCGGGATAAAACCGCACCGGCCGTCTCCCGACATTAGCAGCGGCCCCGAAACTCCTCCCAACGTCTTGTTCATCCCCGCCTGTGAATTGCGCTGCGAGCGACGCGGCCCAAGCCTCAAATCCTACACGCAATGCTGAGCGCTTCACGGCACGAGGCCGCGGCTCGCGACCGGCGCTCGCGCGTCAGTATAACATCCGACGCTACATGATACCAATGCCACACAATCTTTTTCCTCAGAACTTGGTTGCCACTTGCCGGCGATTCTGCTGAGCATGTGAGTTATTGGAAGTTCCTTACCATTTCAAAAACAAGAAAGAGAGACAACGTGGAACGCCTCTGCGCCGCAGAGGTGGGTAAATCACTAGTCACCGTCACGCCTCACCCACCAGTCGGCGAAGGCGATCGCAATCAGCTTTCGCGCCTTGGCATGGAACTGGGAGACTGGAGTGCTTCGCTATCCGCTCCGCGCAACAGAGCCTTATCCAAGCACCCCCCGCCACAGCACGAGAGTGTAGAGCGGCTTCCGGCGCCCGCGACCCGCACCATGAAACGCGACGCCTGAGCTCTTCTCCTTCCAGAGCCCGCCGTAGCTGATGCCGCTCGCGGGCATTGCCTTCGCGTCTCTCCTCGTCTCCCCCGTCGCGCCTCCTCGCCGGAGCAGCCTTGCCGCTGCCGCTGCCTCTGCAAGAAGGCCGCGCGCTCTTCGGCGAGCTCGATGCTCTGCCACAGCTACTGCATCAGGTGAAGCCGGGGATACGGGTAAACTGTCACGGGCCACGCTGCTCTGGAGGGCGGCCAAGCTGCCCATCTACTCCGTCGCGCTTGTGCCACTAACAGTGAGTCGTTGCAAGTCCTAGCCTCTAATCTGGTGTGGATAGCAGACAATCGTGAATGTTATGGCAATCATACCGCAAATTTAGATTTTCATCATTTACAATTCAGAACCGGTATCCTAGAATTTAAGTTGTTCCAGGCTGAGAGCGTGTTACTGGTCTGCAGTTTTGAATGCATTGTCCTTACGTAATGCGTAGTTGCGGTTTGCTGCAGGTTGGGAGCGCTTGTGCTTATCATCATGCAGGCTTATTCTTTGCCAAACGCTACTTTCTTCTCTTGGCATCCGCAGTCCTTGTGATCACTTGGCTCAATCTGAGGTAAAGAAATCTTTCTTGATTGAACGTATTGTTTTCGTTGCTGATTTCCTAAAGAGCCTTATGGCTGCTTAATCACAGCAATGACGTTTACGATTCAGATACTGGAGCTGATAAAAACAAGAAAGAATCTGTTGTTAACATCATTGGCAGGTATTTTTTGTTTCACATATCAAACAAAATTACAAGTCCTACTCATAAGTGCATGGACACATGATATGATGATGGAATCTGGTGTGCAGTCGAGCTGTGGCACAAAATGCTGCGAATGTTTCTCTTTTCCTTGGCTTTGCTGGGCTATTCTGGGCCTTTGCAGAAGCCCGGGATGTTAGATTCATTCTACTTGTGACGTGTGCAATCTTCTGTGGTTATGTTTACCAGGTAATATATTCTACTGTTTCTGTAAACTAGTCTCGATACCCGTGATAACGCTACGGTCTAAAAAAAATTAATTTAAAAATAATATATTAATATTAAAATTTGAAGTTTTTTATTTTTCACCGTAAATTAGCTAATAGATGACAGCGATGAGAAGCGACTTACGCGAAATAAATTTGTTTTATTTTTCAAATTTCTTTGGATCTCTTATATTTGTTCAGTTGTGTTTTGTTAACTAACAATGTTTGTGTGGACCCATGATGTGTAAGAGATCTGAAAGAACTTATCCGTTAGATTTATAAAGTGTGTATATAGAGAGGTTTCATCCATCAGATTTGTAAGAAGGGATAACTGTAGGTGCATTTTTCGTGTGCACGTAGTATCACTGTTAGGAACATTTTACTGTGTGAATATAAAAAAAAAACTGTTCTTTTTAAGGAGTACAGATAAATGTTACCTGCAACTTTCTGAAGATAATTGGCTCATCATTGCAGCTTCTTAATTTCAATATTTGATTATGTGCAATTTCTCAGTGTCCTCCATTCCGATTAAGCTATCAAGGACTAGGTGAGCCGTTGTGTTTTGCTGCATTTGGCCCATTGGCAACCACAGCTTTCTACTTCTCAAACAGCGGCATAAATATTGCAAGGTATTCTCTGGAAGGCTTGCCGCGCGAAATTGACAATATTATTTCCTTGTAATTCATCATAAATGTCTTTTTTTATTGAAATACTTTAATATGCCAGCAGGACAGCGGTTCTCCCTATAACCAAAACAGTTGTAGCATCATCTGTTCTTGTTGGGTTGACAACTACGCTGATACTCTTCTGCAGCCATTTTCATCAGGTGTAATTCCAACTGAAGTATATAATGCTCAAAGCATTACTTTCATATCTATGAAAAACAAAATAACCTTATCAGTTGATGGGCCATGATATTTTGTAGATCGATGGAGACCGGGCAGTGGGAAAGATGTCTCCTTTGGTACATATACTTTCTTAAGGCCAGACTCCAACTTTCTTCAGCAATTTGTGACTCATTCTATGAATATTGACCTGGAGTCTCCACATGTGAATTTGCAAACAGGTAAGAATTGGTACGAAGGCAGGAGCACGGATAGTAATGATTGGAATTGGCATGCTGTACATTCTGTTGTCTGCGTTTGGCATATGCAGAACTCTTCCATCAGCTTGCATTGTAAGCTACTAATGAACAATCAAACTGGTGTTAAAATGCTGATTCAAAATCATATTTCTTCACTCAACCATTACTACGAACTTCTCAGGTCCTTGGTGCCCTGACTCTGCCTGTCGGAAAATTAGTTGTGGACTTTGTGCTGAAAAATCACCAGGCAAGCCTCTCTTTTCACGTCCCCTTCTCTGAAAATATTTCAGTTTAGGCTGTTTAGCGCTGATACAAGTTGAGGTCACACCTTCAGGACAACGGCAAGATTTTTATGGCCAAATACTACTGCGTAAGGTTACACGCGCTGTTTGGTTTGGCACTGGCTTCCAGTTTGGTCTTGGCTCGGAATGGCATCCTAGTCTGACAGGTCACAGAAAACAGCTTCGACGTCCTTCTGATGGTCCAGAGCACCGTGCTGCCTGCAGTTTTGAACAGAGTAAATGCAGATCGTTCCATGGCGTTCTGATCCAGCAGAAGAAGATCCTGCTAAACGGTGAGTGCAGCTCTGAACTTCGTCAGTTATGCCAAGGAATGGAGACGGAAAGGCCAGGGGATCCTTCGAGCACAGAGAGCCAGCGGTTCAGCAAAGCTTGAGGCGCCGGTTTAGTGTACTGTCAAGACTGAGAAACTTAGGCCCAGTTTGGTATAGCTCCAACTTGGAGATTCATACTGGAGTTAGTGTTGACAAGATAAAACTGTCTTCGTTTTTTTTTTTCCTGAAACATACATGAAATACTTAGCAAAATATTTTTAATGCAGTCAACTTTATGTATTTCTAGAGTTACCAAATAAAACCTAAATATGGAGATTCGGTATTTCCTAGTAGTTTGTTAGCTTCAGCATCCAGTCATTTTTTCTTGCTTCCAAGAGCTCGCCTTCACCGGCGCACATGGTCATAAGGCCGTTATACATAGGGCTCCCGGTGTGAATTCGGCACAAGGACAAGCCATGTTCATTCTTAACTTCTTTGTACCACGTACCAAAAGATCATACCAGCGTGCCGGCAGATTCGAGCTGGTTTCACACCATTTGTTTTCACATTTTGACTTGGATAGTTGGCTGTAAGCCAGCTACTTTTTAGAGTATGTAATTGCAGCTCCTTGCTTCTTTATCTCAGTCTAAGCAAGTGGCAACCAAACGAATACAATTACATAGAGAAGACAGCGATTCAACTACTACTGCACCCAGTTTTCTCCATGCCGGTCAAACCTTACACTGCCAGGCAGTGGAGGCCACGCTAGCACAACGTGATGCGCAGAAACGAGAAAAGCCCAACCCGGACGGCGATGGCAAACTGCGAAAGAGAAACGGCTGGGAAGAAAACAGGCACTGCAAGTGTAATGTTGCTAGTATCACAGGTGTCCATCAGCTAATCAATACTTCTGACCATACATGAGAGGAAACAAAGAAATACTGGCATCTTCTCAGCATACCACTTTCCATTTGGGCTCAACTAGCTACTTATCTTGTCATCGATCTTCGACAGAAATGGACATCTGAGCTTTCATGTTCTCCTTTTGGATCAACTTGACACACAGTAAAATTTGCCTGAGTGGAGCACCTTCACCTCGAGTTGATATAAAGCTTGTAGCTCAATACGTTCATCCACATTCGTCAATAAACCAAAGAAATACCTTTGCTGCAACGCCCACAAGTTCAAACTTCACCATCAATCACTGCAGGCCAAAGCTTCATCAAATTGCCAGGGAGACAGCTGAAATTTACTACTACTACTCACCTTCACTGATCCAAATGCAGAACAGATGTTACAATGATCTCAGGGAGGTAGCATGACCTTACCAGTAGCAGGAAGCTTAGTTGAGGGCCTTGTTTTGTTCCTGTTTGTTGCTAGCTGCCTGTGCAATTTCTGGAATCTCCGTTGCCCATCGCAAAGGCTGGTATAGTGCTCATGATAAGCAAATAGAGCTCATGATTAGCAAACGAAAAGGCTGGGCCGAACGGCGATGTGTCACCAAACATGCTTCATAATTCATGTGACCATAATATAATAGTACATCATGAAACAAAAAACGTCCACATCACACAAGAAACTGAAGCCTAATTGCAATTGACTACCAAACAAAATCTACCAAGAACACATATCCATATATCAATCACTGAATATAGACCAAGTCTAAATGCCTGAACACATGGACAACAATTAGATCAGATCGGATCACGGGATTTGGCGATTTGGCATCAGCCGTTTGACCTCACCAGCTGAAACAAATGTAAGCTACATATTGAAAACATTTTGAAGATGAGTCCTTTTGAAGATAATATCATGATAATCCTAAATAAATTTCACATATGAGGTTCTGCCATACATATTTCATAAGCTTTGTTACAAAAAATTAGCCAAACATGAGTGATTCATTGGTTGCTGAACGCCGCACGTTCCATATACACCTTACACCATCAAAATATCAAGGCAGGTAGAACACGACGCTAAAAAAAGAAAGAATTTTGTGCTAAGGATTTGAGTTGGAGCTAACAGAACGTAATCTTATCGCTGCATCATCTTTTCCTGGCCGCCGCGTCGCCAGATCTCTCCTACACCCAGACGTATCTACACATCGGAGGCGGCGGGAGCATTGGTTGCTTCAGGGTCATCAAGCGTCGCGGACCCGGGGGCTGGTGGCCGGCATCGCCACGCCGGGAGACGGCGGCGTCCGCGGCGAAGGCAGGCACCCGAACCCGAGAGGCGAGGTGGGCACGTAGATCGGCGAGGGCATCCCCCGCAGCCGGCGCATGTAGGCGGAGATTGGCGACTCTGCGGTCATGCAGACCGCCGGGAGCGGCGGCAGCGGGGAGAGCGCCGGCTGCGCGGGC
>BCLG01000296.1:169568-194427 GCA_001602295.1 Zoysia matrella
TGGGACGAGGCGGCGGGGAAGGAGGCGGCGCCATGGTGCTGGCGGCCGCAGGGGCCGCGGGCTGCTGCGGGAGGAGATGCGACGGGGAGCCGGTGAGCTTCTGCACGACGTCGCGGAAGTTGGACTTGTCGATGTTGTAGACCGGGGGCTGGGGCGGTGGGTGGTCGGCGGGGATGGAGCCGGAGGGTGGCGGCGGAGGCGGGGGAGGGAGAGAAGGGCGGGGCGGCGGGGAAGCCGCTCTCATGGAGGAAGCGGAGGCCGCGGACGAGGCGGTGGACGACTGCTTAGAGATCTTGTAGGAGGACTTGTTGAGGGACTTGAGCGAGGATGAGGCGGTCGAGGTGGCGGACGAGGAAGGTGGTGGCGGCGGGAGGTCGGACTTGTCCATGACCATGGCGGAGGAAGCGGAGAGAGTGGGCGAGATCGGGATTTGGGGAGCGAGGCCGAGGACTGGGGAAGAGACGAGAAGACAGTCTCTCTTCTTGGGCAGCAAACCGACCGAACCAAACGAAGGGCAGCTGCTGTGAGTGAGTTGCGCACTGCGGGTTGCCGACTGGACTGGTGGTTGTGAGGCATCTTGCCTCATTTTTAAGAACGAAAGATTCGCTGTTTTTTATTTTTTTTTCTCGCTATTTTTATATAATTATATTTTATTTTCTTGTATTATTTTCTGCTCCATGGATTATTTCAATCAAGTGGATTATTTAATTTTTTATTTTGACTTGTTTCAAATCAAGTGGAAATGCAAGCCTCCACTGCAGGTTGCTTGGTTAGCAAAAAAACATATTATTTCCCTAAAAATTGATCATGAGTACTGTCGCAAAATTAGTTTTCACATGATAGTTTTTAGTGCCATGTAAAAATCGGATGGTTCACAATTTTTCAAACCATGCTTGGGAGGGGCCACATGGCCCCGGAAGAACCAGAAGCAATCACGGCCGCAGCAAGAAAAAACGTACGACCAGCCCACAGGCCGCTGCACTGGACCACCACATCAAAGTAAGATACTGCTAAAAAGCGGCAGTAGAAGAAGAAGAGAAGAAGAAGCATCAAGCAATCTACCACCATGATTAACCCTAAACAATACGAACCCGAAACCCTACCATGCGTGCACGCTTCACAGATTTCGTTTAGGCTCTCCGATCGCTTTCCAGCTTTATTAAAACGACATCACGCACGGGAGGCTGCTGCCTTTGACCCGTCCCAGGGGCAGGACCGTCCGTTCACTCATTCCGGTGGGCCAGCTGCCACGCAAAGATTATCTTGCTATTAGTAGTTTATATTTACTCGTGTCCTGTCGCGGAGGGGAAGTAACGAAAAGGACTTGCGCTGCGAGCCAAAGAAACTAATGGCTGATGGCTTCACGCCGTCGCTGCAACACATAAATTTTGTGGAGGGATTTAATTTTTTAACTCTAACCATTAAGTTTCAGAATCAGCCTATATATCATCTTCATCTAACTGGTTGGTTCTATATGTTATCCACAGGAAGTCCGTCGCAAAAAAAAAATTTGTTATCCACAGGAAGTGCTAAATTATCAAAACCTCTATGAAACCCAACTAAATCTTAAATCGTTGATTTTTTCTAGGAATAGGGAAAAACAGCCGTTCAAAAGTTGTCAGTTGGCTGTTGGCGGGTTTCATGATCCAGTGATGGGCCCTATCTTGAGTTGGAAATCTCACCATGGGTCCTTTCTTAAAAGTAGTGTTTCGTACTCAAAAGCAGAGCTTAAAAACGGATAGGAAAACGGTTAAACACGCTCAGTTAAGCCCACGAATGATGTTATTACAATGGTAGGCTCAGCCCACATTTAAGATAAGCCCACGAATGACCTTTTGTTAGTATACTCCGGTTTGCCAAATTTTTATCAAGTTCAGCCCAAGGATAGAGTAGAGCCCGTTTTCTAAGGAGATTTTTCAATTCCAACCATCAAAATGTTAACTTTTCAATTCTTATCACTCAATTTATAAGTCTTTCGATCTTTATTATTAAATACGTTTTTCACTTCAAAACATATTATTTCTTTAAAATTTTAACATTTTTATTGTTTTATATTATATTATTATATTGTGTAATAATATAATATATTTATTATATTATGTTTATTATACTATTAGCATCACTTAAGCTTAAATTTTGTTTATTTTAACACAATATAAAATAGTGAAAATGATTAAAACTTCAAAGAAATAGTATGTTTTGAAGTAAAAAACAAATTTAGTGATAAGAATTAAAAATCTTTTAAATTAAGTGTTAAAGATTAAAAAGTTAACGTATTTAGTAATAAAAATTAAAAATTCTCCTGTATTCGGCTTTTGGCGGCGTCTACAGGCCGTGCCCCGAAGTGCCACCTCGGCCTTGCCAATCCAGCCCGTTCCCTGGCTTTTGACTTCGACGCCCACCTCGCGGCTGAATATCAGGCCTGCTATTTTCTAAAAAAAAAAGAATATCAGGCCTGCCGGATGATAATCCATTTGAAATCTTCAACTGGTACGTTTGCCGGCTGCATGGAAGTCAAAGGACGGCACTGCGCTAAGCTGCTGTGTCTGGAGCGGCCACTTCGGCGAGCTATCTGTTTCCTGATTTTTGTTTGATTATGTGAAGTAATTTTTTAAAATAAATTAAAAAATTAGAAGCTTAAAAACATAATTTATTTATTTTAATAATTTATTTAAAAAATAAAAAAGATAATTTTACCTACAAAAGTATTTTTCAGGAGAATTAAAAGTGAATAAAAAAATAAAGACGGAGGGCTGAGACTTTCCGAATAGTTTCGTCGAGGAAGAACTAGCCGTCCCCAGTAAAGAGGAGCGAAAGCGATAAAGCTCTGGCTGCGGTAGCACCCGTACTTTATCCTATAAATACCTTCTCTCTCCTTCCTCTCTCTCGCTACCACGGAGCGCCCTTCTGAACACCGAGAACGACCGACTCCCAAGCATCCATGGAGAACCACTGCGCCAAACCCATCCGATGCAAAGGTACGCGGCCGAAAATCTGGTGCTCTGCATCGTCAGGCCCTGCTCCCAAGGCCACCTGCCTTTGTCTTTCTTCCATGCGTATTATCCCGTCTCCGGCGGCGTGGCTAGCTAACCGGTTTCTTTGCTGGCCGGCGACGCTCAGCGGCCGTGTGCAGGGCCGCCGGCGAGCCGCTCGTCATCGAGGAGGTCGTCGTGGACCCGCCCAAGGCGTACGAGGTCCGGATAAGGATCATCTGCACCTCGCTCTGCCACAGCGACGTCACGTTCTGGCGCATGAAGGTTTGCATCATTGTCCGCCGATCTCTGATCCTCATATCAGCCACATGTGAAAGAGCTCCATGTGCAAGGCCTCACAAGTGTGCATGCGCTCCTTGCTCTCTCTGACTTTCCAGGAATTCCCCGGCATTTTCCCCAGGATATTTGGACACGAAGCTTTCGGGTGAGTGCTTACGAATTTTCTCCCGTCCTTTGAAATATCTGCTCACGTGGCGTGGAATCATCAACCCTATACCGTCTTGCGTTTAGTCTCTAACACTGCGAGAGGTGACTGGTGTTCATCGTTGTAATGCTGAGGTTCTTGATTACTCTCTCCGTTTTTAAATTTTGTTGTTAATTAGGACAAGAATTTTAGTTCGTTTAAATGTCTTTGTCGCTGACGTTGGTTTGAATAAAAAAGGAAAGCTGACGATGGTTTGAATAGAATGGAAAGTCGCGTTAAAATTTGTGATGGGAGCTAATCTCGCGAATTGACTTATGTAAAGTATGGTGGCCGTTTGATTGTCAAGTATTAGGTTAACATAAACTGATTGCCAAGTAGTAGGTTAACATAAACTAAATCACCAGAAGATGACATTGTGGCGGTGCATACCATTTACGACTTCACGATTCATCAAATATTTGCCCACTAGTATGTTGCACGTTGACGTCTGGCCCTTCAGCTTTGAAGTTAGCACAGAACTGATCACGCCGAGGCTAAAGCCTAAAGTTGAATATTTGGCCCCCTATAGTTATTTTTATAAGACTGTAATTAGTTTTATTCTTTGATGTTGACTATATTTAGGGTATGATACTTTGATGGGTCAGCAGGATGCGATAATTTAATCGTCTACCTAATGAATACTCTGATCCGACATTCGTTTGTCGATTTTCGTGGCCTATACAGCAGCGGCTACGTTACATATTGCAGTTTAAAAATTTTAAAGTGGAATCTAACAGTTGTCTTAAATAAAAGGTTAATTGATAAATATTGCCGCCAATCAGCCATACGTAAGGTGTTTCAGTTTAATTTTTTTAGGATGAGTAGATGCGCAGCCGGCAGTTGAGCTAGCCATAGCTAATAGGGATTAGGGAATCAAAATTCTCTGGAGTACAAGTTGTACATGGACATGGAGGAAACCAACCCACGAACAAACTATGAAGGGCTCTCGATTGAAATGCATGCATCTGGCGCAAGTCAACGCCCTGGGTGGCAGTTGAAATTACCATCTCTTCTCTTGTGACAACCATTCTCCTCTCAAATCTGTTTTAAACTTCAAAAATTCGCAGCAGTTCCGGCCTTTTTTAGGTGGGCTGCATCCCCCTTGTTTTCCTAAAAATAAAGAGAGAAACCAATTGCAAATCTTCTTGAACTATTCCGCACAAATTCAAAACACGGTCATCAACTCAGGAGCCTGCAAATTGTAAACTGGTATCTGAACAATGTCAAACCGGGGCATGCACGTGCAGGGTGGTGGAGAGCGTGGGTGAACACGTTGAGGAGTTCACCGCCGGCGACGCGGTGGTGCCGACGTTCCTGGGGCAGTGCAGCGAGTGTGTGGACTGCAGGTCCGCGCGGAGCAACGTGTGCTCCAAGTACCGGTTCGCGGTGCGCCCGGGGATGCTGCGCGACGACACCTCGCGATTCACCGACGGCAGCGGCAACCCGCTCCACCACTTCCTCGGCGTGTCCAGCTTCTCCGAGTACACCGTGGTGGACGTGAACCACGTCGTTAAGGTGAACGCCGCCTTGCCGCCGCCCTTGGCCTGCCTCCTCAGCTGCGGCGCGTCCACTGGTTAGTGATGGCGCTACTGGGCGCTGGAACGTGCATAATTTGCTGGATGGCTGAAGAATGAATAGACTGAAAGAATATCATATGAGAATTAGTAGCAGAGCAATTTGCTTTTATTTTTGAAATAATTGGTTATTTAACTTCTCAAAAAAATTACAAAATTGCAGGTGTCGGAGCCGCATGGAAGTTGGCTAAAGTGGAGCCGGGATCTTCTGTTGCTATCTTTGGTATCGGCGCTGTTGGATTGGCGGTAAACTGACACAGTTTGAAGCCTGATTCTGATTTGGGGCGCAGCATTCCTGTATATTGACGTAGAAAACATGATTACAATCAGGTGGCGGAAGGAGCTAGGATCTGTGGGGCCTCAAAGATCATCGGCGTCGATTTGAACACGGAGAAACACGAGCTAGGCAGGCGGTCTTTCTGTTTGCTCTATGTTTCTTTTTTTTTCTGAACTTTATCCAAGACACTACAATGAACTGAAATAAGCTGACGCATTTCACACCTGCTGTTCCTTGCTGCAGGAAAGAAGTTCGGTTTGACACATTTCATCAACCCAAAAGATCTCGGTGAGAAAACAGTCAGCCAGGTGATCACCCGTGTTCTTGGCCCGTCGATCAGCATAAACCTTTATGCAGAACTTCTCACACTGACATGCCCATATTTCCGTGGTCCACAGGAGATCATCGAGATAACAGACGGCGGTGCGGACTACTGCTTCGAGTGCGTCGGCCTGGCGGCGCTGATGGCCGAAGCATTTCAGAGCTCCCGAGAAGTAAGCAGACATAAATACTCGTGGCGGTGGTGGTGCTACTAGTGTTCTGATCAAGCACTTGACACATCCAACTCAACCGTTTGTTTGGGCAGGGGTGGGGCAAGACGATCATTCTTGGGGTGGAAATGCACGGCGCTCCTCTCTCCCTACCTTCTCTGGAGATTCTCCACGGGAAATCTGTCATGGGGTCGCTTTTCGGAGGGGTGAAACCAAAGGAGGACATTCCAATTCTCGCCGATAAGTACCTGAACAAGGTTCGCTTCAGTGTCTGATAAAATAGCATCGTCAGCCTGTATGATTTATTTCTATGATTTTGACCCACCAGCGGTATCTGACTTGGCTTACATTTGCAAATTAATACAGGAGCTGGAGCTGGACAAGTTCATAACGCACGAAGTTGACCTGAAGGACATCAACAAGGCTTTTGACCTGCTGCTCCAAGGGAAGAGTCTCAGATGCACCATATGGATGGACAGATTGAAGTAACGGCAGGAAGTTCCGATAGAACCTCCCGGCTGCATTGTGTTCTTCTGATATTTGCTGTTCGTTTCAGTGGGAAATAACCGGTTTGGCTTCTGCTGCCAAATGAATTCATTGGCGTATTGTGCATGTTGACACCTTTAAAAAAAATATTAATTTTTGTTATTTCTTCTGCATATCTTTTATGTATCTTTATGTATCTATCGGTGTTCTCACCACCGGCACAATAAAATTTACGTAATCTAAAGAAAAGGTCGTGCACTCTTCGTATTCGAATAGTCTAGTCTACAAAAGATTCGAATAGTCTAGTCTACAAAAGAGACTTAAAAGTTAACTTGATTCAGGTCGTCGAGAAGCGTAATACTCTACGTCCAAAGATAAGAGAAATCAAATCGTATGAAATAAAAAATATAAATACAATGCAAAAGGGTCTTAGCTCGATTCAAGAACCTTACCACGCGTGTGTGAATGCGGTTACAGTGAAATACAATTTGGCTAACTTATCTTTCCTCCTATTCTAACGTCTTTGGTGCTCTCTTTTATATAGAGCTGATCCAGGGTTATATGACTGTATTATGGTTACTCGGATGAACCAAGGTTACGTGGCTTACCGTCTATAGAATCGAGTAACCCTCTAACGGATGGGGCCACGGTCCTCGGTTGGTATGGTTTTTTAGTGCCCACTGGCGCCTAGAGCAGATGATCAGCGTCCTCCGTTCGTCCTGTTGTTTATCGCGGAGGGAAAAAATTACTTTACCGCTTAGTTTTACAGTCTGGCGGGCAATTTTACCTCTCGTCAAATTGCTTTACATGATTCTGGAATGCTTTGACACTCTGACTTGGCTGCTTTACTATCTTGAACTGATGTATGTCATCAGAAATCTATTTCTGTGCCTGCCAGGCGTGGCCGTTGGAGCGGTGGTCAGCCCGCAGGCGACCGGGCTTTGTTGCCGTCCAATCCCGTCCTTCGAGGGTCAGCATAGCGTTTGGCGGTTCCGACGTTAGGGTTGGAAACGGTCGGCTTCGGTTTCTCGACCCTAGGGCCGGGCCGTCGTTTTTTATTTGCCTAAGTCTTTCGCCTTCACGGGCTGTAGATGAACTGTGATCTATACTTTGCAAGTAGGCTTTCACATAAAGACTGGGTCTGTAAGTAACTGAGACATACTATCCTGACAGTATCCAAACTGTGTGCAGAGTCTCTCACACATGATTGGTTAGCTACTTCCAACCGTTGATCTAGCAACAAGTTCACCATTGCCTCTCTGAAATGTTCACGCCACTGCAACGAGAACGAAAGCACTGCAAGCATGGTGCGCGGTACCCGTGGCTAAGGGAGCTCTCTGTTCGTTATGGTGGCGGCCGCGCAAGGCAAGATAGCATGAACTCATGATTAGCAAAACTCCACGTGAAACTCAATGCTCCAAATATAGCACCAGTCCTTGAATGTTGCGGCGCCCACCAACTCAGATAAACCCTCTTCTTAACTTGTCATGCCTCCAATTTTAGAACCTCCTTCCACACCGCATATTTAGCAGAATCCTTGCATGCGATCGACGTCCCCTTTTATGCCCTGCTTCCTCCACATGCCTCAAAGTTTAGAGCGATTCCAATCGCCGAACCTCCACGGTCTGAGAGATCTTGCCCCTGTCGTCGTGCGGCATTTCATTTCAAGAGCCGTTTAATCCCAGGGGCACAAGATGCAGCAAAGCCGGGCGGACATGGAGCAGCAGGTCGCCCAGCTCCGCGCCGAGCTGCGCAAGGTGCGCGACGAGCGAGATCGCGCGCACCGCGTTCTGGAGGTGACCGAGTGGAAGGAGTTTGGCTCGGCCAACGATCGCACAGCGATCGAGACGTTGGAGGCCGAGCTCGAGGCGTCGCGGGAATCCGAGAAGCGGATGCTCGACTCGCTGACGCTGCAGACGAAGCAGCTGGAGCTCACCAAGATATCGCTCGAGGAAGCAAAGCTCGAGATCACGACGCTGCAGGAGACCCTCCAGCGCCTCGAGGCGAGGACCCCCGTCGTGACGGCGCGAAGCCGGCACGACCGCGACCTGCAGCGGGTGCACGGCGAGCTGCGCGTGGCGCTTGCGGCGGAGGAGAAGAGCAAGAAAGCCATGGAGGAGTTCGTGATGGCGCTCAAGGAGGTGAACGCGGAGCTCCACGCGACGCGGCAGCAGCTGGCGCGCGCGCAGCACGAGGCCGAGGTGGCCCGGATGGAGGCCGACCGGATGCACGTGGCGGCGAAGCGCAAGGAGGAGAAGCTCCGCGCCGCGTCCGACGAGGTGGTCCGGCTCCGCGCCGAGGCCGAGGAGTCGTTCGCGGCGTGGCGGGGCAAGGAGGCCGGGTTCACGGCGTGCATCAAGGCGTCGGAGGCCGAGCTCGCCGACGCGCGGCGCGAGAACGCGCGGCTCCTGGAGTCGCAGCGCTCCGGGCGGGCCGAGGTCTCCAAGCTGCGGGACATCCTGAGGCAGGCCGTCAAGGACACGAAGGTGGTGAAGGAGGCGCTGGAAGAGACGCGGAGCGAGAACGCGCTGCTCAAGGACCTGATCGGCGACAAGGACAATGCAGTCAAATGCACGAAGCAGGAGCTGGAGAACCTCCGGGTCAGCGAGGCCGCGGCGCGCGACAGCGTCAAGGAGCTGCAGAGCATCCTCGTGGCCACGTCGTCGAGCCCCACCGCCGCCATGGCCGCCGCAAAGATGGACGCCGCGCACGCGCTGGACTCCCCGTCGCCGCACGCAGGGGTAGCAGCGGTGCCGGTGCTGGACAAGTACCCGTCGGATTCGAAGATCAGGCCGCCGGCCGGGCTCACCCGCCCGCGCCGGATGTCCGAGACCTTCGAGGGGTCGGCGTACGACATCTTCGGCTCCGCGGACGACCAGAAGGGCGAGGAGGGCGCGTTCTCCGCGATGCCGAGGTTCCCCGGCAAGCGACGCGTGGTCATGCGCAAGGTCGGCAGCTTGTTCCGGTGGAAAAGCTTCAGTAGCAAGTAGCCGCTGGGTAACGAAACAGGGGATTTCTGAGTTCTGACCAGTTGGTGCTTTTTTGTTGGGCGGGTTGGGTGTTGCCACTGCCTCCCTGATCCTGAGTTGCTCTTGGATTTTTTGTGGTGTATACATGTACATTTAGAAATTTCCCGTGTTCTGAAAAAAATGGCATTTAGAAAATTGCCGCTGTATCTTGCAATGAATTGCGAAATTTTGTAAACGTTGAGTTTTGAACCGAACGGTTCATGGGCCTTCCCGGATCTCCTTTTAGCCCCAAAACGCAGGTTGGACGGCTGATAGCCCGTACTAGTCAACTTTTGGACCGATGCTGATAGCCCGGATCCTTTTAGCCCAAAACCCTCGTTGGCTGGTTGCTGCAGAGAATCGCTACCTGGTGCCAGGGCGAGGCTCACCGGCTTTCGACGTCAACGGAAACAATTATCGTCAGGTTGCTCGCGGGTCCCTCTCCGAAGTTCGATCCTCCGGCGACCCGTCAGCCATCACATCTTCAGGTGTTCAACTTCGATCACAGCCGACGGTTTGGTGTCGAGCACAACAGCCGCTTTGCTGGTTCCAGCTTTGCTTGTCCGTGCAACTCGCAGGTTCGAGCTTCCAACCGCTCACGATCTGCTTCCATGTCCGATCGAGCTGGATGCTACGGTCGTTCTCATCTGACGGGAGCGGTCGTAATCATGCACTCGATCGGTTCTGGAACAGACTCCAGCCAACTCTGTAGTTCCATCCCCCGTCTTCTGTTATAAGTTTGCACGAAGAATTAGCATCCCTTCGTTATAGGTTTGCCCGGAGAGTTAGCATCCACACGACGAGATTTTATTTGTTTCTTTGATCTCTTGTTTTGGATTCAGTCACGTATATGTCTGTCTACACAAATACTAGTATATTCCAGCCGGTTGCGTCGTGGAAGCACTGTTGCGTGTATGAACAGATATTCTCCGACTTTGATTTGGTTATCTAGAAACTGCACACTCCATTTCTTAACTACTTGAGGTCCATCACTGTCTTGGAGTACCACTCCCTGCCTTAATTCGAGAAATGGAACAATTAGCAGCACCTAATAGAATTCTTAAAAATTAGCTCTTGGATGACTGTACCACCGACCAATTGATTGACTATTGTACAAGCATGAAACATCCCATTTAGTTGTAAGTTCCTTTGTTTTTTCCTGAATCCAGATGTTATGTTCATATCTCAATCATGCGGTCAGTGTTTCCAATAAATAAAAAAAAAGTGTATCATGTAGACATGGAATTATATACTGAAAAGTTACACTGTAGACAAAGTAATTCAGTTTCGTCAAAAATCAAAATATAATTCGGATCCTGCGGGAGTTGAAAGATTTTATTGTAGCACAAACTGTACAAAAGGCTCTGCTTAAAATCGACGTACAATTCGTTGGTGGTCTTTCTAATTTTGCAGAATACGGAGTAATAAGCATATACAGTTCCCCATATATAGCACTGTTATGAATATGATCAGGTATAGGCTAGTTGCTCCATCTCTGCATCTCACATGCACGGCCAAGAAAAGTTCATTAAAAAAAAAACTCCTGATTCACAGGTTTTACTCGAAGAAAAATCCCGAGGCGCAAATTAAAGGAATGATCATGGTGTCAGCACCTGATCGATGAGAATTCAGAAGAACACCCACTTGGATGACGTCTTCTCTTTCATGGTCTTGGAGTAGAGGCGTTCGTCGCTGTCACCGGTCTGCCGCCGCTTCTCCTCCCCGACAAGCCTGGACAGGAACCTGCCAACCATCATCTTCTTCTTCACCTCCCCCTTTCCTTTCGTCGCCTGAGGAGGAGGCTTCCTGCCTGCTGCATCTTCTTCCCTCGTCGGTTTCTTACTAACAGCGGTCGGCATCAGCGGCTGCGAGAAGGCAGCGACGTTGACGAAGGAGGATCCCGCCGAGGTCGACGCGGCGCCGAAGACGTGGACCGAGCTGACATCCGCCGACATCGCGGCACGGTGCGGAGGGGGAGATACTCCGGCGGAGGAGTACGACGGCGAGGTGGTGGCCGACGTGGAGGCGCGCGTCGTGGTGGTGGCGGCGGCCGAGGAGGACCCGGATAGGCGGGCGAGACGGTCGCGGAGGCAGAACGGGCAGACGCCCCTGGACAGCCGGTGCTCCGGGTGCCGCTTGCACCGGTCCTCCCAGTCTGACCGCCGCATGGCTCGCGCCTCGCGCGCCGGACGAAAAATGAAGCTTCGGCCGCGCTCGTACGCTTTTTTGCGTGCGTGTGTGGGTTTAAGGCGTTGGCGGGCTGAGGCAGCGCCGGGGGGTGGTTGCGGTGCTGCGGAGCGGAGGCCGGGGAAACGATCGAGAAGAGAGATCCGGTGCTGCGCCTGTTGTGGAAGGCGTTGGGGAGAATGGTCGTCGAAAAGGGCGGGTCCGCGTTGCTCGAGCTGGGGTATCCGCGTCCGTTTCAAATCCCATTTTAGGCTTGAGTTATAAACCTTGGCCATGTCGTGAATCGTGATTCGTTTTTCTTTCCTCGTGGCGAGACAGGATTCGAGTCTTCTCTGCGAACGCATGAACACGGGGTGTGGGTGACGGAACCGTTACGGTGCAAAGAAGAGTGGGCTTCCTTATATGGGCTACGAATCATTGTTTCAGGGCCGACAGGCCAGTTTGGGTGTGTCATAAACTGGGCTCGATCATTTGTAAAGCCCATTTAGGTTTTTTGGGGATGTAAAAGCCCATTTAGTTGGTTTGTCCTATTTGCGAGGGAACAGTACTGACACCTCCAGAATGGGCTGATAATGATATGGGCCACAGCGGCCTTGAACAGTGAAGGAAGCAAAAATGGTACTGTACTAACTACTCGGGGATGACACCGTGCTTACTCACCATGCACGCGCACACCGTCACGGCGATCTCCTCTGGTGCATGCACACATGACGATCAGATCCAGGCACGTACCCGTCCCGTCTTCCACGGCCGTGGAAAAAGCACGAAAATCTTCCGCTAGCTGTACCAGGTCTCCTCGCGAATAGCAATAAAAAAAAAAGTCTCCTCGCGAATAGGAATAGCCACGGCACTTCCATATAAAATTGCCAAGGGGACGACGTGACCCGTCCCTTTCATCTTTATTTCGTGACGTCTCACCCGTATCAAAATATCACAACTGTTCCCTGCTTGCTTGATTCCAGCGTTTAAGTATGTGTGTTTGCGGTGCCTCTGCCCTACAAGCGAAAACGACGCGTACCAAACGCTGGTATAAACTTTCCTCGACTCTGATCGATCGTTCGTCGCCTTGGAGGTCGACACGGCTGAAAGCCACATAAAACGCTTTTATACTATCTCCGTTTCAAAATATAATTATTTTTAAATTTAGTCAAAGTTAAATTTGTATCACTTTAATTATTAATAATATATAATTAATAATGTCTTGTCATATAAAATTTATATTTTTTAAATTCATCATTAAATAAAACTTTAATAAAAATTATATTTTTTATTAAAAATTATATATTTTTCTAGATATTGTTAGAAGAAGTTAAAAGAATATGACCTTATTAACCTAAAAATAGTTATATTTTAGAACGGAGATAGTATAATAAAGGCGAAGTGTTTCTTCCTCGCTAGTGACACCTGCAAGTAGAAATTTCTCCGGTTTTTCTAAAAATGGTAACAAAGCGTCGCCGTTTCTTGTTCCGCCAGCTTTGGTCGTTTGCTAAATTATGAATGGAATCACCCTTTGTGCATCTCGCTTTTGATCTTCTCGAAAAACGGAGTTGATCTTATCGTTCTTTTATTTAGTAGTACAACGCTTCTCTACTTTCCCGAGTTTATTTTAGTTTACATACTGTCTTTTGTGCGGTGGAAGGGGGAACATGGTACCATGTTAGCGAGCCAGTAGTCTCAAGCTCCAAGCTGCATCACATGCCATGAATCTTCTATGCACTAACTTTGCCACCACTAGGTCGAGATTGACAAATCAAGCTGATTATTTTCTTTGCTCATCTCGCGTCCGAGGTACAGAAGTTGTTATGCGTACTTCCATAAAAAGTTGAAATCATGATTTGAATGCATAAACCAATGGGGAATCTATATATGCGCCCGTATTTTATTGGATAGAATCTCTTGTTGGTTAAGTGCAATAGTACGATATACAAACTTGATACAATCATAGGTTTCCGCTTGAGGTACATAAGTTAACAACTGACAGCCTGATATTTTCACAGCCTCCTCAAGATCAGGTGAAGGGCCACAACAGAAGCCTAGAAAGAACTACTACTATGAAATACTACGCCTCCGTGGCGGGGCCCTTTTAGCCCGGCCCAGGCCAAAGCTAAGGCCTTTTGATTGAACGGATTTTTTTTTATATTTTTTCGTTTTTTCTGTGAAATTAAACTGATTTTTATGAAATTTTTGTTCAATTACTACAAAAATTCTGCATTGGAATCCGCTACTTCCGGCGGGCTGCGGCGTTTCGGTGCGTTTCAGCTCTTCGGCAATAGCTGGAATACAGTACCGGTCTCGTTCTGCTCCTCCGTCCTCCAGTTCAAGCTGCAGCATCATCCTTTCTTTCCCGCATCTCACGCTGCCGTTGACTGCTGCAGCTGCGACAGTCAAAATCAGCAGCCGCATCTGTTAGTATGGGATCCGAACAGGCCCGTTATCGTTGATGGTGTCAGCCTCTCTTTACCCCCTTGCACCTCTAGAAGAAACTCTAAGCAGATCTAAAATTATCATGCAAAATCTACTACCTCAATTTTAAAATATAAGTATTTATAGGTTTAGTTGGAATCAAATTCTTTTAATTAACTATTACTAATAATATTAAAAAATTACATAATTTTTAATAAAAATATGTTTTATGAAAACTTATTTCATAATAAATTCAAAACACGGAGTATATAATTTTATATGATAAAACATTATTCATAGTAAAAGTGATAAAAGCTTGAATTTGACTAAACCTACGAGTGTTTATATTTTGGAGCGAAGGGAGTACTTTGTTTTGTAAATTAAAGTATGGTACATTTCAAAAGATTGAATTTATGTGTCTTATAGTACTCCATTTTTCTACCTCTACTACTTTTGTTTGATTGTTTTCATAATAGCAATAGTGCGCAACTTACTATAGACAGGCTTGGGATATTTTTTAAGGGGAGATGCAGAGTAAAATTGTTACCTTTTAAACATGAGGTCATAAGTTTGAGTGCTGTAAACAGCCTCTTGCGTAAGAAAAGTTCGCATGCAAAAGACACAAAATGGTCAGACATTTTCATGGACCCTACGCATGCAGAGCTATATGTACCGAGCTTCCTTTTTCTTAGTTTAAAACATTTTTAAGTAAATATGTGGAGTGGTATTTTGGAATAACTTTTCAGTGGATAATTTTTTTTTCCTTTTCTTCTATGATTATGTTAATTTTTAGACTAGACAAAGCATCGCTTCTTTACCAAATATTAAGACAATATCTTCGTACACACTTACATTATAGACATTTAAAAAAATATGACGACAAATAAGACTCTTGGTTTTATTAAAGACAATGTTTATTTCATCGGCTATTAGAAATCTGAAATGGCGGCCTGCTTATCGCTCAACTTTCCGTCAGTGGCTTTCTTATGTTGCCGCCGCTGATGGTGCCCTCTAAACAAAAAGATTCGTTACTACTTACTACGACTGTAAGACCAGAATGTACTAGTACAGTACTTGCACCAATATCCCATTGGCATGTCTCAAGTTTAACCTTGCTTCCCGCGCGCCGTGCCGGTGCAAGTAGACTTGTCGGAAATTACCGCCCATGCATGTACAATGCCACCTGAACTTCACCTTTTTACACTAACCGTGGAGATCAAAAAGCTCGTTCAGTCCCAGCCCTCGGCGACGCTCGCACACCAGCTGAAGTTGAGGCTGGGGGCGTGTTCGTCGGAGAAGAAACCGGCCGCGCCGTCGTTGCTGATCACGTCTGAGCCAGCGAGCCATTCCTCCATTATGCCGTAGCTGCCAGCCTTGTACGGGTCGTCGCACGGGTATGTCATCGACCCGTGCTGCCACTTGGTCCCGAACGAAGGGCAGCCCATCGTCGCGGCCGCCGACGAGTCCATGAACGATTCGCCGAACCCCACGAAGCCCGCCTGCTGCGGCGGTTGCTCCAGCACGGCGCCGGAGTACGGCGACGCCTCGACGTCGTTGAACACCACGCTCGAGTCGCTGTCTGAGGAGCCGTCCTTGTAGACCGCGATAGTGGCGGAGGTGCCGAACGCCGCTTGGCGGTCCTCCACGGCGTCATTGCAGGTCGCCTCTACCTTCACCGCTGCCTCCGGTTTCGACAGCTTTTGCCTCAGCTCCCGTATCTGGAGACACAGGCCAATGACATGAGCGACAAGCTAGCTGCCTACACGGCGGAAGACACACACACAACTGATCGCCGTGAGGGACGCGTGCGTGGCAGAGATTTCGTACCTCAGCGGCGAGGGCGTCCTTGTCGCGGTGGAGCGCGTCGCAGTCGGCGCGTAGGGAGTCGTGGCGGGCGCGCAGCGCGGCGAAGTCGCGCTCGAGCTGCTTGGTCTTCCAGCGTGCGCGGCGGTTCTGGAACCAGACGGCGACCTGGCGCGGCTGCAGGCCGAGCTCGCGCGCGATGCGGGCCTTGCGGCCTGGGTCCAGCTTGTTGTCCGTCTCGAAGCTCCTCTCCAGCGCGCGCACCTGCTCCAGAGCCAGCCGCCGCTTCTTCTCGCCCAGCCCGCACGCGGACCGCGCCGCGCGCCCGTCGGCCAGCTCGTCCTCATCGTCGTCCATCTCGGTCTCCTCCTGCTCCATCCTCCGCGCCGTTAGGTTCTCTTCCTCAGGGAACGGCAACTTATCCCCTGCAACATGTCCATCGTTCAGCTTGGAGTTGGAGAGTATTTCTAGCCAGTGATTGTCCACTTGACGTCAACAAATACTCAGAGCACGCTCCTCAAATTCCCCAAAACACAAAGAACATTCTTTGTCTGACATCCAAGTTTGTTAATTGCAAAAATGGAATGCAGACATCACAGATCACGCAACTGTAAAAGGAGGAACACTTTTGAAGCCCTCAACACCTAGGAGAAGTAACCATGCTAGTCTTTCAGTCACGGACATCACAAATGCTACTATCATCAGTACATAAACACAGAGTACAAGGAGATGGATCCGGCAGCGATTGTACCTGGCTCTGTAGGTTCATGGCTGCTGGTGGGCCTCTTCATTGGAGACTGGCAGCTCCGGAAATGGCTGTGATTCTAATTTGGAAAGGAAGACGAAGATGCGGAGGGAGCTCGCACTTGCACGCACAGACGATCGAGAAGCCCTTTTGTTGGTCGGCAGCGTTGGCTTTGCTTTGTCTCTCTTCGTAAGTCGTGAGCCTAGTCTCGGGTGAGTGGACTCCCTCTTCTCCCTCCCTCGCTAAGCAGGAGCGCAGGACGATGTGAGGAAACTCGTAGAGGCAAACAACTGCGGCAAGACGCCATGGGTGCCGCATAAATAAAAAGGGGATCCCAAATAAAAAGCGAGAGCGGCTCGTCGGTTGGCTGGAGCACGATGCCATGTGCTACAGACTTTTGAAGGATCCGTGTGTTGGCATTGCCAGTTGGGGCCAATGCCGATACCTCTGTTTCAGAAACGAATTTGTTAACATACGGTATACTAACTACTTTGCAACCTTATTCTTTCTTATTAAACCTTAGAAGAAGAAAAGGCAACCTTTTCCTTATAGTTTTCTGTGTGACCAGGTAAAATTGTCAGTTTAATGGAGCCATGACTCATTTCCCGGCAGCTAGAGTGTGGAAAGCCATCACAGAGCCGAAGTGTAAATTCTTTGCCTGGTTGGTGATGCACAACAAGATCCTAACAGCTGATAATACGGCCATTAAGAACTGGCCTTGTAATATGACTTGCACTCTTTGCTTCTGTCAAGCTGAAACCAGGGCCCACTTGCTTACGCAATGCAACTACACTGAAGCAGTCTGGAATATCTTAAGCTCTCATTTTGGTTTAGTGGGTTATAGCACTCTGTTATCTGCAGGTGGCCCAGATGGGTGGGTTCGTTGCCTTTTATCCTCAGGCACTAATCTGGAGAAGAATAGGAAGCTGGGAATCCTATTTTCGTTCTGGTGTCAGCTGTGGAAGGAGAGAAACAGGAGGACATTTGACAGCAAGGAACAATCAGCAGTTCAAGTAGCAAGAATAGCCATTGGTGAAATCCATCTCCGGCAAGCTGCTATGGACTTGTCATCTTCTTAGTTGTTTAGGCCTTTGTTTCTGTTCTCTGTCAGCGTGTTGCTGACTGTAGTGTGTGCTTTTGTTTGCTGTTTGTCCCTGTACTGTGATTTTTTTTCTCTTTAATGAATGGCAATGCTCGTGCCTTACTTTCAAAAAAAAAAGGTAAAATAAACATGTAGCCGTGATTAAAATTTGCCCAACTCTAGCCAACTTGCTTTACAATTGGATGATGGCGCATATTATAACTTTTCAGGTAACTATTCTATTTTTCTGCCCATGAGTTTTTCTTTTGAAAAAAAAAGAGTTGCTTTTCATCTAGCTACGTCGCCCTTTCAAGCAAGTAATGTCCGAGGAGAGGATGTCTCAGCTACGCCAACTGGCCCGTACAATATGATCTGATAAAATACTATAGGAAATAAAGACTGGAATGTGAACTCGAGCCACCGTGGTCTACGCTTGGAAGCTGTATCTCCTATTCTCCTTCCCTTCCCACGAAGTCTTCAGCCACGCGGCCGCTGCTAAGTCAAAAGCCAAAAGCTCAATCAGATAAATTTTTATAAAAGTTTTTTCAGTTCAAAAATAAAAACAGATCTGCACTTATTTTTATCTGTGAGCGTCGGTTCATATATATTATAATTATATAATTATAATTATATTACACAATTGTAATTACATAATACAATTATAATTATTATAATTATATAATACATAATTATAATTTTATATATAATTATATTATAATTATTTAATATATAATTACAATTATGTAATACAATATAATTATAGAATACATAATTACAATTATATATTACTATAGTTACAATTATATAATATATTTATATAATATATAATTAAAAGAATGCTATATAATTATAGTTATATATATAGTACATAATTATAATTATATACAATTTTATATTGCATAATTACATATAATTACACTTTCATTATAATTATTTATATTACATTATTATAATTATATACTTTACATAATTATAGATATATAATTATATTACATAATTATAATTATGTAATATAATTTGAATTATGTATTACTATAATTACAATTATGTAATATATAATTATAATTATATAATATAACTATAATTATATATATTATCTTACAATTTCACAATCTCACAGCTACTTTAAACCAAACGGTTTTTAACTTTCTCGCACCTCATATTATACAGCTATTTTTCATAGCTGCTTTTACACAACTCACAGCTCAACCAAACACACCCTAAGCTTCCTACCAACCAGCTAATCTCTTCAGAATCCCACGAAAACTCCAGTAATGCAAAGGATGCTGCCGCATGTTTGTGACCATGGCCATATAAACAAAATCCGCTAGACTTGTATTTCCGTGATGTTTATTCAGCTCTAGCTGTGCTATTGTCCATAAGAAAATTCTTTATTTACCATTGAAAGATAACACAATGCCTTATGAGCCACTGAAAAAAGTAAAGTTCTTTATCTGTCATTGGTTTTGAATTTCATTACTTCTATACTATTATTCACTTTATGTAGTTTTTTATTATGTTGAAATGTGGTTTTTTGACATTATCTCTTGTTTATAAATATTTATTTTATATAATTAATATATTTCTTAGTTATAAATATTCAAGATTTTTTATTACATCATACTTGTGTATTAACATTGTATTATATTCATGATTATAATGGTATAAATCAAACATAGTCACTTGAGTATCTAAGTATAAAAGAAAATCTAGGTAAAAAATATTAAATTTCTTTTTTTCAACTCAGTTTATTAGCTAATTCACAATAATAACATGTAAGAAATCAAATTCAAACCTAATGACAGATAAAGAACTTTGAAATTTTTAATGACTTAAAAGGCATAAGTCATTTTTCGATAAATAAGAAATTGACTCTTTATCCATTAGACGCATGTTCGGTTCGACCAGAACCTTGTTCTTCATGCTCCGGCGAACCGGGTGGCGAAACGTGGAGCATACTGTGCTGGCGAAAACGGCGCCACCGAACCGGCGCTCCAGCTCAGAGCCGCGCTTTCGGAACCGTCGCGGGGCCCGCGGACAGATTAAAGGTAGGGGACTGTGAAGTCCTAAAGTGCGGCCAGCGATGCTGCTGTTGACATGTAGCCTCGCCTAAACGGAGTAGCACTACACAACCCCCCACCCCCCTCGATCCCAAAGATTAACAAATCTTTGGGGGAGTAAGCATTGTATTGGTGCACCGCGGCGACGCATGTGTCAGGTAGACGTTCTAGATGCCATCCCGATTCAACGTGTTCGTCTTCTTGGCTGCGGCAGGGCAGGCAGAAAATATCGGCCGAGTACGACCGCGACGGGTCGTGTATGCGAATTCTTTAGCTACGGCTTGCGTTTGGCGAGGATTCTCGTCACGGGCGCACAAGCTTTCTGCTGATCGAAGGTCCGTCCTTCAACAAAAACGTAACTCGACCAACATCACCGCGAAACAAATCTGTAACTTGGGGAAGTAGCTTCACGCACACAAGACAAAAACTCTTCGTATTGTGCTGCACCGGACGAAGACGGTCGTTTCGTTGCTTTCCTGATCCACGAGTGCCTTCAAAACCGGTCGGACCGCTTTGATAAAAAACCTAAATATCGTTTCAAATTGAAAATTTAAAATTTAAACGAACTGTTATAGTAAATCGATCGGTTTCTTCGATTTTTACGAAAACCCACAGGTTTCATCTGATATACACCGGTTTTATCAGATTTTAGTATTCCGATTTTTTTCCATTTTTTAATCAAAAACTGCAAAAACCGACTGTGTTTGAACGATTTTGTAAACCTTGCGCCGTGTAGCCGTGAGCGCTCTTGACTTGCTGGATGGAGTATAGCTGACGCGGTGCGCAGTTCTAAGAACTCGGCGCATCAAAGCTATCCCACTGGCTTCGTTTTCCAGCCTCAAAATGGGGCGAGCCGGGAATCTATTCCGTAGCTGCGAAAGAAAGTCAGGGCGGAGAAGCAACCGCTTTTGGCCCCCAAAAGTCTAACGCACCGGCGCTTGATTGATGGATGGATGCATCGAACAGCTAAAGTGCCAACACGCCAGTACTCCTAGCTCGCTCCCTAGTGCGAGGACCACAGGCGCTCTATTGCCGTGCCGTGTTTTTTCCACGTCCCAGATATGAACGCCGAGGCCACGGCGCCATTGGCCGCGGCGGAAGGAGAAGCTGCCGTCTCGGCCGCGCCAACCGACCCGAGCTCCGGTCCTCCACTGCTGCCCGGCGCGGAAAAGTTTGGAAAGCGAGGTGTGTTTCTGCATGGAAAAGCTGAGCGCGACGGGTGCGGGTGACAGAAAGTGACGCGCTCGCCCGCCTGCCGACGCAGCCTTGGCCAGGAAAAGGACGGCCATTTGATCCCGTGCGCGGCTGGCCGCGGCCCCTGTGCCCACGAAGAGGACAGGATAAAATTTGGCACGGTGATCCGTCGAGCTTGAAATGATGGAGATCGAGCGTGGCGGGGAGCGCGCACTCGGCTGCAATTGCACGGCCTCAAGTAGTACCAACCGGTGGGGGGACGACGGACGCCGGTGGGCTAGAAGTAACAGTTCGTAGGTGCACGTACCCGTACTGTGGGAGACTTGGCCGGGGTCAAATCTATGGTCCCGCCGGCTCCACCTTCTTTATCAGGCGATAGGAACGGGCGGGGGAGTCGGGGAAAGGACGTGCCATGCAGCAACAAACGCGCGACTGTTGAGTCGACAAGTGCTACTCCTACTGGATCGGCGACGGCAGCTTTCGGTCATCGGCACGGACCCCTTCCCCTTTTGTTTGTTCCGCGCCAGCTCCCTGTGGCCGATATAGACAGCCCCACTCGCCGTGCCCATGCAAGCAGGCAGGACAGCCGCGGTGACGAAACGCTCACCGATCTTCTGTAGGACTACAGCCAGAGCCAAACGTACGCGACACGGCGCGGCGTCGTGGGTCCGAAAGACCGAAACCATTGACCCGTGTTGGTTGCGTGGGTTACGGAGCGGGTGGCCCGTCCGACGACACCGCGTCAAGCAATTAAGCAAAGCCAGCGAGTCTGCACGGAGCGGCGCGGTCGTCCCCTTGTTCCGCCCGGCGCCTACCACCGGAACCGGAACGCGCGCTCAGAGCAGCAACGCGCGGAGTCATCTGGCCGCGGGCGACGTCGCACTCACGCGAGATCAGACCGCGTGAGAGAGGACACGGAAGTTTTTGTTGTCCTTAGGCGGCTGATGACTCGAGACGGGTTTTCGGCGTCGTCGTCCGATCAGGCTGAGAGGACGCGCCATTTCAGTTTGGATCGCTTCCAACGCTCCGTTGCCAACATTTGGTTACGCCCACGCTTACCAACGTTGATTAGGATGCCGTTTGGATTGATGCCGGCGCAGCATCAAAATTTTGCGTGCCCACGAACACAGAGGAAGCTGCAGGTCATTTCGCTTCCGCGGACGACTCACTGCCAACAAATTTGCCCGCCTACGCGCGGGCGCAAGCCGGCGAGCCACATTTTGGCGAGCGCACGTCGGCGAGCCAACTTTTGGCGAGCTGCAAAATGTCTGTATCTAAACGTACCCAAAGTTTCTTTCCGCCATGGCCTCTTCTTCCGTATCTGGCAGGATGCAGATGCTCGATCATGCCGCGTCGTAAGAGCGCGTGGCTGTTGTTCATGTCCTTTGGCGCTATTGGAGCGCGTCCTGCCGATCGAGTTGCCATGCCAAGCCCCTCCTCCTTTTTACCCTGTATACTTTTGGACGTATTTTTCACATGGCTTATAAGGTGCGTTTGGATCGTTATCATCGAAAGCCTTATCAAAATTTGTTGTGTCGACGAAATTTAGCTGAAATTTGGTTTACCAACGAAAGAATTGGCGTTGCCAACGTTTTGCACATCTGTCGCGGGCGCAGACGAAGGCGAGCAAAACGCTCGCCCGCGCATTGGCGCGCACTGCCCAGGCCAGGTGGCAGCAGGCCAACGATGTCGAATTTTAGTAAAGCTCACAAATGTAGCAATCCAATCAGCTCCTATAGTGACGCTGCTGCATCACCGTTCTCTGGTGCCGTGGTTTATCAGCAGATCGATCGAAGCCAACCATTCCGGGCGACAACGCGTGATTGTTAGCTAACCATTCCGTGCGTACTTCATAAACGTGCCTTTTTCTCTTTGCCGCAGACGAGGGATAAGCGCAGAAGTTAGCACAGTGCACCTTTTACTCGTAGTTTGGACGTGCCAGCACTAGGCCAAGAAGATCAGTACTCCACCACGACACTTTTTTGTGGTTGTAGCAGTACATGGCACCATAATCATCTGCAAACAACTAACGACTAAACAAGACGTAATAGCGCGATGATTGATTGGATCATCGATCGATCGTCCCCAAAGCATCGAGGCCTACAAACGATCGCGCAGTAACATGCGTTGGAGCCTAGCGAGGATGTAGCGTAGAGTAGGGGCTAGCTAGAGGAAGGAAGTGAGGTGTTGAGTCCTGTTTCGAAACGTGGTCCTCTTGACACTGTGTCCTGGTATCAGTACGACGGATCCCAGTACGACTACATCCAACACCGGCCACTTATTTGGTTCTGGTGGCCATTGTGCAACATTCACTAGTACAAATCCGTCTGTTTTGTCAGTTTTCAGTAAAAAAAAAAAAGTTTGGCAGTTAAAATGAGAGACAACACTAGAATATCAGCTCAAAGTACGTAATAGTAGGTTTTGCCAGTTTACCCTTGTGTTTGCAGCCAACACAGGACCGATGCTGAAATTTCTCATCGTATCAGACTTCACAGGGTTCAACCGGAGTACTGTACTTCAATGGCCCTGGAAGGCCCATCTAGGTCTGGAACTGCAACTTAAGTGGGCTTCTCAGAACGAGCTCCCTAGTCAAGTGAAGTTTGCGTCACGACACTTGCCTCACGCGTGCATGGGCCTGTAGGAATTACCGCTTCAATATGGTCCTCAACCTTTTGGACCGCCGCAACAAAAGGTTGTGCTTGGAATGGTATGTTGGTGACATTAACGACACCGCTGCACTGTACTTTCTTCTTCTACGGTACAGCATCAATTACTAGGAGCGTAACCGTTCTGGAGTAGAATGATCGTTTTTCCTTGCTGGAAACCACGAGGATGCCCCAGATATCTGTCCTTCTTCAGCGTTGCGTCGCTGGTCTCCACACGACCATAGACACGTCCAAAAGACGTGGTGCACGGTTGCTTGAAGATGATGCTCTCTCCCCAAGTAGGAGTATGGACACAGCGCAGAGGACACGGCGCTCGCACTGGACTTGCCGGTTCACACCCCACACAGCTCATGTCGAGTATCCCTTTCCTGAAAGGTCTTGCCAGCCACACCAAATTTTTTGGCTCGACTTCGCCGCTCGCTATTCACCTCCAACACAGCTCCCCAGCCAAGAAAGCCCATGTGACGCGACGCACCCGGCAGTTGTCGCTACGTAGTGACTCGGTAAAATTTTGATCCGCACCACGTAAAATCCAGATGCATTTCATCTCCACGTATACTCAGTACTCTACTCCTACAGAACAACGCGTAGCTGGACGAACGACCGATCGATCCTTCACGTGTTCGTTAAGCCTACAGGATCCCGCGTCCCGATGCGCTGACGCCGCCGGGGTTAAACTATTCAAACCAACTCCAACGGCTAGCTGGACTACGGCTGTGGCCGGCCAGCCACCCCCAACCCGCCGTGAGTCACGACAATCAAGGCTCCAACGACGCGGTCCTCCATCCCACGCGTCTGTTCCCGATCGGACGGCAGATGCCGGGACTAGTCGTTGGACAGCAGGCACCGTCCTCCGCCAGCCGCGACGACGCGGTGCCGCGGCCCCAAGGAAAAAAACGGTCAACATGACCGGCGCCGCTCCGTGACGCGGTCTTGCCCCTCCGTATGGCAGACGGTCTCGCACGTCTTCGCCCCCGGGCGGCCACGCGTTGATGTCATGGTCAATTGGTCATGGCAACGGCGTCGCCGTAGTGAACGTTACAGCTGTTGTGTTGCCGAACCGACTTGAGCTCCGGCCATGCTGCTTTCCTCCCGCTATAAATACGTGCCCCGCTCCTCGCTTCACCAGCACAAACCCAGGCATCACCAGTTCACCACAGCAGCAGCACAGAGCCCAGGCATCACCGGCCCTTGCCGCCGCTCACAAACCTTCTCCTCCGAAGCCACCACCACAAACCCAGCAAATGGCTCGCTTCGCCGTGGTCGCCGCCCTCGTGGCCCTCCTCGCCTTGAGCGCATACGCGCAGCAGCAGGCCCCTGGCGCCGCGCCTACGCAGCCGCCGAGGATGGCCCCGCTCCCGCCCCCGCCGGCGCGGTCCCCGATGGCTTCTCCCCCGGTCGCGACGCCGCCCACCGCCGCGTCGCCGT
>BCLG01000296.1:194437-206110 GCA_001602295.1 Zoysia matrella
CGCCGCGTCGCCGTCTCCGATGGCCTCCTCTCCCCCAGTCCCGTCCATGGACGGCCCCGCGTCCGCGCCCAACGCCGTCACCCCCTCCGCCGGCTCCGCCCCGACCGACGCGCCCGCCGGCAGCGGCGCCGTCAGGTTCTCCTCCGCCGTCAGCTTCGTCGCCGTCGCCGGCGCGGTGGCCGCTGTCGTCGTGTTCTAGATTAGATGGAGTGGCGTCATGTTGTATGATCCCATTGTCTATATTGGTACGATACTGAGGGTATTCTTTTGGTGATTCTTTGTTAGATACCGAGAGCAGAGGTGATTTGATGAGGGGTTATTGGTTGTTACATCATGATTCATGATGAGATGATTATTGACGGATTCTTTCACTTGTTATTGTTACTTATCTGAGTCTCCATTCTTTGTTCTGCGTAATGTTCCCCAACTATGGTTTGGTTGCCTGCTATGCAATGAGCGTTTAAGCTTGCTCTGAAGACGTCAAAACTTGCTGCCGATTTGGGCCTGACTGTCAAGTACAAACATGTGTTTGAGCAAGGTGGAAAAGGAAAATTTGGAATCGGGCGCTGGCCGCTGGGAAGAGGGAAAGAGCCACGACGACATGGGTTCCTTTTCCGGTGATTGAACAGTGCCCTGTTTCCTGCTCTCTTTCTTTTTCCCTTTCCCGTGGTCCCCCTCGGCCCTCGAATCCTGATGCCATGTGACGAGTTGTGGGTCGTGCTATAAGTAATGGGCTGAGTTGAGTAGAGATCAACTGGACTGCAAATGGGCTGAGTACCGATCAGGCCCAGCGACCAAGCCGACCAGAGCCTTTTTGCTCGAGTTAATGCTGGGCTCCGTCTAAAATAGTTATGGGCTTCAGCGTCACATTGGGCCGATAAAAGGTCCAATATAACATGCCGTGTTTTCTTCGTCGTCGTCTTCTTCTAATTCTAATTGTGTTTAGCTCAACAGGTAAAGCAGTCCAGGTGGACCAGTAAACGCTGAACACAGTACACTCTCGCCGTATTTCTTTTATCTACGTTCAGACAACAAGATTAGCGCAAACTTAATCCGCCCTGCTGTCCTACTTGAGCAATTTCCAGTACAGAGATAGTACTCTCTAAACAGGCGAAAATAAGATTTCGACCCCACCTAAGTTCACATGTCCGCGTTACATTCCAAGAGAGTCTACTCGACGTGTTCACGTGGTGACATACGCCACTGTGCTGATTGCTTTTACTAGAATTTCCCTGAGCCGGCGACCCCATGAAATATTTTGCTCTAGTGAAGTGGCAACCTGAACGAGAGGAGAAGAAAGCAGACCTCTTTCGTCAGCTCGACAGAAGCGAATCCACCTGCGAACCGGTCGAATCGTGAAGCAAAAAGTAACTGGTTATTTATTTTAATTTGCCCGATTGAGCCTAGTTAGCTTGCAAGAACCTGGGCCTAGTGGAGCTGAGCTGTCTGGGGAACAAAATAGATCAAGGGACCCGCAGATAAACATAGTTATACGACTACTGACGGTACACGTATACTATATTCTTACGACAATGCTTGTAGAGATGTACAACAACTTAGGCCTCCTTTAAAATGCAAGAATTTAGCAGAAATTATACAGAAATTTTACAAGAATCAATTTAATTTCGTTGAAAAAACGTAGAATTTGGAAATTTTTCGGTAATCCAAAGGAGGCCTTATCTACGAAGGTAATCCAAACACGGCCCCGCTCCTTTCACATCGACGTTCCAGCAGATTCCGGCAGCACCTGATCGACCTGATTGGGTATGAAGCGATCCAGCAGCGCGTACCCCTGCACGGTTGCTACAAGCCTGGAAACGTATACTTGATCCGTTTTTTAATTGATGTCACTGTTGATTTTTAAATTTAAGTTTGATTATTTATTTTATTTAATTTTTTTGATAAATTTTATAAATTTTGATATAATTTAATTTATTATTAGAGTTATTTGAATCACAACTTTAATTTTATAAATTTTTTGAATAAAACGAATGGTTAAAGTTGAATTTAAAAATCAACGGCGATATTAATTAAAAAACAGAGGGAGTACATTTATGAGAATTAACACATTACATTGAGAAACCTCCTGCTAGAACATGAGAATGGCGTCCCTTGAACGGCCATGAATTGAAGACAGACCGCAGTTTATGTTTCACGGTCAATGGAATCTCTAGTCGCTACCACTACTTCACTCATGCCGTCTATCTAGCAAGCTGAACACAGCAGCTGGTTTACCCGACGGCGCATCTTGTCTATTACTGCAGAACATTGTTGCCAGGGGTGCAACAGGACTGCGTGCTGATGAACGCGATCGAGATGGCCTGGCCGCATGCAGATTTCTGCCCGTGAATCTACTTACAAGGCTCGCTCCAAATAGGAGTGGACAACACAGCACATTTTGGTACACGCCACACAATCCCTGGGTAGCCCTGGCCCTGGACATTGCCGAGTGACTCTCGTGGTGGCCAGTGGCCAGGGTGCAATCACAATCAGTCTCATATACTTCTACAACAGGCTATGGATTCCATTGGCAGGAAGGAGCCAGGAGGGCACCACGTACTGCAGGAACGTGCGGAGGCAGGTGCAGGGCTTCACATGACGGCTGTCTCCTCCTCCACCTCCTGCCTCCGTATGCGGCTCAGAATCTCATGGACAGCCGTCGCGATATCTTCAACAGACCCCATCTTGGAATCGTCCTCCACCTACCGTCCAAACGGAAAGCGATGCCGTCACCGGCTCTCGGTTAGATAGAAACGGAAAATGAGTCATCCTCGTTCTAGTACTTCTTAATCGAGCGGTTTGTCTCTACCGGGCCTAAACTAACATGGCGGTGTACGGAAAAGGTAAGGCTGAATGATTATATTACGTGAGCTGGTACCTTGAGGCTGAATGTGTACAAGACCATGGCGTCAACGCTGGTCACGTTGAGGTGCAGCGGCGGGACGCGGAGATGCTGCAGCCCGGCGACGAGCTTCAAGAGCTGCTTCGGCCGCTGCGGCACAAGCACCTTGAGGCTCGCGTGGCCTTCCACCATCGTCACCTCGATGTCGGCGACCGCCGGCGCCCGGTCACCACTCGCTCCGGATCCTGCGGCCTCGCCGTTGGCAACGTTGCTCGTGTTATTGCTGGAGGTGGCGGCGGCGGCGCAGCCAGCGTGGGACGACGAAGTGGAGTATTGCGGGAAGGTGAAGAAGCCGGCGAACGGCGACTTGCCAGCGGCGTCCGTGCAGCTGCAACCGGCGTCCCTATTCTTGATGCTCTTTTGGACTTCGAGCGACTGGAGGAGCTGCTCCAGCTCCCTCACGTAGTTGATCGCGCCGCCAACGATCGACGCCTGATCACCCTGCAGATAAAGTACACGTCTCTCAAGTCATTGCGATTATACGTAGCAGTCTCCGGCAGCGAACGAACGATGGTACTAAAGCGGACGAGCTGGATGCTAAAACCAATGAACGCATATCAGAAGCAAAGCACGTACCCTGTGCGCGTAGGACGGCGGCATGAGGGAGCGGAGCACGGCGAGGTGCTCGTTCATCTGACGGCGGCGGTTGCGCTCGACGGCAATGTGGGTCATCCGCTGGGTCTCGATCTCCTCCTTGTTCTTGACGACCTTGGCGCGCCGCCGCTTCCTCCTCCCCGCGGCCGCGGCCGGCTCGGCGGTGCCCTTGCCGACCGCGGAAGCTTCCGAGGACTGATCCTGCTTTGCGGAAGCCGTCTCCCACTCATCTGCCCCGTCGGGTGCGACCGACGCGAGCAGACCGTCGTAGCCCCAGTCCCCCGCGAACCCGAACCCGGTGGCGCCGGGCAGGTCGCACCACGGCATCGTGTACGGCGAGTCCACGCGGCCGTAGCCGAAATGGCCGGCGCCCGCCTGGGAGAACACCACGGCCTCCAACGCCATGGCGAGTAACCCGGCCGCGCACACGCACGCACGAAACTTTGTGATGGGTGACGAGCGAACACCTGATGGACAGACACACTTCAACCTACGCCCACGGACGCGACGCGAGGAGGAGACGGGTCGGTGACCGGCGTGTGTGTGCGTGTTCACCGGGCTGCCCGGCGACGCCGCGTTTTATAAGACGGGAGTCCCGGGTGAGGCGGACACGTACGCGGCAGCCACGGGCGGGGTTTTGCGCTTTGGGGGATGGACCAGGCCATGATTTACAAAGTGAATAAAAACTGGGCGTGTTGTTGCGTGTGCCGTGGCCCATGCTGGGCGGAGGAGGGTGATCTGGCTCGCGGTCGGGTGGTCCCGTTCCGTTGTTCGTTGCTGGGACAGGGGACCCCACCTACCCAGGTGGGCCGGCACGCCGCGTACGCTCGGGGTCGTTGGCAAATTGGAGAACGATCGATGTGTTGCCGGCAAAGGGTTGTACGGACGATGGTTTTTATATGCTGCTACAGCAGAATGGTCAAAGCAGGCGTGCAGATCCAGAGATTCTGCGCCGCATGAGGGCTGAGGCGGGTGCCAGTCGCCAGGCCCAGGCGACCATGTCTCCCTGTTCGTCCAGCTCCAGCTTCGTGTGCATGGCCATGGCGTGGTGACAGACATCGGAATGGCGGGATCGACTGCAACTGTAGATTTTACCGTTTGTCTGTAGGGGCTGTAAACGGTCGAAAACGGTTGGTAAAATACTTAAACTATTTTTGTTTTTATATTTCACCTCCAGATGAAAATAAAAAGAACAAAACAAATACAAAGCATCGAAAATAAAACAATTTGAACAGGCGGTACCGAAATCCATCGGTAATTGATATTTAGTCAAAAATATCAACATAAATAACTCAATGTAATAAAATATTATCATTAAAATAAACATTCAAAATAAATAACTTACATATTTATTTCAACACAATTCAATAAATAAGTTTTTTACAATATATTTTTTTGACAACACACGTAGCATTAATTTTGAAGTTCATGGCATAATCGTCGGTCTCCTCGTTCTCCTTGTCCCGACCGAGCTGCGGTGGGCACGTACTGCAGCACGCTGTCACTGGAGCTCATGTGAGCGTTCATCGCTAGGCTTGCTTCTGTCTGTCACCGGCCTGCAACTGTATCCTGATCAAATCTCTTGCTGGATCTACTAATTTGTACATTTGCCCACCAGCCTAAGTTTAAGATCACCCTCTTTTACAAGATCGCCTCGGTGCTTTCATACGTCTCTTTCCTTTGAAAGAGTCACTGTTTTCTGCAAAGACTGAAATATGTGGTCACATCTGCCTAGCTTTCCAATGGAATGGTCCGCTCGTCGCCGGTCTTACATGCCAGTTATGCCGGGCGTCACGGCCTGATTAGTAGCTTCGTCCAATTGATGAAACCGCACCATTCGAGCTACAGCGAAGGCGTTTTCAAGCACGGCTCAACTTGCTTCACATCATTTTACAGAGAGCAGAAAGGGCCGCGTCAGGAACAGGGAGCAGGAGAGCGAAAGGTTCATGCATAAAGTTGTTTCTCCGACTGATCGAACCTGGAGATCGCCATCGCTCTGTTCTTCTTCCTTTTGTCTGATGGAAATCGGAAAACTTTTGCCATTGGTTTTCCCTTCCGATTCAGAAGTAGGACAGTGTTGCTGATTCCTGAAGAACATATGTGAAACAAAAGCGCTCATCAACTGGGAATACTTTTGTTGCGATCATCACCTTTTGCTCTACAAAATGCATTTTTTGAAGCAAGTGCCATGACTGAAATAAATTTGAGCAACTTGTTTTAATTTTCTGCGCATAAAATACTGCATCAATGTGTCCTTGTTTCTGAAAGATCCTAGAAAGACGTAGTACTGCACAAAAGTGCGATTATAATCGTCACAGGAAAACTTCAGGCAAGCTTACATGGAACATACTAATATACCGACCATTAAATTATTAAGTCTAGTAGCCTAGGAAAGACAAGTTGTGACTGTTTTCTGACATATGCCGGGGAATAAGAACAAATGTTCCTTGCAATTTGTTAATTATTGATCCGCGCACGTTAGATCCAGTCTAAGGGCAACAGTGAAACCACCCTCCAGACAATTCCAACAAGCCAGTGAAACCAGGGGCCGAACACCGGATTGGTCCTTGCACATTTTGTTGTGTTCTTCAGGTGCTACAGAAAATATTTTGAGAATATTTTTTATTCTTCATTTGTGGTTACAATTACTCGCGGGGTACATAACGACACCTGGCTAAATTATTGTATGGAGATTCTTCTATTCACATCCATTGTGTATGCAGATGTGGGGGATAAAAATACCTAATAATTAAGACTGAACAGTGAAATACTATTATTCTCTCTCTTCTACACGCATATTGTTCTCTGAAAATTCTAAAGTAATCCATGGATGCTCCTCCCTTGAGGTTCTTCTCGGATGGAGACTGAAATGTATGTACGACCTTAATAGTATGGCCATCAAAACTAATACGTAGCTTATTTATCCTAGTTTTATTTTACCTTTTCTTTTTTATACCATTGCTTTGCTTTATACAGATTGACAGTTTGGCAACATATGCCGGCGGCGTATTGCTGTCGCTTTTCATGATCTTTGCCAAAGCAAACAGGCAACTAAAAACAACACAACATTCTTCCATTTGGAAATTAATTCTTCTTGGCCAGTTTTTTTAGCTTTCTCCAGACCAGAATTAGAGTTTTACTAAAGGGTTACGGATATATATGCTTTATAGTATTTCGGAGTTTAACTAAAATGCAAAATAAGATCTTCCTGAAAATCAGTTGTACTGAAAACATCCTGGACAAAGAAGAAGCATTCATTATCTTGGTGCAACCATGTTAATTATCTGCAGCCGGTGACAAGAGGGACTATCCTATGTGATATTGTGTTCTCTGTTCGTTCATGTAACGTACTAATTAACATCAATCACCACCACTACGTCTCGTTGTTTATATGCTCTTCTTTTCCAAAAGATACGAATCAAAATTGAGGAACATTATACGCAAGTGTTCTGCTGTAATGAAATGCATTTTCCCAAGGCAATCGAAAAGTAAGGATTGTAGTATTTATTTAGAGTAGTCCTAACAAACCACGTCAAGTACATGATGCTACATTCTCAAAAAAAGAGAGTACATGATGCTACGAAATAAAGAAAACCGTCCTACTGTTCCACTTGCCACGTTACGTTTACCGTGTGTTGTCGATGCGTTCTTGTTACGTGTACCCATATTTAGATACATGATCATCCTTTATGATATCAGTAAATAATGTCATCTGAATTTCTTCAGCAGCAGAGACAGACTTCCATGGTCTTTCGTCTTTCCTCCAATTTCTCAGGTAGTGAAAGAAACGGGACATGTACGCATTGAGAAGACAAGCACAGACACACAACTTGAGCAATTTAGTTCGTATAGAAACGCCGTGCCGCTCCTATAGCATAGGTGGACTTGTATTCTCTGCCTTTTTTCTTGTATGGCACATTTTATCATACTTGATTCTAATCACTCATTACAAAATTAATATTGAGTAATAACTACATAATTTATAGTCTTGCTTTTTAAATAAATTAGTATAATTTAGATAAAAAATGATCCTAAATTGTAGAGCGCTGATTATGCAATGAATAGATAGGATTGAGTATGATAAAGTTTAATATAGAAGGACAAAGGTAGAGGATATGAATCATAGGTAGGCACAATTACATAAGTCTATGCTTAACGCAATTCTCGGCGATCTTGTTCAAGGCGCTAAACCGAATACTGCGCCGCATTACCGGACGCAGTACGTCGAGCGCTGCCAAGATTGTTGATCGGTGCAAATCTTTGGGGATATCGTGCGGGGATTAGTTTGGATGGTCATGGACAGGTATGTAAAGGGGCCATTTGATTCGATGAAAATTGCGAGTGCGGAATGCGAAGTTTGGAAGCAAGCGTTGCTAACCGCTGCCGTCTCTGGTCAGTCAGTGCCCTACGGCCGGGCGCTGGCTACTTGCGTTAAACAAAGCGCAGTTCAGCGCTGCTAGCTGTGCGTTCTGGGATGTTCGTCGCGGTAGTAGTTTAGTGCAACTTTTAATTTCTTTTCGTCAGGCCCTAACTCGAGTTTATCGCAACTTGGTACAACGATGCTTGACCTTACTTGCTCGTCAAAGATTCTTCCAACAGGGGCATCATCATCAGGAGGACCCCTGCAACTGCAAGTATGTGTAGTCTTGTGGCCAGTATGTACTCGCGAGTTCTTTCATCAAGTTCGAGTATTACAAGATAAATTACTGCTGGTAGAGAGAAGCATCTACTTATGCACTGATATGCCAAGGTTTATTAAGCCAATAAATACTACTACCTCATTTTTAAGTTTTTAGCATGTTTGAAAACAAATCAAATTCTCTGGTCGCCCGGAGTCCAGCTGTGGATCGTAGTTTCCTTACACAACCCTGAGTTCGACGGCTGTGCTACAATAGGCAGGGAAAACAAAATAAAACCAGTACTGCATGCCAGCTAACCAATCCGAGCGCCATCTCCCCACGAAGTCATGCAACAGACAATCTACTTTCAGCGGATCACTCGTGCCAGCAGCCCAGCACCAACAAGATCGATGGCGACCAGTTCGACGGCTACGCGAGCAGGAAGGGTTTGTTAACTGAAACCGATGTCGGCACGAGATTCCTGCGGTGATCTGTAGCCGCAGCCGCTTGCATGAACGCATGCGAAATCACGAGAGGGAATTTTGTCGCCCTGGCGAGCGAGAGAGAGAGAGCAGTTAAGTTTTGCCCTGTCAGTGGAACCTAGCTAGCCAGCCAGTAAGCGTCAAAACCTAACGATGCCTATAGCTTTTGTTCGTTCGATAGATCATGTGTGCGCCGCTGCGCATAGATGTCGTTCCCGTTCCCATCTGCCGCCCTTACATTCTCTAGGTCCTGTGTGGGTTATACATGCATGATTCCGCGCGTTCAGATTGTGTTGCATGCACACGTCGTAAGGATACAAATGGACAGGCTCTCTTTCCACGTAGCAACAGTAGTGCTGTAGCGCTTGTAAGGATCCAAGCAGAGCCAGTGATCGAGCCGTGGCAAGCTTGCAGCACAGTAGTGCCCACAGAATTGCTCTGCAGCGCCGGACGAGGAGCACTTCGGCCTGGGAGCCCCTGCATCCTGTGGCCTGCTTGTGCCAACAGTCACATTCGATTCGTGGTCGTGGCCCCCGGCCGGGTCCCTCCTTTTCTCGTCCGGCCGCGCCGTGAAGTCCCGTCGTATCTGCCGCGCGCGGCGCTGTGGTGGCGGCCGGCCGGGCGCCTGTTTCCAGCGTGCAGACGCGGCAGTGCCCGGCCAGCCGGGCACGCTGCGCCACACGGCCCACCGCAGAGATGCGATTCCCACGGCCGGGCGATGCCGCACGCGCGCACCTGTACTGAGGTCCGCAGATGCGCCCGGCAAGCCTGTTCGCGGCATAGGCAGGAAGGCAGGTACCGTACGAAGCTGATGCGATCCGTCGCGGCAGGCAGCACATGCCGCGCGATGCGCACCAGCCGCCGCGGATTCGACTGTTGCCGCCACCGGCTGGTGTCCTCAGCACCAAGTCTCTGCAGCAGCCCAGAAGCGCCGCGGGTGTGGTGCTCGTCTCTGCCCATCCACATACCAATCTCGCTGATCGCCGCACGGTGAATTTCACCTCCGACGTTGGCCACCGACACACGCGGTGATTGAGCGAGCGAGCGAGCCCCGCCCGGAGACAGGAGGTGAAAGGGAAGCGACGGCCGCGCGATCCTGCTGCTGCTAGCACGTCGTACGCAGCTACAATTCCCCAGGTGCGGTCACGGCTTGGTTGCCGGCCGGGCGCGGTGTCAAATCGTCTGGCCGGTCCTCGGGCTAACCAGCGCAATCATATGCCTCGCTTTCGGAGCCTACTGATCCCAGCATGCAGGTCCGGCCGTGCAGATGCAGGCAGCGCCGTTCTTGTTCCTCATGGATGCACGGGTGGACCGGAACGAACGGCCAGCAGATTGGCCCGGCAAGCTCGATCGTTTCCCAACAGTTGGGTCGCGTCGCTCCTATGATGAGTACGCCGTCGTGCCAGTCGCGTCCATGGCGGTGGCTATGATAGAACGACGTGGTGGAATCCACCAATTGAACCTTATCAGAGTCTGTGCGCGTAGGTAGATCATGATGCGCGCGGTGAAGGTGCACACGTAGTACTTCGCGGCCGGCGATGTTTTGGATCCAATCAGCAGCAGCAGCGCGGCTCGTGACCTGAACCCTAACTCTATGCCTGCCTGGATATTCTGGCGCAGATCGAGAAATACTGCTGCTCGGAGGAAATGCGGACAACGAGCTTACAACGCGACCTTCAGACTCAGTTAAAGTTACTCCCGAGAAATTGCCGATGAAGCGGCCCGTGTCGTTCGTGGTACGGAGCTTGCAACGCCACCATCAAAGAGAACGACAGAACACAGAACCTGGAGGTTGGAAGGAGGAACACGACCACAAAAACTAAACATCGAGCACAGTATTGTCTGTGCAATTCCCTTTCCGTCAAAGAATTATAGAGCAGAGTACAAAGACCGTTGTTTTAGCGCGAAATAACGATGAAAAAAAAAACAAAACTCTAGGATCGGCCCAGTAGCTCTCAGAAACCAAGAGTTGCATCCGGCCCAGCTCACTACTCACTGATGGGCCTCATCTAGACAATGATGCCATGGGCTTTCATCTAGAAAACGATGTGTTGGGCTGTGCGACTAGCAGGCCGAACGAATTTCGGCCTACCTTCCTCCTCCGACGTGACGAGTGAAGCCAGCTATCCGCGACCAAATTTTGTTATACGCAAGTCGCTGGTAAAACAATTGCTCCGTATGTGTGAAAACGAAAGCCGTTAGCATAGTACTAAGGGCGGCGACGGTGCGAGTGTGATATGACAGCCAAAGATGGATGGACGGAAAGCAGCTCTCCGCGTGTCCTAAATAAACTAAACCTCCCGTGTTTGCCGTCCAATCACTGCATCCGCCTTTGAAGCCTTTCGGTCAGGTGTTCAGTTTAGCTTTTGATGATGTGCCGGTGGAAAAAGATTAGTATACGAAAAATGTCTTTGGAAGCGGGAAGAATTGTGGCCACAGAACCGGAGCAGAGAGTTCATGGGCTCCTGGCTCCAGCGAAGAGACCACACGTCTGCGTCATGGAGAAGAACGGAATGCATGTTTCTAAGCTCTCATCCAACACGTTTACCGGGTCACCGGCCGATCAGCCGGCGAGTCAGCCATGGCGCCGCCCCCGCCCACACCCACTCCCTCCTCGTCGCCTCCTATCTGGCGCCGCGACCGTTTCGTTCTCAAGCCACTGACAAGGCGTGCCCGCAGCCCGCTCACAATCCACGCGCGCGCGTCCCTGTCTCGCGCACGTTACTATTCGCCCCGGCTCCGCGTAATTAACACTTGCCGTTCCTTTCAAAACCCCTCTTCCGGCCTCTCCCCGCACGACGCGACCAGATCTCTCCGGCCAGCGCCGGAGGCGGCGATGGATCGTCCAAGCATCACGCCACCGATCCTACTCGTGGTCCTGCTTCTATCCACCGTCGGGCCGTCCGTGGCTCAGCACGAGAGCAACGGCACGAGCCACCACCACTCCCGCACCACCGGCGGGTTCACGCCGACCACGGTCATCGTGCTCATCGTTCTCATCGGCGCCTTCTTCGTCCTCACCTTCTTCTCCATCTACATCAACCGCTGCGCGCCACCGCGGCCGCCGCCGCCGCCG
>BCLG01000296.1:207434-229995 GCA_001602295.1 Zoysia matrella
CAACTGGTTACATTTCTTGCTGAACAGATCAAAATAATAGAATGCTCTTATTACATTTCTTCTTTAGGATTCTTTAGGACATAGCACGGTTTTTTTGTTCGCTGCACATACAACATTCTTTTACAATACACTATTGCACCAGGACAAGAAGAAATGTTCTCCATCCCACATGATTGTACATTTCTGTTGCACTTCACTACGAAAATGTCCACGCCCCAACCAGAATGGGAGGGAATGGAATAGTCGAGCTAGAAAACAGCACAATAAAAAACCACAGCGCTCCCAACCTAGCCAAGACACCACCGCTTCAAGCCGACCCATTTGTCTGTTACGTTCTGGTTCTTCCGGCAATCCGGCAACCATTGTTGACACGGCAGCACCGCAGCGAGCAAAAACACGCGCAAATTCAACACAGGGTCGCAAAGAAAAGCAAGTGCTTCGATATGTACATCGGAACGAAGATCCTTTCCGCCATCACCGAACCTGCGACATCTTGTCCATGCGGGTGCTCGCGATCATGGCCTGTGAAAATCATCATAGATAACAGCTTGTTAGCACTAAATCGACAAAGCACAAAAACTTGATTCATTCTAGATTTGCGGTAGAGCTAATCGAAGAGCTATGTATGCAGGTAGCTCACCTCCTTTTCCCAGTCGCAGCGGATGGTCATGATGGCCAGAATGAGCGTTTGGACGGCGGTGCCGCCGATCATGCCCGCCCAGATTCCCTGAAAAAGTTTGGGGCGAAGAACGTTAGGCACTTAAGTGATGGAGCTAGCGGCATTGATCATGGTCGGCACGGTGAGAGCTGTGCAGAATTCAGTTGGTACCAGCACGCCGAGGTTGAAGAGCCATCCCAGGAGGATGCCCATGGGTACGCCGATGAGGTAGTAGCAGCCGATGTTGACGTACGCCACCGTGGATTGCCATCCGGACCCAACAGCCACACCTGCAATAATTTGGTGCAGGCCATGCATGGAAGAAAAGGTCAGCAACATCTAGTTACGGTCAATAACAATGAATGCGAAGCCAAGTGATCGATGGGCCTTTGGGCCTTGTGTTATCATAGAGGCCCATGGGAATACCTGAGAGGACCGGCTGGATGCTGTTGAGGAGGATGGTGAATGCCAGGAGGACGGAGAGGTTGTCGACGGCGTCCAGCACGACGGCGCTGGAGGTGAAGACGAGCGCGAACTTGTTGTGGAGAGCCATGATTAGCACCCAGAAGAAGAGCCCGATCACCAGCGACGTCGTCGACGACACGATCGTCGCGAACCTGGCGCCCCTCCCGTTACCTGCGCCGAGCTCGTTGGCCACTCGCACTCTGCATCAATATTCGACCACCATGTACATTAGAGCCTTTCCGCCATACATACGTACTGAATTGTATCCGTAGGACTACAAATAAACTCGTACACCTATGGTAGTACGGCCCTAAGAAAAGGAAGCCTGGTACTGCAGCCTACAAGTAACTCGACGCGCTTGGGCCCGGAACGGGCCAGCAAACAAGCTCGAGCGGTCCAATCTACGTACTCCGTATCAGTTTTGGCCCACTAGACCACCGGTGTCCCAGAGATCCTGCAACGGCCGAATGATGAATGCTGCAGCTGGCCTGCGTGTGCCTCTGCCGACGGCAACAATGAGCTCCAAGTGGTCAGGGAGAAGAAAACAGGAAAACCAGGCACGTTGGCATGGTCGACCCTGCCCCTCTTGCGCCAACCAATCAACCAAAGCCCAGCCGCTGGTACAGGAGTACAGGACTACCGTAGGAGCAGACTAGCCACTGTGCTTCAGTGCCTGGCGTCCTGGCCACCGCCGCGCAGAGGCCAGAGAACAGCACGAGCCGGCCGGCAGTCGCCAGAGAGCATCCGATGCTGCTCGTACTCCGTATCCACCTGCGGTAGTCGTGTCGCAGCGGCACATGCTCCTCCACCCGGCCCGGAAAAAATCGTCATGACCCACCCCGTCGTCTAGCAGCTCAACGCACTACCACGTTCTGGCCTAGCAGGCTAGCACACGTTGCCAATGCGCAGAAGCCGCACAGCGAAAACATGTCGAGTGCACTGTGCAGCTCGTGTGACTTGTACTGGTGCTACTGGGAGCCCGGGGCCATGGCGGGTGCTGCCAGGCGCCGGCCAACATTGGGAAAGGCATGCATGCTCTGGGATCCGGCTCCGTAGCCCCGAGCCCCGAGCCCGGTGCCGGGGCAACCAATCACGGGTGCGCAATTGTTGACTGGAAGCGAAAGCTAGAAACAGCAGGATGCCTGACTGCACGAGCAAAAGAAGGCTCCCATCCCCATGCACCACGGCCAATGATAATCGAAATGTTTTTTTTTGCAGACCATCGATCAATCATGATCAGATCACGACAGTACGCGAGCTAGTCATTCTTAATGCACAGGTATAAATAAATAAGAGAAATGTTTCGGTACTCACCGAAGGTAACTCTATCTCTTTAATTAATTTTAATTGTTGATTTTTAAAAATTAATACTGAATTTACTATTTTTAGTATCAGATCTACTATTTTTGATATTTTTGATACGGTCCACTATTTTGATAACTTTTGTAAGAGTAAGGTTAATTACCCAGTGCCCGCGAAGAATGCCAGTGGAATCATCATCTCCCACCCGTTAATCGTCATGCTGCGTCCACCGAAACACAACACTCCCCATTGTCAGATCAGACGACCGGTTCGCATTTTTCAGTATCCCATTATCCTAAGTACAACATTACTAACACGGAAAGTAATAATAAAGTAGCAAGAAAATTACCAGATGGAGAGCGCGTCGACTGCGATAGCTGCGTTCTTGAGGTTTCCAGTCAGCAGGATAAGGATCCTATAGTACCAGTTTTCCAAGCTGCACGTACGTAGTATTAAAAAGGTCAGTCCAGTTGAGAATATGCTGAGTAGAGTACTACAAACCTCTGTTTATAAATACTTGACAATTGTGATTTGACAATTTTAATTTTTACTGTTTATATTTCGATTAATTATAATTTTTAAAATATTTAGTTAATTAACTTATAAATAACATCATAAAATTTGTCATTGTGTATACTTTGAAAATGTACATTTCTTTCTTATATTTATATGTCAAATTTTTTTTAAGAAAAGACATGCAGTCAAATAGTGTGAAAAAAATTCAAAATTGATAAGTATTTAAAAACGGAGGTTTGTACTGCAGTACGTATTTGATTCATTTGTCAACCAAGTATCTACTACTATACGGGCGGGTAGTACGTACCATAGCATGACTCCGGACGCGGAGGACAGCTTGACGAACTCCCACATGCCGGTGAACGCCTCGACGGAGAACCCGTGCCACGTCTCGGGGCACCCGCCGCAGGACACGTACGCGAACAGCATGACGGCGGTCGCCCACCACGAGAAGTTGAGCGTGAGCGCGATGCCCACGAGCCCGAACTGACATTTCGAGACGAAGAGCCAGCTGACGAAGACGTGGATGCCGAGCGCGGCGGCGGAGACCGCGGCGTTGACGAAGTTCTTCATCTGGCACTGCAGGAACCGCTGCAGCGGGAACAGGAACGCGAAGGAGAAGTGCAGCGGGATGAACCACACGGACACGCGCCCCGCCATCCGCGACAGCTGCGGCGACTGCCCCGTCAGCAGCAGCACGTCCTCCGCGAAGAAGTACATGGGCAGGAGCAGCACCGCGCACATCAGGAGCACGAGCCACGACCGCTGCATGTACACGCCCATCATGTGGAACTTCCTCGCGCCGAACGCCTGCCCGCACAGCGTCTCCAACGCGCTCGCCATGCCAAGCTGCGTTTAATTCCGGTCCCATTTTTTTTTCCATGCGTTGAAGAAGTCGGATGTCAGTTTCCGTGCATTGAAAGAAGTCGGATGTCAGTGTCTCCGTTTGAATTGAACTTCATCAGACATTTGACAGAGACTAAGCTTGATGCGAACGCTAAACAAGTATAAATGATCCGAAAGACTAAGGTTGATGCGAACACTAAACAAGTACTATAAATGATCCGAAAGACTAAGCTTGATGCGAACGCTCAGCTTGCTTTCAGACAGGCATGATTCATGAAAACGATTAGTGAGATAGCCTGGATTAACGCGGATTTTGTCCCCGGCCCTGGAGTGCGGGGTCCGCCGCGCCATTCGTTGCTTCATCTGGACGGCCTCCCGTACGACCTTTTTTTTTCAGATAGACCTTTTGTCAGTTGGCTTGAGGGATGCACCCCCGCACAACGGGACCCGTGATTCTTTTTTATCCTCTGAATCGTACGTTAGCCAGGGGCGGCATAGGTGTGGAGGCTCCTCCACCTCTACAGCATTTTGGGACCGATGCTGAGCCCAGACGGATCATATCAGTAGTGTTGCTGCGCTGTCCTACTTAAGGTACCGTTTGAATCACTTTAGATTTTGAAGATTAGATATAAAAAATCCAACATGTTTTCAAACAGTGAAGTTTTTAGAAAGATTTTAGAAGTTGTCAGAGAGATATCAAGTGCCAAATCTCTAGAATCTAAAATCCACCCGAGGTAAAGATGTTTGAGGATTCTAAAATCCTCGTGGATTCAAACGGGACCTAAGTATACCAGAAATCGGCATCAAAGGTTGAATACTAGTACTACACGTCAATATCGAACCGGCTATTATGAAAGGGAGGCAATATTCCCATTCGTCCATTGTTAAAGTATTCCCTTAGAGCGCCATCGATTTTTCTGGTTAACCAGAGCAGCCACGGAGCCACCTACTGATGACACGCAACACCATCGTGCGCCACGCCATGTCCTTGCTACAAACAAGCAGCTCGACTGTACGTTAGCGGATTTATATCAGCATTTTGTACGGTGAGCAAAAAACCGAGGGAGAGGACAAATCACAGGTGAGGCCGTGAGGTCAGTGGATTGCGGATCGCCAAAAGCTGTTTGCCACCCTAAAGCGCCAGGTGTTTGCCAGTAAAAATCCCAAGTCACCGGCGCTCCCACCGTTCCCGAGCGCACTGGACCTTTCCATTCGATTGACAAAAATTACAGAGAGGACAAGGAAAGGAGAAGGCAACTGAGGATTCTAGCACACGCCATCACGCAGCAAGGATCCAACCAAGACCATCACATCGCAATCAACCTGCTATACGTAGTGCACTCGGACTTGACCGCTCATCCTTCGGTTTGGTACCATGATTACTGACATGATTACATTTACGACTAAACTATACTACTAATATCGATGTGATCATCACGGCCCTAACACTGACGAAAAGGAGGGTGTCTACTGGTTGGCCGAGGTGAAGAATGGTTCCCGGGGCGAGTGTATTTGATTTTCAGCTGCTTGGGTACCAGTCATGACGCACGTGCGATAGACGTGGCGCCAGGGTCCAGCTGGGCGGAGACAAAACGGGCAGCACGGTGGGCTCGCTGAATCGTACTCCTACGCGAAGATCAAGTGACAAGTGGCTGGGGCTGTTACTACCACTAGATCGCCCTACGTCTCAGCTAGATCTAGCTTTGATGTCCCATGCCGCGTACTTGTATACCCGACGTACTTGCATTGTTTATCTCAGTACGAGTTCCAGAATCCAGATACAGTAGCGTTCTACCTGTATCCGCTGAAGTACGTATGTTCCATTTCAGTTGGGGAAAGCGAAAACAGAACCGTGTTCCCAGCTAGGGGCTCGGGCGGGGCGCCGCCCGAAAAATAGCAGGGAGTTAGAATCGGATCGGATGGTGGAGGAAGAGGCCAAGGGACCGATGCCGCGCGTACGTACCATGAGTCCGAAGTTGAAGCCGACGACGACGGTGTTGGCGATGGAGATGGCGGCGAGCTCGAGGTCGCCGAGGTGGCCGGCGAAGGCCTGCGTGATGACGTTCATGCCGTAGGTGACGACACGGCTGAAGATGGCCGGTGCCACGATCACCCACAGCTTCCTCGACTCCTGCCATACGCGCCGCCCGAGTTTGCCCTCGCCCTCGCCCTCGCGCTCGGCCACCACGCGCCACTCCTCCTTTTTCGAGTCACCGTTCAGCAGCGGCGCCCAGTGCTCCTCCGCGTCCGGTCTCTGATGCCCGGTCATCGTGTATCGGTGACTGGATTGGCTAGGGATTCCCTTTCCCCTCTCCGATTTTTTTTCCCTTCGGAAGGACGCTTTGTTTTTCAGATGAACCTTGTTTTGGGCTTGTGTTGCCTCTCCAAATTTGAGCCCTGCTTTTTATAGCCGTCCACGGAGGAGATGTTATTGACGGAGCTGGGACTTGAGTGGCTGTGCTGGTGTGTGAGTCCAGCAATCAGCCAGGCCCCGCGTTGCACGTGGTTGCTGGCTGCGTCAGTGCGCGCGCGAACCTCCCGTATCCCCGGCACGCGCCCGCCCGGTCCTACCCGCACCCATCTACAATGATTCGCCCGGTTTCGTTGGGCCACGGCCAACAAGCCGCCAGCCAGCATTTTCAGGTCAAAACCAGCGCCTCTCGATATCGCAGCTGGGAGGACACACAGATAACGCCAACTCCGTCGCAATCTTGTTGGCCTGGAAGAGGTTTGGTTAGGTTAAACAAACACCCCACGGGATCAGTACTACAAACAAGGCAATTAATTTCTCCTCTGTATTGCACCAAGGAGAGGACGAACCAAACCAATGCCTTGCACCAGCAGCGACATCAAAATTCAGAGTTTCAGACTAGAGCGGCTGCCTGCCTGATCACCTCACCATATAAAACCCACCACGTGGGTCGCCAACAGACAGGGACACCACGTGACAGGCGGTTTAAGCGCGATAGAGCTCAACAGGATCAAAGCTGACGGGGAAGATCTGAATCGGGTCACCAACTGTGTGTCAAGCCACCACCAATGATTTTCTTTTCTCGGACTATATTAATCTCTGCAATAAAAGCATTAGGGATCGATCGATATCTCCATCGTCCCGTTTTAATCGGCCCATGTTCAAGTTGTTTCAATATCGCTGTACGTTTATTGAATAGCAGATGCCATTTCAATCGATGAGTCCATGTCGCACGTAGTACGAATCAGAAAACAACTGTCAAGATTGGAACCATGAGGTACGATTGAATAAGGAAGGACGACAGGGGAGAACTGAGCGAAATTACACGTTTGGCTTCACATGTGTTGAAACCGAATAACAACTAGTGATATAGGATAGGATTTATTTATATACATGCATTGTTTGAACAAAAATAGTAATAGTCAAAATTGTCAAATCAACAACCAAAAAGGGACAGATCGACATGGTGTCTTTTTTTTCCCTCTCTCTCTCTCTGAGAAACGAGAGCTCAACTTTCATTAATCAAAAGGTGTCCTGGAACGTACGTCGACCTAACGCGCTCTCAGCAATTTTGAACAAGAAGAATGCGACATGCAAATTCATGTGTAATGGTGCTGCCGCTCACATGTACGATCAAGAAACCCTTTTTTTTTAACAAGAAACTTACTCAATTAACATCCATGATCAATAGACAGGAGCACACGGTGAATGGTGTCTATCATCTTAGACTGATACAGAAGTAGAATGTTGCCAGAGTCTCTTCACCTGCCCAAACAATTTAGTCCAAGTGGCAACTACCTAGACAAACCATCTGCGCACCCATGCAGGCAGACCCTACTTACCTGCATCAAACTCCAACAGCAGGACCCAATGGAACAGTCACACTCACATGTCCGTTCACTGAGCTGCTAGCTAGGCCATTCAGAAACCGCCGCCAAGTGGGAAAATCAGAAAGCGACATGGATGCTAAATTTGTGCACTTGGAGGGGACGAGTAGATAGAAAATGATGATTGAATAATGACAACTACGTACTTCTATACAAAGTTGGGAAGCTGATCGAATCAAGGCGCTAGTCACAACGACGAGGGATATGCGTGTGTTGTTATTCGCTAGTATCGATCTCAACCAGAGCCCCAATAATCTCGACCACTGCACTGCGATGAGTTTTCAGTTTTCAGCGTAGCACATTTAGCTTAGCATTGACGATGACGCCGATACATACTCCTGAGCCTTTTTCGTTTGCTCTCACTACAAGTACAAGCAGGGAGCGCTGCATCATCACACTGTGCCCGGCTGCCCCGCCGATATGTGGCCGTCGATGCATGGACGGTTTCGATCTTTTGGATTATGTTGATGCAGTTTACGATCTGCGCAGAGGTCCTCGAGTCCAACGTGATACAATGACGAGGGGCCGACGCACTGACTCTCGTGTCCTTTTCCATGTTGGAGCGGAGCGGGCCTCGTCGGAGACGTCCTTCTCATGGAGACAGGCGTGTTGGTGGGAGCAGGCAGCGAGTGCAGATCGACATGCTTGCGGCGCCAGAGATCCAGGAGGCGAGCCGATTAAAAAGTTGGCTTTCGCGCGGCTCATGCTGGTGGCCAAATGCCCCCTCAAGGTTCCGACTCCGGGCAGCTCGCCTTCAACGCGGTGTTCACGTTCCTGTTCGCCAGGCTACGGGTTCACGCCGGTCTCGGTCGACGCCGACCGACGTCGTCCTGCTCACCATCGGCCCGGCCGCGCTTGGCTTGGGGTCGGGCCGTCGTCGTCCCCAGAGCACCGCCGCCGCTCGTCGAGGCTGCCATGTCCAGGTACGGGCGCGGTAGCAGGGCGCGGTGTCTCCTCGTCCAACTGCGTCTGCGTGCATTTGTTGGCCGCGATGCGTTTGGTTTGGCACTTTGCAGCTACCAGTACTACTAGCTATGGGAGGTTGAGCTGGCGATCGATTTGGCGGCCGAAACGTGGGCCAGATCACGATGGCAGGTCCATCGGTGAACAGAGAGTAAACGGAGCCAGCCCATCCCACCTTTGGGCTGGCTGGCCCGAGTCACCAACAGGCCGCCACCTTGGCAATGATTACTCCTTAATTTCGCATTGCGTTGCGCAAATCAATTCTTTCCCATGTTGATTGATTGGTTGAGGTGAAGCCGACGAACGACTATACACGGCTGATTACCATTTCCAACACCAGCGTCAAACTACAAATAGTACTTGTTCGGAATCGAGTGTTTGATGGATGATGTCACAGTTGATGCTGGCCCCAGACACAACGCACACCAACCGTATGGGCGTTTCGCTCAACCGTCGCACTGCTCTGACCCTTTCTCCCTGTCACAGGCTCGCAGCAGGTAGGACCGACCGGCAAATGGATTGTTGGGTCGTCGGCTTGAAGGCTAATGAGAGCAAACACGCTACACGTTCTGTTCCACGCGCGCGCCCGGCCGCGTCAGATTCTTCAGTTGGATTTGACTCGACAGTAATTTTCTTTGCAGGGCATCAACGCTATCCTTTCTTTTCAGTTTCCTCTCCAGACGAACGGCTCGGCTGATTGGCAAACATTCCTTAACCCTGACAAGAGAGCTGCAACTCTAGCTAGGAGTAGCAGCTATCATATCAGAGATCGATTATTACCGATGTCTAATTCTCTTTTTCAAGAATGGCATGCGGTCACCTACCACCCACCCAAGGAAAAGACCGATCAAATTTCGACTCGCACCGTCTTACCAAACGCTATCGACTGGGAGGCGCTATTACGATCACGATCGATTCGATCATTGGACGGCGTCGTTCGTGAGAGATTTTTCAGACGAATTAAGCTGGGCGCAGCACGGTCGAGTCGATTTCGCAGCAGCAGGCGAATCCGTTTTCAACCCTTGGTCATTTCGAATCCCAAATAACTCGCGCATGTGCGTCTGAAAAGTACTTTTCGTTGAGCGGGACCGGGAAATCGACGCGAAGAAAAGAGGCCATGCTTTTACACAGGACAGAAGCTATATATTTCCATTTTCCAGGTCGATCATTTTCTGCTCTAAACGCTACCAATATCCACTGACGTATTCACTCTTCATCGTCACGACTGGCTCATCAGCGACCGGACAGAAATTAACCTGGAAATTTCTAGCTGATCAAACACACGAACTCCGTTCAACAGAAACATAATCTACTCCAACCAGCAAGCTTCGGGCTGCATTCGCGCACGCGCGGATTACCGGGTCGCGGTCTCACGGAGGCCACACGCACGCACCACCAAACACCAAACTGGTCGACCAGCATCCCTCTGCACCTTCTGCGGAGGCGCTTCAGTTTTGTTTTCGCCTGGCTAAACAACGATCAGATCTAAATCTATCTCTAGCCGCGTGTGTGAAAGAATGGCAACGTGACTAATTACTGTCATATCTAATCACTATACTACTACGGCTACTCGATCTGTCGCCGATCGACGTGGACTGGGTAGACCCATTGGGATCGATGGTGGTTGGGTGTGGTCGACATGGATGATTGATTACTACTATGTTCAGTGGGTCAAACGGAGCACGAGTCCAAGCGTATGACCGATCTGCTCACATGTTGATGGTCAATGAACAGGAGCACGCGTTGCTCGGTCAGGGACGACGTGACAGAATGAAATCACTAGCAAGCGATAAAAAAATATCCATAAGTCTGAAGGAGGAAAGTTCGTATACTGACTACTCCAGCTTCTTCTTCTATGCTTCAATCAATATCTTTTTCGTAAGTAGAAGCAATCATATGTTTGGTGAACTTCAATGGATTTGTTGTGGATTTCACTAAAATTTTGCTAATTAAACGAGTTTTCATTTACGTGGCTAAACTGCGCTATAAAGTTCGAGCAAACTTTTCTTATGTAAAGTTTCAACTCATGTTTATTCAGCGATTTTTTACTATCATTTAGTTCCATGCAACTAGGGTTTTGTGAGAAATCTGAAGTTCAGAAGTACTAACAGCCAAACAGCAATTACTTTAACAGATACTCCTACAGTCCTACGTGTGTACTCCTTGTTCTCCAGCCCGGCGGCATGTGTACTTCTCTCTTCCCGTTCCATGGTGTTGACTCACCAACTTCGTATGCTCTTCTATATAAGCACCACGAGCTTGCGCTTTTGTCATCCACGGCCCAACCAGATCAAGCAGAAGCATCCGACACGAAGAGTCTCCGGCCGACTCATCAGCAGAACCGCGAGACAGATCGGAGAACTCGCGGTTCAGTTCACCCCAGAACAAGATGGCGTCCATAACGGCTAGCGCCAGTCCAGCCATACAAGAGACCAGCAGCAAGGCGCCAACACCGCCAGGCACTGCCCCCGCCGCGCCGGTGCGCTACCGGCCGTCGCCGCTGGTCATATTCAGCGCCTGCCTTGTGCTCCTCGGCGCCGGAGGCCCTCTCCTCCTCCGCGTCTACTTCGTGCACGGCGGGCAGCGCCTGTTCCTGTCCGCCATGCTGCAGATCTCCGGCTGGCCGCTCCTCCTCGTGCCGATCGGCGTGTCCCTGTACCGCAACCGCAGGCACGGCGTCACGAACCTCCTCCTCCCGCCGCGCCTCGTCGGGGCGGCGGCCGTCCTCGGGGCGTTCTACGCGCTCTCGTGCTTCATCTACGCGCTGGGGTCGCAGGCGCTGCCGCTGTCCACGTCGTCGCTGCTGCTGGCGACGCAGCTCGCCTTCACCGCGGTGTTCGCCTTCATGTTCGCCGGGCTCCGGTTCACGCCGTTCTCGGCCAACGCTGTCCTGCTGCTCACGATCGGCCCGGCGGTGCTCGGGGTCGGGCCCGGATCCGGGAGGCCGGCGGGCGAAGCCGCAAAGACGTACTGGACAGGGTTCTGCGAGGCGATCGCCGCGGCCGCGCTGGCCGGTATGGTGTTGCCTCTCGTCGAGGTCGCCATGGCGCGGTACGGCCGACGCACCGGACCCGCCGCGAGAGTGCCGCCCCCGTACGCGACTGTCATGCAGATGCAGGCGGTGATGGGCGCCGCCGGCACGGTAGTGTGCCTGCTCGGTATGGCCATCAAGAGCGACTTCCAGGCGTTGCCAAAGGAGGCCGCCGAGTTCGGGCTCGGAAAGACCAACTACTTCCTGGTACTCATCTGGGACGCCGTCTCATGGCAGCTGCTCAACCTGGGCATCATGGGGCTTATTGCCTGCGCCTCGTCTCTCCTTGCTGGCATTATGATCGCCGTCCTCCTGCCGCTCTCAGAGGTCCTCGCCGTCATCTTCCTCCATGAAAAGTTCGATGGACCGAAGGGCATTGCCCTGGTGCTTTCTCTCTGGGGCTTTGCCTCCTATCTCTATGGCGAGAGGCAGCAGAAGAAGCTGGAGGCTCAGAAGAACGAGCAAGTGGTAGCTATGAAAACTGCAGACCTGGAGTTGGCTGCTCCTTGAGTATCGAACCGTTAGGCTTCTGTCTGAGTTGGGTTTGTGTACGCATATATACAGGGTCACAGGTTTAGCAAACATACATTTTTGTACGAGATTATTTCATTTAAAGGTAGCACAGAAAAAGGTGCTATTATTGTATCAAACGATTATTGAAAGAAATAATTTTGCTCTTAGCGTATGTCTACAGTTTGTGAGTACGTAGTAGCCAACAGAAGGGAGGAATACTTCTGAATAAACGAACGAACAACTTTTTCTGTCCTCCAAGTCTCAAATAACCTGTAGCATATGATAAATACATGGGAAAATAAAAAGAACTACGACGACCAAGATTAGTATTAGTATCTTCTGGACATACATAACCTATTTGTAGCCATAAGTAATGTAATACTTCGTGTTTTTGAATAAAGAAGCAACATTTTTCAAATTCACGTTTCAAATAAAAATTCAAAGTTCAAAATGCACGTTAAAACTTTTTTAAAGAAATATTGTGAAATAAAATTCTATTATGAAAGGTATTGCAAAGATTTGAATTTTAGAAATTTTTATAAAATATAGTTAAAGTTTAAGAGGCCCAAATAAATTGTTTCTCTTAAAACAATTTCCTGTATTGTAAATTTTGTAAAATAAAATATATTTAGAATTTGAAATCGGGATCAAAATAAAAGTTGTTCCTTTTGAAAAGTTTTACCATCCTGCAAAGTTTCAAAATTTTAGAGCTCGGAAAGCACAAACAGCAGGCCGTGCAGAAAATCAGTGTAAACCAGAAACTTGAGAAGACCGCGGGCCCCACCTGCCAGCCTCTCCAGCCCCCTTCCCCAACCTCCAGCGGACAACGCAGGGGGCCAGCTGCCGCTGCGCCTTTGAAGCTTGCGTGCATGCGTGCCACGGAGCTCAGTGAGGTGTCCCTGAGTAAATTTGCGCAAGCTCTAACCCTGGCCGTCGTCCCTCCCTTCGGTCTCTCCCTCTCACTCTCTTGCTCGTTCTCCACCCACCATTGACGCCGTTAGAGCTTGAGCTCGGCGCCCCGGCCCCTTAGAGCGTTTCGAGCCCTCCAAATCGTGCGGACCGTACCTCCATCACCTACTCTTGCAAAGCCCCAACACCCCCCTCCAAATCCCCCATCGATTGACCGTCGATTTCAACTTTCCATTTTTGAAGCTTCAAACTTGCCGGCCGTTCTTCTCCAAATCCGGCGCAACCAGGTGGTCAGCTTCCTCGATTCCTCTCCTAAGCCGGTTAATCGAGCGATCTCGTGAATTTGGGGCAGGTTTTTGAAGCGCAAATCTTGCCAGCCACCTGAACATACGGACCTCAACGCCGACGATCCACTTCCGGCCTCCTTCCTCGACTTCAACACCCGTGCCGTCCATCTCCGACCCTCAGTGAAGCTGTAGGCTCAACTCGTTCGAATTTTCGTCGATCGTGCAGCGCTCCCCACGTCGCCGAACTCCTCCATCCGTTGCCGCTCGCCGCCAACCCAATTTCCAGTGAGGACCTCCCCTGCAACCCAGTCTAGTGGACTCCCCTCCGCTCAGATATTATTTCTAGGACATTTCTTGCATGAATTAATTTAATCAATTTAGATCACTAAATATTTTATTAATGCATTATCATTATTCTTTGGCATGATAAAATCTAAAAATGTTTACTTTTCTGTTTCTTTAGTCAAACATTATGTTTTAGAAAAGTTTTATACTTATTTTCATTTAAAATACTTTTGTAAATATTTTATTTGGTTTAAATAGTATTTAATTCATTATAAATTCATTTGATTTCAATAAATTCAGAAAATTTCTCAAAAATTAGTTTATGACCTTTTTTATTTTATGAATAACTCAAATTATAATTTATATTTTTGAAAACCATTTTAAGAAAGTTTTATAATCAAAATCATGTTCTTTTGAAAATAAAAAGCTATCATCACCGCGATGTCACTTAAAGATTAAACACTATCTTAATTCAATATTTTGCATATCATTCATGTATAGGATCCGACCCACTCGAAGAAGAGCTTAGAGTGTTCTTTTGGCAAAGAAAGCTGACTGTGAGCAAAGGCCAGACAACCCATATTAGGTATTGTTGGTACGGGGAACTTGATGTATTGATGTAAAGTTAGGCTAAGTTTTAGTTCACGGTAGAAGTGGAGTGAAGGAAAATTCACTCGCGAGCGATAAAACTCGAGTGAATGAAAAGTCACTCGAGAGAATAACCTAAAACCGAGAGGGGATAACGTACATGAGGGTTTGAAAAGATTAGGCCTTCGTAGTGGTAGCCCCGTCTGTGTCGTCAAGAACCGATTCGAGTGTGGCCCTGTTAAACAAGTTTGAACGTACCGAATACATATTGAATATATGGGCCCAGAAAATCGATGCAACTCAATATCCATACTGGTTAGACGTACCTCTACTCCTCTTCAGGCAGAGGCGAAAGAGAGACTTAGATCTAACTATAGACACGTCCTGCGTGGTGGTCGCATGGAGGACTATGTTCTCGGGAGAAGTAGGCATCGGACCGGTCCTATGGTATTGTTGTGAAAGGTGGTCATATACGGCTTTCAGAAAGCGCGTACGTGTCGTGTATTTCGGGTTTTTCTAGCTGGTGTAAATCGATTATAATCGCTACCTCTCACAGTAACGAGTACCGCTTTTTCACTGTGTCATGTCGTAGTAAAAACACAAATAATAATAATAATAATAATAATAATAATAATAATATTGATTGTTTGCTTAGTTTATAGCGATTGCTCGGCAACCATGTTTGATATAGTTTTAGAGCGCAAATTAAATTTACTTTTCGTGAACTTCACTGTATTAGCGCTGATTTTGTAAATGGTCATCCCATGTGAGTCAGCTTCATCGTATACTTGTAGTCGATTGTAGTTGACCACATTGACGGGTAAGACTTGTTTAGCATTTGAATGCTCAGGGCTTGGCTCTCTATGGTTTTGTGCAGGTGATTTCTCTCTCTCCTCTGGATCAATTGGCACAAGTAACCTCGAGGGTAGTTAGGTCTGTTGGAAGCTCTGCTTGCCGCGCTGTTGTTGTGTGCTGGTAGAGGATGCATCGTATGAGCTCGATGTCATTTTATGTCTAGTCCACAGAGACCCTAGTTTAAATAAGTTATCGCTTCTGTGCTTTTAAAAATTTTGGTTTTATAAATTTAAGCAACAATTTATAGTATATTTTATCGTGTTTGAGTTGTACTGTTAGTCCTCACTTCGCTTAAGGATACCCAATAAAATGTTGTAGTGGATGAATCGTTTCACTATACAATCTAATACATAAACCGAATTATAAAATGCCTTAGACAAACGCGAGGTGCTGCCTGTAACATTGCACGACTTGTTCAGTATGCATCTTCCAACGTGGGTGACGGTCGAACTTCCGGGTCGAACGCGAGGCAGAATGAAGGCTTGTCCACGGTTGTGCTGTGTCGAAAGAGAAAGCCACGAGCGTGGTTTGCTTTGTGTTGCACGAATCTGAATAAATACAAGGGTGAGGATTACAAAAAATCTGTTGGGACACCCATATAGTATATCTTTAAAATGAGTGTAATAGGTTGCTCATAATTGTATATCTATCTTTAAAATGAGTAGGTTGCTCATAATTGTATATGAAGTAAATGATCAATTTTAAGATATTCTCTGGAGATGCTTTAAAAACAGAATTCCCTTGCGAAAAATCATTTTTATCATAAGGGACAAATGAATAGTGACATAACATGGCAAACAGGATAGAATGCACACGATATCACAGATGGGAAAGCAGATTAAGTCAGGTACAGATGGCTGCCAGTGCCAGTCCTATCAAGCTAAACCGGGATAACAGTCAATGTATGGAAACACAACAGTATATCACAGCTGTAGAGCAGCAATCTATAGACACCACTGAGCCCGTAAACTCTGGGCCTCCTGAAGCGCTTCCTGCAGATTCTTCACTGCACTGTCGTAGTACACAAAGCCCATGAACCAAAACTCATGGTTGTCAACAGAAACCACCTGGATGTACTTCTCAGCTGCGTTTGTTCTGCTCGTCGAAGAATTAATTGACCTCAGTTGCGCAAGGGGAATGACAACCTGTTTTAACAGAGCAAATTATAAGTTAAATATTATCTTGTAATGTATATAATAGATTATTAGAAATTGATAAGTGCCAGCAAACGAGTTCACCAAATCTTTGTTCATTCATGAATATAATGCTAAGATCAAAATGCGAAAGAAGTGGCAGTATCAACATGTACAATTAAAGTAGAATGGAAACAAATCAAATCCATTCTGTTACATTAATATCCACACAATTTGAGAAAGATATATTGTTTCTGAAATCTGGCAGCCTAATTATGGTAACGAAATAAGCTCTTCTATTTGAACTGCATTTAACAAAACAAGATTTGTACTATCCGAGCTATAGCAAGACATCAGTATGAGACAAAACACATGGCAACAGAAATAATTACCTTGTAATAGCTACACTCAGTTTTGTCTCCAACCTTGTATGAAAGTGGATTATCGCTGCAGAATGCCAGCTTTACAGTAGATAAGTAAAGCACACCCATGACAGGACCAGCCGAGGTTGATAAATAACATGCATATGGCTTCTTGAGTTTTTCGCCAGGGACAACATCAAAAGTCTGATGGAAAATCTTCTCATATCCACCTTCCGCAATGACTTTGGTGATCTGGGACACCCGACTCATTGCTGCATCCGTAATGCTTGGCCCAGTTTTCACTGTTTAAAGACAGATAAGATCAATTCCACATGCCAGACATGAATAAATAATCTATAAAATAAATTCATGCAGAGGATAATCTAGATGTTTCATCTTTTCAATCGTACACAGAACATATTAATCGATCTCCATAATAGCAGAGTGGTATAAATATAAGGAAGATCTAAATAACTTTCAGGAAAAAAATCAGTTGTAAGTTACCTAAACTATGGATAAACATTTCATCACACAGTGCGATTTGGAAGGTAACTAAACATGTCATATCTCATGAATTCTACGACATGAGTTCAGATGCCACATGATCAATCACAGGCCATGTCATAAAACCGAATACAAGTCCACTTCGACTATTCAACAATGCCACTAAAATGATTGTACAGAACACCCAAAAAGGCATTTCTATGGAGCATCTAAAATCACATCATGCAATCCTAATCTGCAACCGTCATCGGAAATCCAACTCAAGAGTACACTAATGGAATCGGGTGAAATTGGAGGCAAATAAACTGGCATCTCCTCATTCTCTTGTGTGACCCGAATAACAAAGGATCTCACGCAATTTCATCGTTGCTACATCACCATGACAATGGCACTGCAGCTTAATTCCAAACCACGACAGCAAAAACGAAATTTGCAACTTCAGAGCTGAATTAATTGAAAAGAACAACTAGGATATCGTAGAGTAGCTCACAATGCTGCCAGAAGTTCCCTGTGAGGGTCTCGGTCTTGCGGGCCGCCTCCCCGACTCTCTTTCCCATCTTTCCGAGCACGTCCTTCACCGAGTCCATCGTATCTGGAAACACCAAACACCAGCAAAGAAAAAAAAAAACGTAAGGAACGCGCGAAATTTCGACCAAAACGACGACCAACGAGGCGAGATTCAGAGCGTGGCGGCACGCACTCTTAGGCGCCGTCGCAGAGCCGCCGGCAGGCGAGGAGACGTAGGGGTTGCCGCCGTAGGCAGACGGCGTGGCGGTGGCAGCATGGTACGGTGGTGGCGGGGGCGGGGCGACGTCCTCCGGCGAGAGCCGCGGGTACGGCGCGTACCCCGGGCCGGGCACGGCGGCGGGCGCCGACGGGTGGTCAGCTCCGCTGGTAGGCGCGGTTGCTGCTGCTGCTGCGGGCGGATTCATGTCGCCGGCGACGCGTGACGGGGCGGGGACGCGGGCGGGGCGTGGCGTGAGGCGCGGTGTTCGTCGCTCCTACGGTTCGTGGACAGGGGTGCCGCGTTCGCCGGGTCCAGTCAGGTGGTTTAGGTGAATTTTCCTTTTGCCCGAGGAATTTATTTTGGGGGGAGGGGGATCAGCCGATGAGAAGAGCAACGCGGTGAAGTCATCGACGACGATCAGGCAGGCTCCCGCTCCATTTGACCAGCGAAATGCTTAGCCACGAAGGTGTTTCCATTTTTCTACGGCCTTGGCTGGATCGAAAAATAATCGAATATCCACCCTGGCGTGCGCGCATTTTCAAAGCTGGAACTCCACGTGACATGGCCCGAGGTACGCGTACGCGATCGTCGGACCCACGTGTCGGTGGGCTGGGTGATGCACAGGGCCCACGTGATGGTGCTGAAAGTTGCGGTGCCAACGTTCAATACGGCAACGGCTCAATTCTTTCTGGCCGTTTTCGATTCTCCCCGTGGATCTCGAAGGTTCCAGCGCCACGGCTAACTGGTTAACGGGCTTGCAGGTAATGGAAAGGCCCGTTACGAGTGTGGTTAGCCCATGGGCCTCGTGCCGTCTTGCGCGCGGTGTCGCCTCAACTCGAGGCCGAAATTTGCAACAGCTACGCACTCGCGGGGAACCGCCGGGGCCCGAGGCGGGATCGCTGGATCGGCCGCCCGGCCGGGGACCACGCGCAGGACCGCAGCTTCGCAGTTCGCACGGCGGAATCGCGCGGCCGCGGTTCGCCCGCGTTTTCGCCACCGCGCTCTGCTCCGCTCCCCGTGCGCCTCCTCTCCGATCCGTCCGTTCGCCCGACACACGGCCTTGGCACCGGCGTCGCGCGTCGCAGACCCCGCGACCTACCCACACCAATAAAGACCAGAGAGCCGGCACGGCAGCCACCCCACCTCTGGACGTGCGCGAAGGGGTGAGTGCAGGGTGCCTTGCCGAAAGCCGGTGGGCGCCCGGAAACCCACCGCCGATTGGCTCCGGTGCCACCAAATCGGTTTTTGCTTTGGCTTAATCGCGGATATTTTGTGGAGTAGTACGTCAACTACTGTCTACTGCTATATCTAATCGCCACCATCCTCAATTTTTAACTTGTGTTTATATCTGATTGAAGCAACCCAGTAGAGAAAGAGCGCGGGTTGCGAAAAGGCGGCACGCTTTACTTGACAGAGCGGAATAGAGGGAGGAGAGCCGGAAAAAGGAGGTGGTCTTTCCCGTCCATGAAAGAGTATATCTAAAAAATTACTATTTTTATATCATATTGTGCATCGAACAAATCATCTAGTCGAAGTTGGTTTGTACGATCTGTACGAATAGATTCACAGTTTAGGCTGTTCTTTTGAAATGAGCATTTGATTGATTCAGACCTATAAAAAAAATCATAAAAAGCTACAGCGTATGGTCAACAGTTCAGCGCCATACTGTGGCCAGCCGGGCCGTGAGCACGGTGGGAACGGTCTTCCCAAAAGCAATTAACATGGGACCGTTCAAAATGTATCTCCCATCATGAAATAAAATACTTTATCATCACAAATAGGAGTACTCGATAAAGTTACTCATATGCGTCGCATGGCGCCGTGCATGCAACATATTACCAATATGTAAAAAAATTTTGTCTGCAAAGTCCGCGGGACAAACCGATCTGTAATTTATCTTTTCCAAGTTTCTGAGTGGGCAGAATCCTAGATCAAGAAATCTTTTTTTTTTCAGCGAGCTACGTAGAAATTGATTTCGATTGCACATGGAGAACAAAATCAGAATCTAGCATCGTGCGCCTGTCCAAAAGATCAACAAACCAGAAAGAGCACTACATCCACTCGTGCAAACCTGAGACGAAGATATCGGTGTGATGGCAGCGCCAAAGCCGCAGGGATCGGTCCGAACCAACGCGCGGAGGGTCCACTGCAACTTTTCGGATCGATCGAGAGACAGAGAGCGTGTTTGAGTTGGAAGTCCACCGAGAAAGGCGGCGACTTTTGGCGCCCGGTTTCCGTCTGTCCGTGCGGGTAATCGCAGTATGATACTATCGCCCAGGTCAAACGGTAGTGTGCGGCCTTTTTATTCGTGATCGATTAAAAGAACCCGCCCCGAGTGCTCTGCTCGCAACAACGCGATCGAAGATCTGGTGGCTTTTGAATCTCACGCTCATAAACAAGAGCGGAGCGATCAGTGTGCAGAAAGGTAATTAAAACTGCAGTCGACCGGGGGAGTAAACTAATGCCACACCCACCGCCCATCCTAGTGTGTCCAACCACGATGTGCTAACTGCTCTATCACAGGAAAATTTTTGAAAATTTTTACCATCCTACCACACCAAACTGCAGGGAAATTTTTGCAGAAAATTACTAGTACTACTCCTCATAGAGTACTAGTAGTACTCCTCTTGTTTGAGTGTATATGGTGCTGTCATTTTTTCCAGGTCTGAAACTGATCAAACTGAAACGATGCTGAAGATATCTGCACTGAATTTGCGTGGGGCAGTGGAGTGGAGTGAACATCTTGCACCTGAAACTGCCAGGAATCTGAACTCCTGGGGACGAGTAGCAGCAAGCTGACAGTCAGTAGTCACAGGACAGAGAGACTGGCCTTTGAGAGACGATCTGAGATGACCGCAAGAACCGAATGCTCTGATAAGGTAGAATCAAGCAGTGCTACTATGCTCTTTTAAATGTCATTCAGACTTCAGAGTAGGATTAGAATTACAGCAAGTGAAAGGAAAACTTGAGTAGGCGTAGGCTGCAGCTGATGACCAAAATTACAGTGCTTCTGATCTGGTTCCAACGCTTTTTTCTGAATGATCTTGGGTTCAGAGTTCCCCATTACTAGTAGCTCGCGAGACCGGCATCTCTCTAACTGAACTCACGAGGCACTGCACGGCCTGATCATCTAGTATCTCAGAATAATCAGCTCCTTGATCTGTAGTGACAGGGCGCGTGGTTTGTATAAGCAGAGGACCGGAGCGGGGGCTGCTAAAACAAATGCTGCGCGGCTAAGAATCCCAATGCCTTGACTGACCGACAGACAGCAATGCCCGCCCCGAAAGGCCGACCGGGCCGCAATAAAAGATGTGGGAACAAACAAAACAAACAAGCTTTCCTCTTGGCTTGGCCTATCTCTCCCCTTCACTGTTGCGGTGTAAACAAAGCTGGCGATGCATGTGGATTGTGGACTCAGCAGCAGTGTTTTTTTCTTTTTTTTTTATATACAAATAGTAGTTGATTAGTTGTCCGGATTTTAAAATTAAGGATAGTTGGAAAATATGAGATGTATATAGAAAAATTAAGAATGTCAGATAATTTAGAAAACAAAGGAAGCTAGGGAGACAAATAATATGAGACGGTAGAATATAGTTACACTCCTCCATTCACCTCTATATGTTGTTTTAGCTCTAGTCAAGGATATTAAGGAGAAGTGACAAAAATATAATATACAGGGAACTGGACTGGTTCAACAAGGATAAATAACCTTGGTTATCTTGTTCATTACTCTACACGTTTCAGTTTACATGTTAATCTTACTTCAGTTTGGAAATTAAGCAGAAATAAAAAAGTTTAATATACAGAAAATTTAAAAGAGAGATAAAGATATACATATTGTCGATGCTTCAATTTACGTCTCTCGAACAGGCGTGGGACGAAACTAAGATTTTTCGATGAGCTTTATGAGGCTTGGCCCAGATACGAACAGTTACCGGTGAAACGGCTACTCACGACCCCACGACGCATGACGCGGTATTTGAAGCACGGTTGATTGCCGGATAGTTACTGCTAATCAAAGGGTAGTTACGTTTAATGGTCGCGTCCCTGTAATTAAGAATAAACGTTATCAGTATTATAACGTGGTTAATTAACATTACCACGAGAGGGTTGTCTCCTCTTATAAATATGTAACATGTCCAACGGGGCAAAATATCTGTTTACTGATCGAAAAAGAACACACGCTCATTGAACATAAGATTATTATCTTTTCGAGAGGCTCAAATCAATCTACACCCCTCATGTGAGTTCTGTTTGAGATTAGCTTCATGCTACTCACACATTCGACCTTGTTTAATAATATTTGCCGATCTCGAACTCGTATTTCGTACATCGACACATATATTAGAAAGAATGAGAATAAGTAAATGTAAAAAATTGATAAGCGTAGAATGACAAGTTCTGCGTTAGATGCTTTGCCGCCTACTAGCATTCTTTAGGATCTGCGAGCCAGCTTGAGAAATCAGATCATTACTTAATCCTCGTTAGTGAAAGCTAGATAATTGCACATGATATTTACCGGCGGAGAATTGTGTTTTACGTGGCACCTGAAAAGGGCTAGAAATTGATCTACCGCCATCCCCTGGCAGAAGGGGCACAACTACACATCACACCCACCCCCACAGCCGAGCAGCGCCTCCGTCCCTCCCCTCGGCTGCAGGCCGCGCCTCCCTCCCTTCCCCCTCCCTCTCCCCCAAGGACTCCTCCCACTTGGCGGCCGCTACCCCGCGGGCGATGTCGGAGGAGGACGAGGACCAGC
>BCLG01000297.1:0-13867 GCA_001602295.1 Zoysia matrella
ATGCTAGCTCGACGTCCCTGCACTTCCCTTTCAGCTTTACAAGCAAGATGAAACAAGCGGTCGACTGAAGTATACTCTTTGTAAGCAAGAATATCCTGAATTTCACGATTCAAACCACCTACGAACCTGGCCATTCCAGCTTCTTCTCCTTCTACAAGGCCACAACGGAGCATACCAGTTTGCAACTCCTGGTAATATTTCTCTACTGATTTGCTTCCTTGTCTGAATTGCTGCAACCGATTTAACAAATCACATGCATGATACGAAGGAACAAATCTATGTCTCATGACCCTTTTCAAGGCATCCCAAGTCTGAGGGACATGGTTTGGATGAGCACGATGATACTCACTCCACCAAATGGAAGCAAAATCAGTAAATTCACTAGTTGCAGCCCTAACCCGCTTATTTTCAGGAAAATCATGGCAAACAAATTTTTGATCAACAGCTAATTCCCATGTGAGATATGCATCAGGATCATACTTTTCATTAAAGGAAGGCATAGTGAACTTAATATTTCCAAGTGAATCGTCATTGTCACGTACCTCTCGACGTGGAGGCCTAGCACCTCTGCCACGTCGATTGCGATGTTGTGGATGTCGGTTGCGAGGATGTGCATCATCGTCAAGCTCAGTGTCACCTGCATAGAAATCCTCATTTTCTGCTGCAGCACTTCCCTCACGACCACCACTGTGGTGGTGTCGATCTTCGTTGTTACGCACTTCTTCCATTCGCTCAAGCGTGCGCAAAATAGCATCAAGTGAAGTGTTAACTGCTCCAATGGAGCCCTCCATCGCAGCTAGTCTTTGGTTGGTGTCAATCTGAGCCGTCTCCATTAGCGCAAGGCGTTCATTGGTAACACGAACGTCCTCCTCAAGAGCTTCAGCGTGTCTCCTTGTATGACGCTCAAAATGTTGTATGATTCCCCTTGTGCGTGGTGAGTGTTGACATCATTCCTGATCGCCGTCATCTTCTCCTGACATGGTTAGTGCACAACAAAAGACAAGGAATTTTTTTTTGATGTCACTAGAAGGAAGCTAAACTATTTGCTTTCTCTCAAACTTGCTCAACCAAGTTCTTAATTGTTCTTACCAAGCTACAGCAGGAGTTTTGGCACAACAAGAACATAAACACTGGCACCAAATGTTACCCTGTGATGTTGCAGTCTGGACTGTGGAGCTAGGTGGCTGTAAGTAGAAACAAGGACAGCTTGAACCACGCTAGTCAAAAGAAACAAGTTGAATAATTGTTCAGCGACGATATTGTGCTGGTCCCAAGTTCAAAAGTGCTAGAGATGTGAGCCTAGGCACCAAAGTAGTCTCAAAGCAGTGACTTACACGAGCAACCAAAGTAAGACAAGGAAAGGGAACAAAATTCTGCTGCTGAAACAAGTTCTTTCTTTTCTATTATTTTCTTCCTTTTTTTTTATTTGATTTTTTTTTTAATTTAAATGGCAGCGCTACTCGGATACACTTCTCTGAACGGAGTATCAACGACGGCACTTGCACATCAAAGCAATCACAACTCTTGCTCAGACTAGGAAATCAAACTATAACTTTGTTAGACCACGAATTAAGATAAAATGATACCACATGGTATGGCAGGGGCTGATCTCGATCTTTCGATGAGAGGAGGATAGCTTCGATTTGGGGTGGATTCGACGTTGGCTGTCCGACTACAACAACCAACAGGATTGCTGCGCCTTAGCAACAGGTACACCGGCTCCGATTTGTTGTTGTTCTTGCTGTGCCAAGAACAACCTTAAACCTGCGAGCAATCGAGAACAAGCAAGAACAAGATGAACAGGTAGACAACTCACAGATCTGGATATAATCACGAAATTGGGGTTCTGAATCAAGCAAATCGGGTGGTCTCGTCGACACACGCGTTTACAAGGAAGTAGCTAAGGCTAAACTTGCATCTGAACAAAAACCCACCCTCAAATGACGACTGCCACAGGTTTATATAGTGGGAAGACGTCCTGGAGGCGTGGGGGGGACTCAAACCCTAACTTAGAGAGGGCCCCTAATGGGCTAAACTGGATACAATGGGCCTCAGCCCATGACTGGAGGTCCGAACGCCTTTCCGACGATTCTGATCACGTCTGGAGGAGTTTGAAGGTGAGGTTGGAACCATCTGAAAGTAGACTTTGAGATCTTTCCTATGAGTACTCATTTGCCTTCAACAACATCCGGAGTGAAAAGTTATGACCGAAACAATCCAGCCCGGATTGATGGTCCGATCCTGCTTTTTGGTCCTGGTGCTCCTCCCATGTTCCTAATCATAACAAAATCACCACAAGGATTTAGTAGTACCCCATTCTAAGAAGAACTACTGTAGACAGCGAGAAATGACTTGACCTGATAATTAAGTTGACGGGCTCGAGCTCGTGTCTTGGGTCCTTCTTGTGCAATTGGTTTGGTTGTGTCTGTGGAAGTGATGTCCTCATCAAAAAACATAAGATACATGCGCAAACATGAGTTTGGAGTCCACCGGGGTGGGTTGGACATGTTCGGTTGGAAAAAACAAGACGCACTTTCGACGCACGAACCAATTCATTTAATGCACCAACGGGGCCTGTTTTCATGCCGTTTTTGACGGTGACCAAAACATAAGATACATGCGCAAACTTGAGTTTGAAGTCCATCGGGGTGGCCTGGACATATTAGGTGAAAAAAACGCACTTTCGGCGCATAAACCAGTTCATTTAATGCACCAACGGGGCCTGTTTTCATGTCTTTTTTGACGGTGACCAAGACATAAGATACATGCGCAAACTTGAGTTTGGAGTCCACCAGGGTGGTTTGGACATGTTCGGTGCGAAAAAACACAACGCACTTTCGGCGCAAGAACGAGTGCATTTAATGCACCTACGCGGCCTATTTTCACATCATTTTTCTACGGTGACAAAAACATAGGATACATGTGCAAACTTGAGTTTGGAGTCCACCGGAGTGGGTTGAACATGTTTGGTGCAAGGAAACAAGAAGCAGTTTCGGCGCACAAACGAGTTCATTTAATGCACCAACGGGCCCGTTTTCACGCCCATTTTGAGTTTGGAGTCGACCGGGGTAGTTTTGACATGTTTGGTGCAAAAAAAAGACGCACTCTCGGTGCACAAACCAGTTCATTTAAGGCACCAACGGGGCCCATTTTCGCACCATTTTTTGACGGGGACCAAAGCAGAAGATACTTGTGCAAACTTTAGTTTGGAGTCCACCAAGGTGGTTTGAACATTTTCGGTGCGACAAAACAAGACGCACTTTCGGCGCACAAACCAGTGCATTGAAGGCACCAATGCTGAAGTGTATGTGGTTCCCGATCTTTCGTCAGGTCGTGATAACTCTCGATTGGGCGGAGATGCGACACACAATCGATCCGGCCTCAAATCAACACGATTCGAACCCCGCAATCGCAGCACCACTTCTTCTCTGGTTATCAACCGTGCGCACCCGATTGACCTCGCCAAGAAGGCTAATTCCTGCTTGTGAATCGAAGAACACAAGCAACAACAAGGAAGAACGCAACTCACTTGCTAAATCTGAATTAAATCACGAAGTTGGATTACCAACAAGCCGTCAAACGGCGAAACTGTTTCATAACAGAATAAACTAATCAAAACCTATCTCTAATGAAGGCGGGTACTGAATTTATAGAGTTTAGTTCGATCTTAGGTGCAAACCCTAATACTAATGTGCCTAGAAAAGATACAAGGCCCAAAGGCCAAAAGATAGTGTCGCAGCACCAAGGCAGTTTCTGGAAGTCATATTATTTTAACGATTTCTGCTGATTTCGGTCAAATTTAGAGATGAGACTGATTCCGTTGGAAAGGTTATCTTGTTATCTTTCCAACCATATCTAGAACGTCCATAACGGAGCTCGTATGAGACCGAGGCACCGGATTTAGTACAGGCTGCTCCAGGAGCCCGAGTCTGGCTCGAACCCGAGTTGTTTGGATCTCCTTTAGGGTCGAACGTGCGGTTCTGATCTTGAGCATCTCCAAGATCTTCTTTATGATTTTCTTGACTCTCTTCAATATTTCTAATCATGATAAAGTTATTAGGTAGCAATCTATTCTCAAAGGAAGGAAGACATGTGTTTTGGAACGAGCTCACCTCTAATCACAACTGTCGTGGGTGAGTTTCATCAATACTACTTTGAGGACTCTTGTGTGTATCTAAAGGAGTGATGTCCTCATCATCCTCCCCTTCTTGTTTTGGAGTCGTCCTCGACTCAAGTTCATTGTCTGGACCTTGACTCCACCATGCTCTGGAACCTGTATGAAAAGTTGGAGGCCACGGGGGTATTTGAACACAATCACTTGGTGATACCACTTGTTGTGTATGTGGTTCCCGATCTTTCGTCAGGTCGTGATAACTCTCGATTTGGCGGAGATGCGACACACAATCGATCCGGCCTCAAATCAACAAGACAATCGCAGCACCACTTCTCCTCTGGTTATCAACCGTACGCACATGATTGACCTCGCTAAGAAGGCTAATCCCTGCTTGCGAATCAAAAAACACAAGCAACAACAAGGAAGAACACCACTCACTTGAGAAATCTGAATTAAATCACGAAGTTGGATAACCAACAAGCTATCAAACGGCGAAACTGTTTCATAACTGAAGAAACTAATCAAAACCGATCTCTAATGAAGGCGGGTACTAAATTTATAGAGTTTAGGTCGACCTTAGGTGCAAACCCTAATACTAATGGGCCTAGAAAAGCTACAAGGCCCAAAGGCCAAAAGATAGTGTCGCAGCACCGGAGCAGTTTCTGAATGTCATATTGTTTTAATGATTCCTACTGATTCCGGTTGAATTTAGAGATGAGACTGGTTCCGTTCGAAAGGTTATCTTGTTAGCTTTCCTACCATATCTAGAACGTCCAAAACGGAGCTCGTATGAGACCGAGGCAACCGTTTTAGTACAGGCTACTCCAAGAGCCCGAGTCAGGCTCGAATCCGAGTTGTTTGGATCTCCTCCGGGGTCGAACGTGTGGTTCTGATCTTGAGCATCTCCAAGTCCTTCTTCATGATTTTCTTGACTCTCTTCAGTATTCCTAATCATGATAAAGTTATTAGGTAGCAATCTATTTTTAAAGGAAGGAAGACATGTGTTTTGGAACGAGCTCACTTATAATCGCAACTGTCGTGGGTGAGTTTCATAAATACAACTTTGAGGACTCTTGTGTGTATCGAAAGGAGTGATATACTCATCATCCTCCCCTTCTTGTTTTGGAGTCGTGCTCGACTCAAGTTCATTGTTTGGACCTTGACTCCACCATGCTCTGGAACTTGTATGAAAAGGTGGAGGCCACGGGGGTATTTGAACACAATCAATTGGTGGCTTAAAGATCCTTATAATCTCATCATTCTCCCCTTCTTAATGAAAATCCGTCATCGGCTTTCTTTCTTGGATATCATGATACTTCTGCAAATAGTTAGTAACAGGAGCGCACAAATAGCTTGAAAGATCACAAGATACAAACATGGCATCTTTGCATACTAAAGCATCACATAGAGTATTTTTATCATAAAAATCAGCAAGATCATTCTTCTGAGAGGCCATAAAGTGTGTTGTCTTAGAAAAAATTGATAAATATGACATGGCACGACATTTTGTATTTCCATCAACTAGATTGTCAATTATTTTCAAAATGGAAGAGGATTTCAAATTTGAGCAAATATAAACTCTATACACTATAAAGACACCTCTAGAATCATAATTGCCTATAACATAAAAATTTGTTCTAGTAAACAAAGACAATTCAGATTTCAAAAATATCATCCTCTCTACTGTAGCAAGGTCACGAAAAGAATCATATTCAATATAACCCACAGTGTTTGGAAAAGATAGCAATTTCAGATCATCATTTTTACATGTAATGGGTGTGAAATGTTTAATTTCAGCACTAGTGAATAGATAAAAATTAGGAATTTCAAATTCATTCCCTTCTTGTTGCATAGGAATAATAGAAATATCAGCACACAACCTTTCCTTATCACAAGAACTAGTGGGCAAATCAAACAGTGACAAAGATAAATGGATAAAAGGTGATATTAGCGGTTGCTTTACAAAAGTAGGATAGACAAGACATTTCAACGCAACAAAAATATTATCACCTTTTGTAGATCGATGTTCAATAAGTTTTTTCTCATTTTTATCAATACCTTTTGGCGTGTTATCATCAATCTCATCTTGGGCTATGCATGGAACATTGTGTATCTCTTCTTTCTCCTTGTACGTATCACTTTCATCTTCTTGTTTGATCTCAATTTCCTGCAAAATGTTAGGTGCAATAGGAGGTATAGTAGAAAACTCCTCTAAAAAGTGTTCATCACAACTAGACATTGATTTCAAAGATGTATCAACAAAAATTTCTCTCATAAAATTTTAGCATCACGCCATGTCAGAGGATATTTTTTTGTTATATAGAAATGTTGCCACAAAGTTAAAGCATGATCAACTAAGGCATGACCAACATTCAAAAGCTTTCTCCTTTCACTCATACGGCATTGTCCAAATAAATTATCCATATCATTTACACAAACAATATATTTAGAATAATCTAAACCATCATATAAAGGAAGAGATGAAAGAATATAGTTACTCGTGGAAAGACATGATGTAGCAATGGTCTGAAACTTTTGCGTCTTTTGATTATGTGCAACATCTCTTTGTGGTAGATTACATCTCACAAAGTTTGTCGCAATATTATTGTATTCACCTCCTTTTCTTCCTGTCACGGTTAGAAAATAGCATATGGACAGCAAAAATATTATTCCTGCAACTACAGTGAGTGGGCGGTGAAAATTCCGCAAAAGGAAACGCCTTACCGAGCTCTTGCAAGATTCTTACCAAAGCAATGCAAAGGACGATGCAACCAGTGGCAGGAGAAACCAGGGAGTCGTAATTTCACAATTACAGGGTCAAATACAGTGCTGATCCGAGATATATATGTGGAGCTTAGAGGGCTAAAATAATGATTAGTGGAACACAATTCTATAACAGATAGTAATATTGAATAAGTGTTCTAAGTATTATGTTCTAATTTCTGGCCCAATCTTATGAAAAATACAAGATGTTACAAGAATATGAGTCAAGATAACAAAGGGCAGCAACAATACAAATGATAAGGCTACAGAAATCAGCAAACTAAAAATCAGCGAAGGTTAATTCATGTCTTCTTGGTCTTCAAAAGTTTTTATTTTTATTTTATTTTTCAGATATTTTTCTCTCAACCAGAAGCACAAAAGATGATACATGACCAAATTTCAGATCAATATGATAAAAGATGTGGCCTGGAGAAAATCTCGAATTTCTGTTAAATATGTGCTGAAACTTTGGAGCGCGAAAACAGAAACTTCTGTTATGAATTTGTTGAATCTAGACCATGGGAGGATGTGAAATTGTCTGTAGATATCTAAAAAGTACTTATATATCTAATTTGGAGTACATAAACAAAAGTTATGACTATTTTAATGATAGATCTCCAAATCAGATTTGTTTGAAAGGCTGAAAACAGATTCGGATTTCAAATTGGATGCGAATTTTGTGGACGTTTTTGTAGATGATTGAGCAGCAGATAAATATAGAGATGTGGATATATGAAGCGTGGATGTGGTTGTGATCGAAATATGGGTGGGTGTGTGGGATAAATTTTCAATGCAAAAGAAACAATTAACAGATGTGACACGATAACAGATCTGAACACAATGTGGATGAACGATGAACGAAAACGCCTAGATACAAAAAGATCACGAAATCCAGCAACCAAAACACAAACTAAGAACACAAACTCAACACTACGAACTCTGAAATAAAATTATGCAAAGGCTAAGCACGGCTTGGACAGGGAAACACCTAATGATTTACTAATTTTTTTTTTGTGCTGCGGCTTTTCTGTGGACAATAGGATGAATGCAAAATAAACAAGGATAGATGTGAACCTGACGATATACCTGAAGCTCTGATTACCACTTGATGTGTACGTGGTTCCCGATCTCTCGTCAGGTCGTGATAACTCTCGATTTGGCGGAGATGCGACACACAATTGATCCGGCCTCAAATCAACACGATTCGAACCCCGCAATCGCAGCACCACTTCTTCTCTGGTTATCAACCATGCGCACACGATTGACCTCGCCAAGAAGGCCAATCCCTACCTGCGAATCGAAGAACACAAGCAAGAACAAGGAAGAACGCAACTCAATTGTGAAATCTAAATTAAATCACAAAGTTGGATAACCAACAAACCGTCAATCGGTGAAACTGTTTCATAACAGAGAAAAACTAATCAAAACTCATCTCTAATGATGGCGGCTAGTGAATTTATAGAGTTTAGGTCGACCTAAGGGGCACACCCTAATACTAATGGGCCTAGAAAAGATACAAGGCCCAAAAGCCAAAAGATACTGTCCCAGCACCAGTGCAATTTCTTGACGTCATATTGTTTTAATGATTCTCGCTGATTTCGATCGAATTTGGAGATGGGCCAGTTCCATTGGAAAGGTTATCTTGTTAGCTTTCCAACCATATCTAGAACGTCCCAAAACGGAGCTCGTATGAGACCGGGGCAACCGTTTTACTACAGGCTGCTCCAGGAGCCCGAGTCAGGCTCGAACCCGAGTTGTTTGGATCTCCTTCTTCATGATTTTCTAGACTCTCTTCAATATTCCTAATCATGATAAAGTTATTAGGTAGCAATCTATTCTCAAAGGAAGGAAGACATGTGTTTTGGAACGAGCTCACCTCTAATCGCAACTGTCGTTTGTGAGTTTCATCAATACTACTTTGAGGACTCTTGTGTGTATCTAAAGGAGTGATGTCCTCATCAAATGGGGCCCGTTATTTATCTATTTTTTTATGGTGACCAAAACATAAAATATATGTGCAAACTTGCGTTTGGAGTCCACCGGGGTGGGTTGGACATGTTCAATGCGAAAAAACAAGACGCGCTTTCGACGCACGAAGCAGTGTATTTTATGCACCTACGAGCCCATTTTCGCGCCATTTTTTTACGGTGACCAAAGCGTAAGATACATGGGCAAACTTGAGTTTGGAGTCCACCGGGGTGGTTTGGACACGTTCGGTGCGAAAAAACAAGACGCACTTTCGGGGCACAAATCAGTGTATTTAATGCACCTACGCGGCCTGTTTTCTTTCCGTTTTTTAATGGTGACCAAAACGTAAGATACATATGCAAACTTCAGTTTGGAGTCCACCGGGGTGGTTTCATCATGTTCGGTGCAAAATAACAAGACACTTTCGGCGCATGATCGAGTGTATTTAATGCACCTATGGCGCCCATTTTCACGCTCTTTTTTGACGGTGACAAAAACATATGATACATGCGCAAACTTGAGTTTGGAGTCCACCGGGGTGGGTTGGACATGTTCGATTAGAAAAAACATTTAATGCACCAACGGGGCCCGTTTTCATGCCGTTTTTGACGGTGACCAAAACATAAGATACATGCGCAAACTTCAGTTTGGAGTCCACCGGGGTGGCTTGTACATATTAGGTGCAAAAAAAACGCACTTTCGGCGCACAAACCAGTTCATTTAATGCACCAACGGGGCCTGTTTTCATGTCTTTTTTGACGGTGACCAAGACATAAGATACATGCGCAAACTTGAGTTTGGAGTCCACCGGGGTGGTTTGGACATGTCCGGTGCGAAAAAACACAACGCACTTTCGGCGCACGAATCGGTGCATTTAATGCACCTAGGAGGCCCGTTTCCTTTCCATTTTTAATGGTTACCAAATCGTCAGATACATGTGCAAATTTGAGTTTGGAGTCCAAGAGGGTGGTTTCAACATGTTTGGTGCAAAATAATAGGACGCACTTTCGGCGCAAGAACGAGTGCATTTAATGCACCTACGAGGCCCATTTTCGTGCCATTTTTTCACGGTGACGAAAACCTAAGATACATTGCGCACACTTGCGTTTGGAGTCCACCGGGGTGGGTTGGACATGTTCAGTGCGAAAAAACAAGACGCACTTTCGACGCATAAACCAGTGTATTTTATGCACCTACGAGCCCATTTTCGCGCCATTTTTTTCGGACACCAAAGCGTATGATACATGGGCAAACTTGAGTTTGGAGTCCACCGGGGTGGTTCGGACACGTTTGGTGCGAAAAAACAAGACGCACTTTCGGGGCACAAATCAGTGTATTTAATGCACCTACGCGGCCTGTTTTCTTTATATTTTTTAATGGTGACCAAAACGTAAGATACATATGCAAACTTCAGTTTGGAGTCCACCGGGGTGGTTTCGTCATGTTCGGTGCAAAATAATAAGACACTTTCGGCGCTTGAACGAGTGTATTTAATGCACCTATGGCGCCCATTTTCACACTCTTTTTTTACGGTGACAAAAACATATGATACATGCGCAAACTTGAATTTGGAGTCCACCGGGGTGGGTTGGATATGTTCGGTTGGAAAAAAGAAGACGCACTTTCGACGCACGAACCAATTCATTTAATGCACCAACGGGGCCCGTTTTTATGCTGTTTTTGACGGTGACCAAAACATAAGATACATGCGCAAACTTGAGTTTGGAGTCCACCAGGGTGGCTTGGACATATTTGGTGCAAAAAAAGACGCACTTTCGGCGCACAAACCAGTTCATTTAATGCACCAACAGGGCCTATTGTCATGTATTTTTTGACGGTGACCAAAACATAAGATACATGCGCAAACTTGAGTTTGGAGTCCACCGGGGTGGTTTGGACATGTCCGGTGCGAAAAAAAACAACGCACTTTCGGCGCACGAATCGGTGCATTTAATGCACCTATGGGGCCCGTTCCCTTTCCATTTTTTAATGGTTACCAAAACGTAAGATACATGTGCAAACTTGAGTTTGGAGTCCACCAGGGTGGTTTCAACATGTTCGATGCAAAATAATAGGACGCACTTTCGGCACACGAACCACTGCAGTTAATGCACCTACGAGGCCCATTTTCGTGCTATTTTTCACGGTGACGAAAACATAAGAAACATTGCGCAAACTTGAGTTTGCAGTCCACCGGGGTATGGACATGTTTGGTGAAAAAAACAAGACGCACTTTCGACGCACGAACCAGCGTATTTAATGCACCTACGGGCCCGTTTTCTCTTTGTTTCAGGATGGTGACCAAAATGTGAGATACATGCTCAAACTTGAGTTTGAACTCCACCGTGGTGGTTTGGACATGTTCGGTGCGAAAACAGACAACGCACTGTCAGCGCACGAACTAGTGCATTTAATGCACCTACGGAAGCCATGACTTCACATGGATTCCAATTTGGGTGTTTATGTACATTCTGGAAAGCTCATGAAGTCTACTTTCGAATGGATCTAGCGTCACCTTTATACCATGTTAGAGTCAGTGCCAATCGTCATTTTTATACATAAGGTGCTGAGTAACCCATCTTGGGCTGTTGGCCTGTGTATCAAGTTGAGCCCATTAGGGGCGCGTCCTAGGGTTTAAGAACGACCCCAGCACCCTCTGGTCGTCCTCCACCCTATGTAAAGGTCTCATCTGCCACCAGGAACACTTGTGTTTTCTTTTACTATAGTTTAGCTCTTATGCAAACTTTTTGACCTTTAGTTGTGTCCAATGACCACCTGTTAGATAGCTTTTTGAGAACCCAACATTTGAGAGATTTCATTTTGCCTATCGTGTTCTTGCTTGTTCTTCGATTGCTTGCAGGAATTGATCTTCGTGATCAGGTTGATCTTGCTGCGCTGGCGAGGTCAATAACTATTCGGAGTTGGTTCTGCGATTGCTAAGGCGCACACGACCTGTTCATTTGTAGTTGGATCTTGAGGGTCGACTCCACCAAATCGATAGTTATCACTCCCCCGAAAGATCGAGCAATCAAGTCCTATCAAGTGGTATCAGATTTTAGGTTTCTCGGTGAGATCTACTCACTCTTGTCTTTAGTTTTATTTCGTTTTTCCTATTGTCCACATAAAAGCCAAACACAAAAATATCTAGAATCATTCCGCTGTCCTAGACCTTTTGGCCTTTGCATCATCTTTTTAGTATTTTGTTTTGTTGAGTCCGTACTGAATCTCATCGGTTAGAGTTGCTGTTTTTCTTTGGCAAAAATCTGGTTACAATCTGCAAAAAGAAAGAAATAATTAAAAACAAATCAGAAAACAATCAAGGAAAATCAAAAAACTATCCTCTATAATCAGGGTGCAATCCATGAAATCAATCTAGATCTGAATTTGTTGGAAATAACAGATTCAGTTACTAGATTTATTGCAGAAGGAAACAACCATATCTCCGTGATCCGTTGTTTGTTTGTAACGTTTTGCACAATCTGGAAAGATCTCCTGATGAGGACATCCCATCATTGGATACACACGATGCTCATCCACCTACCATAGATAGTCCAATCACAAGAGCTCGTGCATGACAATTGAATTTTGAGGTGAGCTCGTTCCTAAACACATGTCTTTCTTTATTTGAGAATAGATTACTACCTAATGATTTTATCTTGATTAGGAACCCTGGAGAGGATTAAGGGAAGTAAGAAGAGAAGGACTTGAAGATGCTCCGGACCAGTAAGACACGTTGAACCCCGTCGGAGATTCAATCCAATTCGAAGTTGAGTTATCCCCGGGTTCCAGGGAGCAGTCCACACTAAAACGGGCACCCAGGTCGCATACGGGTGTTGCAACCAGTCTCATCTCCAAATTCGACCGAAATCAGTGAAAATTGTTAAAACAACAGAACGTCCATAAACTTGCCGGGTGTTGCAACACTATCTTTTGGCCTTTGGGCCTTGTATCATTTCTAGGCCATTAGTATTAGGGTTTGCCCCTAAGGTCCATCTAAACTCTATAAATTCAGTAGCCGCCATCATTAGAGATAGGTTTTGATTAGTTTTCTCCTGTTTCCAAACAGTTTCGCCGTTTGACGGCTTGTTGGTTATCCAACTTCGTGATTCAATCCGGATTTCGCAAGTTAGTTGCGTTCTTCCTTGTTCTTGCTTGTGTTCTTCGATTCTCAGGCAGCGATTTTCGTTCTTGGCGAGGTCAATCATGTGCGCATGGTTGATAACCAGAGGAGAAGTGGTGCTGCGATTGCGGGGTTCGAATCGTGTTGATTTGAGGCCGGATAGATTGTGTGTCGCATCTCCACGAAATCGAGAGTTATCATGACCTGACGGAAGATCAAGAACCACGTACACATCATCTCCACGTTGGTATGGCCGGGGCTGATCCCGATCTTTCGATGAGAGGAGGATAGCTTCGATTTGGGGTGGATTCGACGTTGGCTGTCCGACTACAACAACCAACAGGGTTGCTGCGCCTTAGCAACAGGTACACCGGATCCGATTTGTTGTTGTTCTTGCTGTGCCAAGAACAACCCTGAACCTGCGAGCAATCGAGAACAAGCAAGAACAAGATGAACAGATAGACAACTCACAGATCTGGATATAATCACGAAAGTGGGGTTCTGAATCAAGCAAATCGGGTGGTCTCGTCGACACACGCGTTTACAAGGAAGTAGCTAAGGCTAAACTTGCATCTGAACAAAACCCACCCTCAAATGACGGCGGCCACAGGTTTATATAGTGGGAAGACGTCCTGGAGGCGGGGGGGGGGGGACTCAAACCCTAACTTAGAGAGGGCCCCTAATGGGCTAAACTGGATACAATGGCCTCAGCCCATGACTGGAGGTCCGAACGCCTTTCCGACGATTCTGATCACGTCTGGAGGAGTTTGAAGCTGAGGTTGGACCCATCTGAAAGTAGACTTTGAGATCTTTCCTATGAGTACTCATTTGCCTTCAACAACATCCGGAGTGAAAAGTTATGACCGAAACAATCCAGCCCTGATTGATGGTCCGATCCTGCT
>BCLG01000297.1:21037-51574 GCA_001602295.1 Zoysia matrella
AGTCATTTCTCACTGTCTATAGTAGTTCTTCTCAGAATGGGGTACTACTATAGACAGTGAGAAATGACTTGACCTGATAATTAAGTTGACGCGCTCGAGCTCGTGTCATGGGTCCTTCTTGTGCAATTGGTTTGGTTGTGTCTGTGGAAGTGATGTCCTCATCACAGGGTGGTTTCGACATGTTCGATGCGAAAAACCAAGACGCACTTTCGGCGCACGAACCAGTGTATTTAATGGACAGGGCCCGTTTTCTCTCCGTTTGAGGATGGTGACAAGAACGAGAGATACAAGTGCAAACTTGAGTATGGTGTCCACTGGGGTGGTTTGGACATGTTCGGTGGAAAAAAACGGAACGCACTTTCGGTGCAAGAACGAGTGCATTTAATGCATCTACGGGGCTGATTTTTGCGCCATTTTTTTTCGGTGACGAAAACATAAGATACGTGCGCAAACATGAGTTCGGAGTCCACCGGGGTGAGTTGGACACGTTCGGTGCGAAAAAACAAGACGCACTTTCGGCGCACGAACCATTGCATTTAGCGCACCTACGGGACCATTTTCGTGCCATTTTTTGACGGCGAGCAAAACATAAGATACATGCACAAACTTGAGTTTGGAGTCCACCTGGGTGGTTTGTACATGTTTGGTGCGACAAATTAAGGCGCACCTTCGGCGCATGAATCCGTCCACTTAATGCACCTACGGGCCCCGTTTTCTTTCCTTTTTTTGATGGGGTCCAAAACATAAGATACATGTGGAAATTTAAATTTGTGTCCACCAAGGTGGTTTGGACGTGTTTTGATGAGGACATCACTTCCACAGACACAACCAAACCAATTGCACAAGAAGGACCGATGACACGAGCTCGAGCGCGTCAACTTAATTATCAGGTCAAGTCATTTCTCACTGTCTATAGTAGTTCTTCTCAGAATGGGGTACTACTAAATCCTTGTGGTGATTTTGTTATGATTAGGAACATGGGAGGAGCACCAGGACCATAAAGCAGGATCGGACCACCAATCAGGGCTGGATTGTTTCGGTCATAACTTTTCACTCCGGATGTTGTTGAAACCAAATGAGTACTCATAGGAAAGATCTCAAAGTCTACTTTCAGATGGGTCCAACCTCAGCTTCAAACTCCTCCAGACGTGATCAGAATCGTCGGAAAGGCGTTCGGACCTCCAGTCATGGGCTGAGGCCCATTGTATCCAATTTAGCCCATTAGGGGCCCTCTCTAAGTTAGGGTTTGAGTCCCCCCCCACGCCTCCAGGACGTCTTCCCACTATATAAACCTGTGGCAGCCGTCATTTGAGGGTGGGTTTTGTTCAGATGCAAGTTTAGCCTTAGCTACTTCCTTGTAAACGCGTGTGTCGACGAGACCACCCGATTTGCTTGATTCAAAACCCCAATTTCGTGATTATATCCAGATCTGTGAGTTTTCTACCTGTTCATCTTGTTCTTGCTTGTTCTCGATTGCTCGCAGGTCAACGGGATGGTTTGGACATGTTCGGTCCGAAAAAGCAAGACACACTTTCGGCGGATGAACGAGTGCATTTAATGCACCTACGGGGCCATTTTCGCGCCATTTTTTTACGGTGACCAAAATATATGATACATGCACAAACTTGAGTTTGGAGTCCACAGGGTGGTTTGCACTTGTTCATCGCAAAAAACCAAGACGCACTTTGGTGCACGAACCAGTGCATTTAATGGACGGGGCCCGTTTTCTCTCCGTTTCAAGATGGTCAGCAGAACGTAAGATACAAGCGCAAACTTGAGTATGGTGTCCACGGGGTGGTTTGGACATGTTCGTTGTGAAAAAAGACAACGTACTTTCAATGCAAGAATGAGTGCGTTTAATGCACCTACGGGACCCCTTTTCGCACTATTTTCTGAAGGTGACGAAAACATGCGATACATGCGCAAACTTGAGTTTGGAGTCCACCGGGGTGGATTGGACATATTCGATGCGAAAAAACAAGACGCACTTTTGGCGCACAAACCGGTTCATTTAATGCACCAACAGGGCCCGTTTTCGTGCTGTTTTTTACGTTGACCAAAACATAAGATATATGCGCAAACTTGAGTTCGGAGTCCGCCGGGGTGGTTTGGACATGTTCGATGCAAAAAAACAAGACGCACTTTCGGCGCATGAACAAGTGCATTTAATGCACCTACGGGGCCCATTTCGCGCCATTTTTTGACGGTGACCAAAACGTAAGATAAATGCGCAAACTTGAGTCCAGAGTCCGACTGGATGGTTCGGACGTGTTCGATGCGACAAATTAAGAGGCACTTTCAGCGCTTGAACAAGTGCATTTAATGCACCTACAGGGCCCATTTCGCGCCATTTTTTTGACGGTGACCTAAACATAAGACACATGCGCAAACTTGAGTTCAGAGTCCAACTGGATGGTTTGGACATGTTCGATGCGACAAATTAAGACGCACTTTTGCCGCATGAATACGTGCATTTAATGCACCTCCGGGGCCTGTTTTCTTTTCTTTTTTTGACGGTGACCAAAACGTAAGATACAAGTGCAAACTTGAGTTTGGAGTCCACCGGGCGGTTTGGACATATTCGGTGCGAAAAAACAAGTTGCACTTTCGGCGCACGAACGAGTGTATTTAATGCACCAACCGGGCCCATTTTTGAGCCATGTTTTGACGGTGACCAAAACGTAAGATACATGCGCAAACTTGAGTTTGGATTCCATTGGGGTGGTTTGGACATGTTCATTGTGAAAAAAGACAACGTACTTTCAATGCAAGAATGAGTGCGTTTAATGCACCTACGGGACCCCTTTTCGCACTATTTTCTGAAGGTGACGAAAACATGCGATACATGCGCAAACTTGAGTTTGGAGTCCACCGGGGTGGATTGGACATATTCGATGCGAAAAAACAAGACGCACTTTTGGCGCACAAACCGGTTCATTTAATGCACCAACAGGGCCTGTTTTCGTGCTGTTTTTTACGTTGACCAAAACATAAGATACATGCGCAAACTTGAGTTTAGAGTCCACTGGGGTGGGTTGCACATGTTCGTTGCGAAAATACAAAACGCACTTTCGACGCACGAACTAGTGCATTTAATGCACCTACAGCCCATTTTCGCGCCATTTTTGACGGTGACCAAAACATAGTATACATGCGCAAACTTGAATTTGGAGTTCACCTGGGTGGTTTGGACATGTTCGGTGCGACAAATTAAGATGCACTTTCGGCGTAAGAATCCGTGCATTTAAGTCACCTACGGGGCCTGTTTTCTTTCCTTTTCTTGATGGTGACCAAAACGTAAGATACATATGCAAACTTTGAGGTCCACCGGGGTAGGTTGGACATGCTCGTTGCGAAAAAGTAAGATGCACTTTCGGCGCACGAACCAGTGCATTTAGCGCACCTATGGGCCCATTTTCTTTCCTTTTTTGATGGTAACTAGAACGTAAGATACATGTGCAAACTTGAGTTTGGAGTCCATTAGGGTGGATTGGACATGTTTGGTGTGAAAAAAAAAAGACGCACTTTTCACGCACGAACCAGTGCGTTTAGCGCACCAACGGGACCATTTTCTTTCTTTTTTTTTTGATGGTGACCAAAACATAAGATACTTGTGCAAACTTGAGTTTGGAGTCCATCGGGGTGGATTGGACATGTTTGGTGTGAAAAAACAACACGCACTTTTGGCGCACAAATCAGTGCATTTAATGTACCTTCGTGGCCCGTTTTCTTTCCTTTTTTAATGGTGACCAAAACGTAAGATACATGTGCAAACTTGAGTTTGGAGTCCACCGGAGTGGTTTTGACATGTGTGATGTAAAATAACAAGACGCACTTTCGGCGGATGAACCGGTGTGGACGGGACCCGTTTTCTCTCCGTTTCAGGAAGGTGACAAGAACGTAACATATAAGCGCAAACTTGACTATAGTGTCCACCGGGGTGGTTTGGACGTGTTCGGTGCGAAACAACGCAACGCACATTCGGTGCAAGAATGAGTGCATTTAAGGCACCTATGGGGCCCCTTTTTGCGCATTTTTTGACGGTGACGAAAACGTAAGATACATGCGTAAACTTTAGTTTGGAGTCCACCGGGGTGGGTTGGACATGTTCGGTGCAAAAAATTAAGTCGCACTACAGACGCACGAACCAGTGTATTTAATGGACGGGGCCCGTTTTCTCTCCGTTTCAGGATGGTGACAAGAACGTAACATATAAACGCAAACTTGAGTATGGTGTCTACTGGGGTGGTTTGGACGTGTTCGGTGCGAAAAAACACAACGCACATTCGGTGCAAGAATGAGTGCATTTAATGCACCTAGGGGCCCTATTTTTGCGCTATTTTTTGATAGTGACGAAAACATAAGATACATGCATAAACTTTAGTTTGGAGTCCACCGGGGTGAGTTGGACATGTTCGGTGCGAAAAAACTAGACGCACTTTCGGCACACAAACCAGTACATGCAATGCACTAATGGGGCCCCTTTTTTCATCGTTTTTGACGGTGACCAAAATATAAGATACATACGCAAACTTGAATTCAGAGTCCACCAGGGTGGTTTGCACATGTTCGGTGAAAAAAAAAGAAGACGCACTTTCTGCCATGAACAAGTGCATTTAATGCACCTACGGGCCCTATTTTCGCACCATTTTTTACGGTGACCAAAACATAAGATTCATGCGCAAACTTGAGTTTGGAGTCCACCGGGGTGGGTTGGACATGTTCGGTACGAAAAACAAGACGCACTTTCGACGCACGAACCAGTGTATTTAATGCACATACGGGCCCATATTCACGCCATTTTTTGACGTTGACCAAAACATAAGATACATGCGCAAACTTTAGTTTGGAGTCAACCTAGGTGGTTTGGACATGTTCGGTGTGACAAATTAAGACGCACTTTCGGCGCATGAATTCGTGCATTTGAAACTCCTACGGGGCCCTTTTTTCCTTTTTTGATGGTGAGCAAAACGTAAGATACATGCGCAAACTTGAGTTTGGAGTACATCGGGGTGGTTTGGACATATTCAGTGCGAAAAAACAAGACGCACTTTCGGCGGATGAACCAGTGTATTTAATGGACCGGGCCCGTTTTCTCTCTGTTTTAGGATGGTGACAAGAACGTAACATATAAACGCAAACTTGAGTATGGTGTCCGCCGGGTTGGTTTGGACGTGTTTGCTGCGAAAAAACACAACGCACATTCGGTGCAAGAATGAGTGCATTTAATGCACCTAGGGGGCCTATTTTCGTGCCATTTTTTGATGGTGACCAAAACATATGATACATGCGCAAATTTGAGTTTGGAGTCCACCGGGGTGGGTTGGACATGTTCGGTGCGAAAAAACTAAACGCACTTTCGGTGCACAAACCAGTTCATTTAATGCACCAACGGGTCCCCTTTTTGCACCGTTTTTGATGGTGACCAAAACATAAGATACATACGCAAACTTAAAATCAGAGTCCACCGGGGTGGTTTGCACATGTTCGGTGAAACAAAACAAGACACACTTTCTGCCATGAACAAGTGCATTTAATGCACCTACAGGTCCTATTTTTGCGCTATTTTTTACGGTGACAAAAATAAAAGATACATGCACAAACTTGAGTTTGGAGTCCACCAGAGTGGTTTCGACTTGTTCATTGCAAAATAACCAGACGCACTTTCGGCGCCTAAACGAGTGTATTTAATGCACCTATGGCGCCCCTTTCCGCACAATTTTTTGACCGTGACAAAAGCATAAGATACATGCACAAACTTGAGTTCGGAATTCGCTAGGGTTGTTTGGACATGTTCGGTGCATAAAATAAGATTCACTTTCGACGCACGAATCAGTGCATTTAATGCACCTATGGGGCCCGTTTTCTTTCCTTTTTTGATGGTGACCAAAACATAAGATACATGTGCAAACTTGAGTTTGGAGTCCACGGGGCTGGCTTTGACATGTTCAATGCGAAAAAACAAGACACACTTTCGGCGGATGAACAAGTGCATTTAATGCACCTACGGGGCCCATTTTCGCGCCATTTTTCCATGGTGACCAAAATATAATATACATGCGCAAACCTGAGTTTGGGGTCCACGGGGTGGACTGGACATGTTCGGGGCAAAAAAACAAGATGCACTTTTTGCGCACGAACGAATGTATTAAATGGACGGGGCCCGTTTTCTCTCTGTTTCAGGATGGTGACCAGAACGTAAGATACAAGCGCAAACCTGAGTACGGTGTCCATCGGGGAGGTTTGGACGTGTTCATTGCAAAAAAACACAACGCACATTCGATGCAAGAATGAGTGCAATTTTTTGAAGGTGACAAACATAAGATACATGCACAAACTTGAGTTTGGAGTCCACCGGGGTGGGTTGGATATGTTCGGTGCGAAAAAACAAGACGCACTTTCGGCGCACAAACCAGTTCATTAATGCACCAACGGGCCCGTTTTTGCGTCATTTTTTACGGTTACTAAAACATAAGATACAAACGCAAACTTGAGTTCGGAGTCCACCGGGGTGGTTTAGACATGTTCAGTGAGAAAAAACAAGACGCACTTTCTGCGCTCGAACAAGTGCATTAATGCACCTGCGGGGCCTATTTTCGCACCCTTTTTTACGGTGACCAAAACATAAGATACATCGGCAAAGTTGAGTTTGGTGTCCACGGGGGTGGGTTGGACATGTTTGATGCGAAAAAACAAGACGCACTTTCGGCGCTCGAACTAGTGCATTTAATGCACCTACGGGCCTATTTTCGCGCTATTTTTTGATGGTGACGAAAACATAAGACACATGCGCAAACTTTGAAGTCCACCGGGGTGGGTTGGATATGTTCAGTGCGAAAAAACAAGACGCACTTTCGGCACACGAAGCAGTGCATTTAGCGCACCTACGAGCCCATTTTTGCGCTATTTTTTGACGGTGATCAAAACATAAGATACATGCACAAACATGAGTTTAGAGTCCACCTGGGTGGTTTTCACATGTTCGGTGCGACAAATTAAGACCCACTTTTGGCTCATGAATCCGTAGATTTGATACACCTACGGGGCCTGTTTTCTTTTCCTTTTTTGATGGTGACCAAAAGGTAAGATACATGTGCAAAATTGAGTTTGTAGTCCCCCGGGGCGGTTTGGACATGTCTGGTGCGAAAAAACAAGACGCACTTTCGACGCACGAATTAGTGCATTAAATGCACCTACGGGGCCCGTTTTCTTTCCTTTTTTAATGGTGACGAAAATGTAAGATACATATGCAAACTTGAGTTTGGAGTCCACCGGAGTGGTTTCGACATGTGCGGTGCAAAATAACAAGATGCACTTTCGGCGCATGAATCTGTGCATTTAATGCACCTATGGGGCCCGTTTTGTTTCCTTTTTTGATGGTGACCAAAACGTAAGATACATGTGCAAACTTGAGTTTTCAATCCATCGAGGTGGTTTCGACAAGTTCGGTGCGAAAAGACAAGACGCACTTTTGGCGCACGAATCAGTGCATTTAATGCACCTACGGGGCGTGATTCCTGATTTCTATCCGTTTTTTAATGGTGACCAAAATGTAAGGTACATGTGCAAACTTGAGTTTGGAGTCCATCGGTGACCAAAATGTAAGGTACATGTGCAAAATTATAGGACACACTTTCGGCGCATGAGCGAGTGTATTTAATGCACCTATGGCGCCCATATTCGCGCCATTTTTTGACGGTGACAAAAACATAAGATACATGCACTCTTCAATTTCCACAGGGAAGGATAGGGGTAGGTCTCAAGATTAAAAAGTTGGGATAGGTCTCATGTCTAGAAAGTTGTGTGTTTTTCTGATGTAAACATACTGATGATTTTGCTTATGAATGTTTGTGATGTGTTGGAATCTAACAGTTCTATGTGTATATACTAATTACTTATGTTCAAGTTCAGTAATTATCTATGTGTGCTCGTTATTTTAGTTCAATAATTATCCATCTGCTTCAGTAATGTTTTAGTAATTCTTCAACTTGCACAGTGGTTGTATCTCTCGAGACTTAGAAAGTTGTGTTTGTGATTTCATAATGTAAACATGACGATCACTTGGTTATGAATGTTTGTGATGTGCATCTACAAGATCCTATTTTCTTTTTTTTAGTTTCGTAAGTATCCATCTTATTAAGTAATTTTTTAGAGTACTCTTCAACTTGCTTATGAATTTTTGTGATGTGTTCACTATAATATTATGTTTGTGTTTCAGTTCAGTAAATATCCATCTACTTCAGTAATTTTTTAATAAAGTAATTTGTAGACCTCATACAATGTAGCTCTTCGAAAGACATTCAGTAACTAAAGATTCAGTAAATATTATAAAATATAAGATTTCATGACCATGTCTTTCATTAATTGCTCTCCTTTGATTCGGTAACTAAGGTCTCAGTAATTACATTAATTCAGTAATTTTCTTTTGATTCTGTAGAACTATATCAACTGTGCTAGCATCAGTTGTCCCTCTCTGTTGTCATAATGTTGTCATCATCTCTGTACCAGTCTTGAAATTGTTTTTCACATTCTGAGGTGTCCTCGAATACACTCTCTTCATCACCTCCTGTTCTTCCTCCAATCCTTCCTCCACCACGACCACCATGCCCGGCAGCCGTTGCTCGAACGATTCTCCTAGGCCTGTTTAGATGTATGTGCCATTAACATATCAGTAATTACATTTGAACATTAAGTAATTTCAGTAATTACATTTGTCCATTTAGTAATTGTGATGTTTTTATTTAAAACTTACTAAACATCTTCCAAGATAATCCAGTTGTGAATTGTAACTTTTTCTGCTTCCGGTTCGCCTCCTTGTCCAGTTCTTCTCATGCTTCCTCTTTCATGACCACTTCCTCTAGGCCTCCCTCTTTGCCTTTTTGTGGGACCGCCTCTTGCATTTTTGATCTGGGCTCTTTCACAAGTTGCACGGTTGTGTCCTGTGTCAAACTTTCCACATCCATCACATCTTCTTCTCTTCTTTGTCTTGTTGCGTTGGAAATGAGGTTCAGGAGTATCTTCACTTTCTAACCATCTCTTGTGGCTGCCCTTTGTGGTTGATACTAGGTGCTGAGGCTGAAACATTAGCCTCTTCCTGCCCACGAGTTGTTCTAGGATCTGGGATAGTTGATGTGCTTGCAACCCCAAAATGTACATTATTCGGTAAACTCACATCATGTGGTATATCATCCAAGATTGCAATTGCATCATTTAGGATAGCTCTAGCCTTGTTCATTGCTTACCCAGCAATTTTACAAACAGTTTTAAGAAATCTTTCATTTTAGTAATTCTGATAACATCCAGTAAGTTCCAGAAAGCAAATGAATAACATTAAGGTTAGCAAAGTACGTTTCAGTAATTTTACAGACAATTTTTAGTAATATTTCATTTCAGTAATTTTTGATAGCATTCAGTATGTTCTGGAAAGCAAATGAATAACGTATAGGATGGCAAAGTACTTCTCAGTAATTTTACAGACAGTTTTTAGTAATCATTCATTTCAGTAATTTTTGATAGCATTCAGTAAGTTCTGAAAAGTAAATGAATACATACAGGCTGACAAAGTATTTCTCAGTAATTTGCTTACCTCTGCTGACATTATTGCTGACCTTTGAACCTGAACAGATCTCCAAGGATAGATGAAGTCCAAGGATAGATGAAGTTCGATGCGCCTTTGTGTCACCATTTGGACCTTGGAACATCTTGTCATGTCTGTCGAATCCTGTTTCTACAAATGGATCTCGTGCGTAGCGTTTCAGGATATACTTTGGTGGTATACGATCCACGTAAAGATGCGTGAAGGCGCATACCAAGTGCAAACAGAACAGCCCTACAATCGTTCTATAATTATTTACAAATTCAGTAATCCACATGAGATTGTTCAGTAATTATTTACGAATTCAGTAATTACCATGCTTAAATGACTGTACCTGTATGCTCTCAGGCCATACACTCGCGGCTGAATATAGATTCTTCAAGAGATTCTTGCTTGTATATAGCTTTTACATTGAACGCATGCTGAAGCTAGGGAAAATCAGTTTTTTTTCCGGTGCTCCACGAGGTAGTAGCCATGCCGTTTAGTATTTTCACGAATAGAAAATTTTGTGCTTGACTTCATGGTAATCTTGAACCTTTTGTATCCAGTTTGCGTGTACAACTTGCTGAGTTGTGTTTCATACCCATAGTATTTGATGTGATGCTTTCTGACTGCAAAAAGATTGAAAAATAATGATAATCAAGATGCATTCAGTAAGTTCTAGAAAGAAAATTAATAACACACATGTTGGCAAAGCACTTCTCAGTAATTTTACATACAGTTTTCAATAATCTTTCATTGCAGCAATTTTTGATAGCATTCTGTAAGTTCTAAAAAGCAAATGAATAACATATAGGTTGGTAAAGTACTTTTCAGTAATTTTACAGTCAGTTTTCAGTAATCTTTCCTCAGAAATTTCTGATAGCATTCAGTAAGTTCTGGAAAGCAAATGAATAACATACCGGATATACTTTGATGGTACCTTCAATTTATTGTTGGCATAACTATGAGTTGTACCGTTCCCTTGCCTCATTCTCTCTTGTGTGATCTAGGACATCGAGGAACCGTTTCGTAAAATCATGAATCAGGGTACCATTGTCCACATAGCCAACCTTTATTACGGCATTAACACTTTCACTTCTCTGAATTGACTGAATGGGTACACAAAAAATCTTTTTGAAGTATGATGCAATCCACATTTCCCTCTCATCATAAAGCTTACCGAATGTCTTCATATGGTGCAGATTGAAATTCACCACCATTTGTTTCCAAGCAGCTTCAAACTCAATAGGATTCAGTGGGTGGTTAATCACAGAAATGAGCATGTCACACAACCCTGGATACCGAACAAACATTTGGATCGGTGGATCTTTCTATTTTCTGTAAGGATCAAAAATACCGAGAAGGGGGGTTGAATTGGTGGACTTATAGCACTAATTTTGCTACGAACTTAAACTACAAGACATGACCACAACGGAAGCAAACCCAAACAAGTCTAGTAGGCCAAGACCCCTAACAATGCTAGTGATAATAAAATAACAACAAGCAAGCACTAGCACGATAGCCACCAAGAGGAATCAAAGAACAACATATCACACTACTCAAACGGCAGGTAAATGCAGTAAGTAAAGAGAGTGAGATAAAGAGTGTTCATTGATTTTTTCTCGAGATCCCAGAAGGTAGGCATCTTTTCCTAATCCTCCTTAGACCACTCCCGTTAGAGTCCCGTTCCCTCCTGTCCTTCTCGAAACGATGCTCACAAAGGTACGCTTCACTCTCGGAGTGAAGACACTGACGGCCCGGCTGTCGCCCACAATACCGCCTCCAAGGCTCGAGCGCTCTCTCTTGGTGTCCCCTTCGAGCGGAGGACCCAAAACTGCGTACAAATTTGGCGACGTCTTTCACAATCTCCTCGAAAGCTTGATCACCGACTCCTAACTGGTCTAGGCTGCCCACACTAAGAGTAACAGGCAAATATCACTCCTCTCAAGCCCTACAAGCTCTAAAAGAGTACAATTGCTCTCTATTACTCCTACTAGCGCCAAAGATCTCCAATCTTGCAATGTTCTCTCTTGGTGGTGTCCCTTGGCATCTCACAACTTGGCTCCAGCAATTCTGATCAAGAGCACATTAGAAACCGTCTTCCTCCACGGTTTAAATAGGCTTCAAGCCCAGAAACAACCATTGGAACGTGATGTCATAAAGCTGACTGCTTTATGCAATCACCGGACTGTTCGGTGACCCTTCTTTCTGCTCGACCAGAGAAACACCGTCTCTAGAATCCATTCCATAGGACACTGAACTATTCGATGCATACCTTCACCAGACTGTCCGATGACTTTCACTTTTGGAATCCCAGAGACATCTTCTCTGAATTTCAGCTTCTAGCTCACCGGACTGTCCGGTCATTGCACCGATGGACTGTCCGGTAACTGATCCACCTCGACTTCAGAGAGCACCTCTCTCTGGACTGGCTCCTCCAGGGTTCATCGCACTGTCCGGCGACTTGAGTCTTCAGCAGGTTCTTGAGCTCCGGTCTTCGACTTCGCTTCCTCTACCATCTTTAGTGCTTTCTGAGTATCTAAGGAGCATTCACACCCTCTAACACTGGTTCCTATGGACTCTCTAGCTAGTTCTTAGCCTTGGTCCTCTGACGCCCGACAACTCCTCTTCTAGGGTTCGTCCTTGCCATGCACCGAGAAAGCCCTCCATGTTAATGTAGAATTAGCGGGGTGATACCTACAACACAACTGTTACTTATAGTTGTTTATTCACTTACCAAAATCAATTCATACCTTTTAAGGACTTCAAAGGTCATGAAGCTTACAATCTCTCACTTTTTTGTGATTGATGACAACCATAATACTCACAAACAGTCCAAACGAGATAAAAGAAAATAAAGAATAAAACGCATCTCGAAAAAACACTTACCCCCTTACTTTGATGACCCCTCAGAAAATTTTTGTAAGAGTTCCCCTCCTTTACCATGGGTAGGAAGCGTCGCTCTGCTCCGGTTCTCCCCCTGTTTAGTAGCTCGCTCTCCCTCTTTGTCATCTAATCAACAAAAAAGATGGCACTGAGGAAGCAAATAGAGAGAGAGAACGCTGGTTGGCAAAGAATAGTGTACGATAGAGAATGAGACGGGAGCGCACATGCACAAAGGAACCTGCAAAACAGATAAAGTACTAGGAGTCATACACAAAGAAGCCACAGGGTTAGACCAAAAAACCGAGTGCATTCCAATAAGCTAAAAGAGTTGAATAAAATACAAGATCATCAAAATGTCAGAACGAGCCAATGAAATCTGCCAAATAAGATCCAAAAGCCCTACCCATCCACGGCTTCACCCTAGACAGCTAGCCCTCAGAACGATACACCTCATGTCTTTCACCCAACTCCTAAATAAGATCTAATCCTACGTGGCTGAAGAGTTGGGTGCAGAGACAGTCAGAGGCTGCTCCTCTGCTGGCTGAGCTGCTGCTGCCTGATCTCTTCATGGCTGCTCAACGTCATCAAAGGCACTCAAGCCTGAGAAAGACGCCGGGGATGGCTCCTTGCCCTCAACTAAAGCTGGCTGATCTGCACTGGCAAGGGCCTGAGCTGCCCCCTGTAGGCCTCGAAGATCCTTCGCTGGAGTACTGTCCAAAACTCTCCATCATCCGCATGTCTACCAGCGGGGGCCTAAGCAGTGAAGTCCACTCTTCTCTTGGCTTTGATGGCCGGGCCCTTCAGCTTCAGCAAACGCACCTCAACCTCTGCGATCCTGCCTATGGCTCAACGAGATCTCTCGGCTCTAGCAGTGCACACCTCGCACACCCTAGTCCTGTGATGTGGACATCTCTGTGTGCTCTGTTGCGAGCTCTACTAGACTGCCTCTCCCTCTGCGGTTCTTAACTGCCTACTGGTAGGTGCTCTCCGCGGCTGCGCCTCTGCCACTAGAGGAGTGGTTGCCACTCTCTGTCGAGGCGACCTCCTCAACTCCCCCTGGGACTCAGAGCTGCCTATCCTCAAGGCACCAGGCCTCCTGTGTGGAGTAACATCAACATCTGCTGCAGCAAGAGCTCTGTCCCACTCTGGGTCGCCTGTCCTCTGCTTCTTCTTCTTCTTCTCAGACTCTACAGCCCTGCCCTTTCCTATCTTCTCAGAACTCGGTCTCTGCCTGCCCATACTGTCAACTGTCTGAAAGATCAACTGACGTTGAAAGCACTACTGACCAGCTGACACTGCAAGATAGGATTAGGAGCTTGGCTCTTAACCCGTCCAAGAAACCACTGGACTGACTGAGACTTCTAAACTGCCGCTGAATTTGTCCTGACCCACTGTCCAATTGTCACTGCACCACATACAAATAAAATATAGGTTGTAAGCACAAAAGGTGAGCGACTCTAAATGAAGTCCTAGAGATGGAATCAAGGATATATCACTAATCAAATAAAGCAAATAAATGCAACGGTGATATCGACAGACTAATGCCACAATTCATAATATAGCAATGCATCCAAATTGTGACACTAGCAATAGGAGACTCAATGCCATACTAAAATATACAAGCAATAACCTCAATATGGCACCAAATATGGGAATTTGTCAACTAATCACGTCAATTGGCAATAAAAAGTGAAACCTTTAAGCAATTTATACCAATTTTTGCAATTAATTAACAAACAAGGCATGCGGGGCATTTCCGATGAAATGTATGAGATAGAATTCAGTACCCCGAAGAAGAATGACGAAAACCGCCGAAGACTCGTCGAAAACACTTCCAAACACAAGAAACCAAAAACCCCACTAAAGGTTTTAGGGCTTTGAAAACATGGACTAGGAAGCGATAAGCTTGGACGAGGAGCGAGAGGTGCAAGCAAATAGGGCACGGCGCACACAGCGGTGCTGGAGGCTACGCGGATTGGTGGCACGGCAAGGTGGCGGAGCAAGGGCGACGACACTTGGGCGAGCTAGGGCATAGCAGTGCGCGCGCGGAACGGCTCAGAACTGGACAGCGTGAGCTGACAAGGCGGCAGCCGGAAGCGGGGTGGCACTAGGGCGAGGCGGCGAGCGGGCGACGCATGGTGGAGGTGGCGACGACGATCGGCAAAGACGCACGATTTTTGGAGTGGAAGGAGAAGTACATGTGCGGTTAGGTCATAAAGAAATCAACGACCGAGATCAAATGGAATCAAATCAGGTGACCGAGATTGCGCTGATCAAGGAGATCACCGGACTGTTCGGTCCAAGAAATTTGTCCAGTGATTACAAAGAGCCGGACTGTCCGATGTCCAGAGAATTTCAATTCCAGAGAGGCACCCGCTTCCTCTTCCATCACTAGATTGTCCGGTGATATCGCCAAAATGTTCGGTGTCTAGCCAATTCCGCAAAAGTGAATGATCCAAAGATATAGTCACCGAAATGTCCGGTGAAGACGCCGGAATGTCCAGTGACCTCAAGGAATTCTTTCTAGACTTTAAGAGTTCTCACAAAAGAACAAATAAACACCACACTTGTCTAGAAAGGGAACTCTCAACACTCCTTTGCAAATAGATAACTCACGAAGAGTTTAGTATTTTTGCAAATCGCAAATAAGATCGAACGATAAACACCAAAGCGAGAAGGAGGCTCCGAAAAAAGGAATGTATGAATATTTAGATCATGATCCATATAAATGGATGTTTGAGACCATTAAGCACAGGGCTCAATGGGCATGAAGCTCACAATTTTGCTTTGATTACTCTTTGTGGAGTTTGTGAATTCATATAGACAATGTAGTCACTTTCTCCATAGAGTAACACGTCTCCTTCGTGGTTCTTATATGCAATGCATGCAAACAAGCTAGTCTAAAGCAAGAGAATTTAAAGCATGTCATATAGATGCAAGTAAATTAAAGACATTGCATAAAGAATTCGGTGCTAAGTTTGACCCATCTCAAGCTTATTCACCATATGCCTGCTGCTTTGCTTTGAGATAGCTAAACCACCTTCTCAAGCTCTTCCTCCATGCATATCTTAAGGTGGTTAGGCACCGATCTAATTTTTTTATTCTTTTCTTTTATCTTTTTACACATGATGCATGATAGTGCAAACATCTAGTCCACGGAGGAGTCCTATCTACCATGCATCGCAAGAAAAGAGACCTACTCTACTATGTACAAGAATAACCTCCTTGAAGAGTAGATTGGCGTTGTAGCTCGATCGACATGTGGTGGACTTCAAGAATGTTCAATTTGCTTCACAGTCCACCACTCAGGCCCCTTCACTTCTTCTTGGGTACCCAAGAGAGTTTTCGCTTTCTCTCTCGGTCCACGATCACCTTGGGGACCCATATCTTCTTGATTGTCCTCTTGTGATTTGGCGGTCCGAGCGGCTTGGCCTTCACTTTTCTATCCTTATCCCTGAAAAGCTTGTAGTGCACATCCTCATAGAAAAGGTTAGCGTTAGGCATAATCTTAGGCTCTCTCACCTTAGGATAATCTTTGGAGCGGTGAGCATCAAAGCAACACTTCTCACAATAGTAGTAATCCGCCAGGAGCGGGACTATCCAATTGGGGATCTTGTCTTGGTTGCCAATGATGTTGATAGAGAAAAGATATGATTCTAAACCCTTGCGATTGTGGTTGTTGATGAGGTTTTTGCTTAGGATCTCTTTTTGAATTTGCATTCATCTAGTAAGCCGCTCAAATGCATCCATCACGAACTCTCTCTCCTCTTTGAGCTTCGTGTATTCCTTCAAAATAAATGGCTCAAGAGTAGTACTCTCCTTAGAGAGAGTTAGATCACAAGAAGTAGAAACTTCATTTAAATGCTTAAGAGAGTTAAGGTGAGAGTCAAGATCAAGAGCTTCATGGGTGCGTAACAATGCATTATGCTTCTCACTTAACTCTACGTGCTTCGCTTTGAGATCCTCATAGGACTCACGTAGAACAACATGAGAGTGATTCAGTGTACTGAGCTTCCCCTCAAGCTCTCAAGCTCAGAATACTGCCACTTCATGCTCCTTAGTCACCACCTCCATCTTCTTGGTCTTCTTGATAATAGTCTTGTTGGCCTTCTCGAAGAAGAGGACAAGATCATTGTAGCTCGGTCCATCATCTTCATCATCATAGCACACCTCTTCTTCTTCAAGATCTTCATCCTCATCAATGAAGCCCTCACAACTTCGAGCCATCAAGTATAGTGGAGGTGGTGGTAGCTCATTGGTGGAGCTTGTCATGACAATACTCGCGAGCTCTTCTTCACTAGAAGGTGAAGAGTCTAAATCATCATCGGTGAGCCACTCACCAACAATATAAGCTTTGTGGGGAGACTTCTTCTCCATGCTCTTGCTCTCCTTCTTGACAAACAACTTCTTCTTGAATTTTCTCTTTGGCTTGCATTCTTAATCATCACTCTCACTAAATGCTTCCTTCTTGCTCTCCTTCTTGGGCTTGGGACACTCCTTAACAAAATGGTCTTTCCTGCCACAATTGAAGTACCCGGAGTTCCTGAGGGCCTTTTCTTGTGAAATAGCTTCTTCATCAAGAGCGCAAGGTTCGCATTATCACTCTCCTCATCCTCATCTTCCTCCACCTTCTTCTTCTTATTGTTCTTGACACTGGATGATTCTTGATCAACTTGTAGGGCAAGATTCTTGGGCAATTGAGAGTCGATGGAGCTGCCCAATATGTACCCCTCATACACCGTGAGCTTGCCTAGCATGACGTCAACGGTGAGAATAGCCAAGTTGGCTTGAAAGAGACACGTGATGATGGAGTTGTAGCATGGCGGCAACATCCTCAAGAGCTTCCTCATATCTCCACATCATTAATTTTGTCCTTGAGGCCCAAGGCGTTGATCTCCTCCACCACTACATGCAATCGAGAGTAAACATCATTAGCTTTTTCGTGGGGTTGCATGGTGATAGAATCATATTTGTTCTTAAGAACATAGTAACGCTCTTCTCTAGCCTCAAAGGAGCCCTCATGGATGTTTTGCAAATAGATCCATATCTCTTGCATGGTGCATGACGCATTGATTCTAGAAAAGACATTTTTAGAAATGCATCCAAACATGGCATTCTTGACCTTAGCATTGTATTTAATGAAAATGGGATCAAGTCTCTCATTCTCATTCGTAGCATTGCTAGTAACTTGCCACGCTTGCCCATCGATCGACTTTAGGTAGACTTGTATAAGAGCCTTCCAATAAGAGTAATCATCCCATCGAATACGGATAGAGTCTCCATCCCGTTCGGCATCCTTACTCAAGGCGGTGAAGCCCAAAAATAAGCACTTGGCTCTGATACCATTTGTAAGGATCAAAAACACCGAGAAGGGGGTTCAATCAGTGGACTTATAGCACTAATTTCGCTACAAACTTAAACTACAAGACTTGACCGCAACGGATCCAAACCTAAACAAGTCTAAGTAGACCAAGACCCCTAACAATGCTAGTGATAAGGAAATAACAACACGTAAGCACTAGCATGATAGCCACCAAGAGGAATCAAAGAACTACCTATCACATTACTCAAACGGTAAATAAATGCGGTAAGTAAAGAGAGTGAGATAGAGAGCGCTTAGTGATTTTTTTCTGAAGTCTCGGAAGGTAGGCGCCTTGCACTAATCCTCGTTGGACCACTCCCATCGGAGTCTCGGTCCCTCCCGTCGTTCTCGAAACGATGCTCACAAGGGTATGCTTTACTCTCGGAGTGAAGACACAGGCAGCCCGGCTGTCGCACACAATACCCAAGGGCTAGAGCAAGCCTACAAGGCTCGGGCGCTCCCTCTTGGTGTCCCTTTTGAGCTCGGGACTAGGAACCGCGCACAAACTTGGCGACGTCTTCCACAATCTCCTCGAAAGCTCAATCACCGACTCCTAGCCAATCTAGGCTGCCCACACCAAGAGTAATAGGCAAAGATCACTCTTCTCGAGCCCTACAAGCTCTAAAGGTATATGAATGCTCCCTATTACTCTCCTACAAGCACCAAAGATCTCTAATCTTGCAATGTGCTCACTTGATGGTGTCCCTTGGCCTCTCACAACTTGGCTTCAGGAATTCTGATCAAGAACACACTGGAAAATATCCTCCTCCTTGGTTTAAATAGGCTCCAAGCCTAAAAAAACCATTGGGACGTGATGTTATAAAGCTGACTGCTTTATCCGATCACCGGACTGTCCGGTGATTGGACCACCGAACTGTCCGGTGACCCTTCTTCCTCCTCGGCCAGGGAAACACCCTCTCTGGAATCTAGTCTATAGGACACCGAACTGTCTGGTTCATAACTTCACCGAATTGTCCGGTGACTTTCACTTTTGGACTCCCAGAGACATCTTCTCTGGACTTCAGCTTCTGGCTCACCGGACTGTCCGGTCATTGCACCGACGGACTGTCCGGTGATTGATCCTCCTCGACTCCAGAGAGCACCTCTCTCTGGACTGGCTCCTCCAGGGTTCACCGGACAGCCCGGTGATTGAGTTTTCAGCTGGTTCTTAAGCTTCGGTCTTTGACTTCGCTTCTTTTGCCATCTTTAGTGCTTTCTGAGGATCTAAGGAGCATTCACACCCTCTAACACTGGTATGACAGGAGACAAATGACCTTACCCCTCTTAATAGTACCGACATTCCTATGGACACTCTAGCTAGTCCTTAGCTTTGGTCCTCTGATGCCTGGCAACTCCTCTTCTAAAGTTCGTCCTTGTCATCCACCGAGAAAGCCCACCATGTTGATGTAGAATTTGCGAGGTGGTACCTACAACACAACCGTTACCTATGGTTGTTCATTCAATCATCAAAATCAATTCATACCTTTTAGGGGACTTCAAATGTCATGAAGCTTTCATTTTCTCAGCATATGCCACCTGCAAAATCTATGATATGTACGACAAAACAAGTTTTTTATTGCTTTCTCCATAGCATTGTCTTGATCTGCAAAATATCAAAGATTGAAAACAGTTCATTGTTCCATAATTCTAGAATATGAGTTCAGTTTTTCAGTAATTTAAGAATATGAGTTCAGTATTTTTCATACCTGTGAATATTGTTATAGAATCTTTGTTGCCCATGCACATACTGAATTGTCTAAATACCCATTCAAATGTATCCGCTCATTCATCCCACACTAATGCTTGAGCAAATATAACATTCTGTAGCTGGTTGTTGCATCCAACAAATATTGCCAAGGGCATGCTGTATTTGTTTGTTCTGTAGGTCGTGTCGAAAGTGACTACGTTGCCAAAATCTGCAACATGTGAAATTTTTATTTGGTAATGTTTCGTTCAGTAATTAGTAATTTACGCAACATGTGAGAGTAATTGTCCCCTTTATAGTGGCCTTGTTGACTCACATGACTCCAGAATACATTCCGCACGATGTTTTTGTCATCTACTTGGAACTTGTAGAAGAACTACGGGTTGCTGTTTTTGCATTCCTCGAAGAATGCTTGCAACTTTCGTATATCATCGGCTACCTCTTCACGAGCCAAAACAGCTCTCCTGCAAACAAAAACAGTAGCAGATGCTCTCTGTTAGTTGATTATCAAGGACTAGTTACTGAACATAAGAATGCAATTCAGAAATTACCGAACACAGTAGTTGAGCTGCTACCTTTTTTAAACATCCTTTTCTGTTATGTTTAGATTCTCTGATCTGCTAACAGACTCTCTAAGGTCACCCATGATGTTAGCATGCTTCACTTTAGCCCTGTGTAACTTGTCAATCATGTCCTTTACTTCTTTCTATTTCAACTTGTGAGCTTTCATCCGTTTGGTCATACTTGGCATTTGAGTGAGGATGTGGTTGTACTCGAGGACAATCCTTCTGAAAGGACTCTGTTGCTTCCGTCCTTTGCTCTGATGGCACAAACCATTGCTTTACATCTCACTCTCTTTGTTGTCTTTGCTTATACACGATCTGCCCTTGGACTTTTTACATTTTTTCCTTGAATGAGCATTCAAGTCCTGTGCACGGTTTCCATATCTCTTCCTATTTTTTTTAACATTGAATCCAACAAACAGTCCATATGTCTTGTAGAACTCAAATGCTTCATTCATGGTCTCAAAGTGCATATCTAGATTTGGGATAAACCTCACATCAATTTTTGGATCCTGCATACATTAATTGTTCAGTAAAATCGTCTATAGCATCCAGCACATGCATTTTTGTTCGTAATATAAATTTTTCATCATAATGCAATACTCACATGTGTGTATACCATCTCAACTTCAGGAGTAATGATACTTTCTAGTGGGATGGGAATCAGAGGCGTCAGAGCTGCCTTATATCGCAGTGGATCCTGAATCCACGCAGGACTGATTGCTTCTGTTGCTTGATTAGGAGCAGGGGGAGGTGGTGTTATCATTTGATTAGCACTAGCAGTGGATGATGCATCTTGTGACGGTTCTGGAGTCATGGTCTCTTCGGTTACCCTAGAAATGGAAAAATGACATATAGTTGGTTATCAGACAGATTTTGGTTGTGAAATTACTAAAGTATATTGCTAAATTAGTGAACCAAATCAATAACATACAGATTAGCAAAACAATTACCGAATCAAATTATTGAATGTTGTTTCATATTGTTTACTGAAGTTTATTGCTAAATTACTGGACTAAATCAATAACATACAGATTAGCAAAACAATTACTGAATCAAAAAACTGAATATTGTTTCACATTGTTTACTGAAGTTATGTTTTTGTCTTATTGGATGTTGAAGTTACTGAAGTATATTTTGAAGGACATTAGGATTCTTTACATTCAATAATTTCTGGAAACAGTAATTTGTGAAACCAATCAGTAAGTTGTAGCATTTCCTTACTAGAATAGACGCGCAGGTGGTGATGGGGGTCGGAGCCCTGGTGTCGATGCGGAGGTGGTGACACACGGCGGGGACCGAGAGGACCAGCTGATGACCAGGGGTCGCCACTCTCGCTGATTGTGTGAGGTTCCCGATCTTCCGTAGTCGTGATAACTCTCGATTTGGTAGAGATGCGGCACACAATCAATCCAGCTTCAAATCAACACGATTCGAACCCCACAATCGCAGCACCACTTCTCCTTTAGTATCAACCGTACACACATAATTGACCTCGCAAAGAAGGCTAATCCTAGCTGCGCATCAAATAACACAAGCAAAAACAAAGAAGAACGCAACTCAATTGCAAAATCTAAATTAAATCACAAAGTTAAAAAACCAAAAAACCGTCAAACGGCAAAACTGTTTGATAACAGATGAAAACTAATCAAAAACCTCCCCTAATGATGCGGCTACTGATTATATAAAGTTTAGAACGACTTTAAAGACAAACCCTAATACTAATGGGCCTAGAAAAGATACATGGCCCAAAGGCTAAAAAGATAGTGTATGTGTATATATATATGAGTGCCACCGATTCTTTATGTCTCCTTCACCTCTTGATTCTACCAATATTGGTATCCTTGAAAGGACAGATTCAATTCATAAGAACATAATTGTACAACTGTATGAGTTGAGAGAAATGAAAACAATAACAAATGAACTTTAGTGAGGCACAAACTTTAATGTACCTCTCAGATTAGCATCGGGTTGCTGGAATAGCTATACTCTCGCAAACATTAAATAATTCATGGGCAAGCTGTTCAAAACGGGTCTCTGAGGGTTTGCTCCAACATATGCGAGTTGGTCAGTGAAATTGTTCGATGGATTTATTGGTGCATGGGGCGCAAGTGGGATAATGTCACTATAACTTGCGCATATTAATCCCAGCCGTGTCAAAAGGTTTTGGTGGTTATTCAGTAGGCCAATTTTTTCAATTCTTGAGAGCTCATACCTGAGGTAGAGGCTTTGGCATGTTTACATAGTAAATAAACTGGCTATACGTTTCTTTCCAGATGGTATAATTCATATCATTCACTTGGATACCCATGTGTGTTATGAAATGAATAATCGCTATTTTTGAAACACTTTCCTCTGCTTCTTAGTCACTCACACAAATGCTGCCATGGAAACTTTGCACTGTAACAACTTCCATATCGTTTTGCGGGGAAATTTCAATTGCAAGCCATGCTATCCTGCGGGTGTGATTAAGCTTCACTATTCCTTCATTGCAAATAATTGCTCCTAACTTGCTAGTGATTTGCCTCAGCATGCTTTTACGTGAAATGTCAACAACAATGGGATCCTACATATGAGTACATAAAAACACATAGTCGAAAATCATGCACGGAGTTGTTTGAGAACTATCTGTAATAAAAGACATAAGGAAAACATAGGGAAAACAAGAAACACGCATATATTGGTTCAGATGAATAAACATACATTGGACACCTGGGCTTGAGGCAGATCATTCCCTATGTTGGGTGAGGATGACCCTCTGTCCATGGTCGTTAGTGTAGTTGATAGTTTTTCCTACAAGCATAATATTAAAAAGGATGCAACATATGATTATTGGAGCATAAATATAGTTATTACAAACATAGGAAAAAATATCCTAATCAGTATCATGCACACAAAGTTGCATGTACCATATGTTCAAAGAGAGTAGTATTAGCAACAAGTTCAATGCAGAAAAAAGTATGGGAGGAATTAAAAATAGCAATTAGGATGGACTGCATAGCTCTGTCATGCAAATTGAGACACAGGACAAGCCTAGTGCTCCTTGCCTAGCTCTCAACTTAACGTACGAAATATTTTGATGCAATCGACTGGCTGGCAAACATATCGAGTGGAAGGTGCTGAATAAATAGCCAGGCTATGAAGCTCTCCACACCACGTGCATCTCATAATGAAAATAGGTATGTCTTGTCATTCACACTAATAGTACCTAGCTCATAAAAAGGACATAGCAGTGATGACCAAAAGACCAGCCCATGTGATACGTGATGCTATATGTTCAAAAAATAATTATACCTGGGTTAGATGTCAACTAATTATGATCAATAATCTCTAAGGATTCAGTTAAATATGACAAAACAAGACTTGCACTTTCAGGTTCATCAAAACAAATAGTTCTCTGACATTTTTTTATTATCAGTATTGATTAAATTTGTAGAAATTATTTGCCAAAGGTATGGTCGATTAAACCTAAATGTCAACTTATACGACATACTACTTCCGTCTTTAAATTACTGGCACCGTTGATTTTCAATATCAACTTTGACCATTTGTCTTATTAAAAAAAATTGTTCAGTATAAAATTTTTTCCTTTTATTTACTTTACCGTTAGTGGTATTTAAAACATGACTAATAATTATACACATTAGAATAATTTTTTTAATTAAAACCAATGGTCAAAGTTCATTAGAAGTGAACGGTGTCAATAATTTAAAAACATACTATGAGATATCTGTTGTGTCATCCATCAGATTCACTGTGGATGCACATTTTATAAAACTGTTGCGTCCATGTTCTATGTGACACAATGCTGCAATGTCGGCGCCGCAAGACTACAAAACAAGGTGTACTTTGCGTTCTATTGCCCAATTGACCTCTTCTCGAATTACTCCGAGACAACCGGCCGACCCATGTGATAGTCGACACACCGGCGGGTGTGCACACAAATACTTGGGTCAGTTTTTTTTTTCTTCTCAAACGCTCTCTCTCAGACCAAATGTGGGATCATGACACTGCATTACTCGGTCTCCCAGACGGCAGCCGCGTCTCCCGCGCTCGTCCAGACTGTCGCTTGCCCAGCTTGCCCAGCCACTTCGCTGCCCAGCTGCTCCGCATGCTTAGCTCACGCTTAGGCTACTCGTGTGACCGCCTAGGCTGCTGCGCGTGCTCACCCACGCTTAGGCTGCTGCGCGTGCTCATCAGGCCATCGTGCCTGCTCGTCGGTTCCCACTGCTACCGCTAAGTCGTGCTATTTTTTAGAGCTCAACGGGAAAGAGGCTCGGGTGAGAGAGGCACAGGAGCTTCAGCCCTATTTGAGAGTATATGATGGAACTTTAGTTTTTTTTCTATTTTAAATCGTTTTTATTTTTTCTATGTGCAGTAGGACCCATTTGAAATGTAGGAATATTAAATGAATTAGTTTAATTTTACAGAAAAAAAAGTAGTAAAGGGAAGAATTTTGGCATTGCAAACGTGGCTTTAATCTGGTTTTTTCTAACACTACGAGAAATCTATGCCTAACGCTCTGTTTGGAAAAAATCACGGATGAATCACAAAATCTGAAAATAATGGCTGTAACACAATTAGCCTTTTAACCATCCCCACCTTAATTGGTAAAACGTTATGAACACGTAAATTACATATTATGAAAATATTTTTTAGGTAAATCTAAATATACAAAATTTATATAAATTATTGGTTAAAGAAGAAAACACATTCACGCAAACCTATGAAGAAACTAGATCTGGGATAAAGGGAGCATCTCATTACAATAGTCCGGCAATCAAGAAAAAATATAATAGAGATAGGTTTTCGTAGCGCAAAAAAATCTACTGCCCCCCAAGAAAATTTCATTATTAGATTTGGTCAAACATACCTATAACCAATAATTCTTAAAAATTCAGACAACCTAAAAACACGAGACTTGCACTGTTTGACTCGACAGAAAATATTTTACATTTTATTTTATCTCGTTAAACAACAACTAGATTTGTAAAACCGTTGGCCAAAGTCAATCTTGACTAAACCAAGGACATGAAGTTCTGTTGGGACAGAGGCAGTAGTACGTATATGTTACAACATCCATCGCATCATTTAAACTGGCACAAAGTATAATTTTATTATTGCAACAAATAGTGTATTACAAATTACAGATGCATCAGTCCTTCTACAAGAACCAGTACATAATGTGCAAACCTGCCTCGCCTACTTGGGCTTCTAGTAGCACCATGCACGACCACCCTTGATGTGCCCTATACACCTGTAGATGTCGATTTCACAGGGGGCAGACGTGACCTCCACTGATGCCACGACTGTTAAGGAAAGTAACTTATACAGTAGAAGGTACAGAGAGCCTGTTGAGTCACATTTTTACCTCAGACTAAGTAATGGTACCAACCTTCAGCATATAAATAAGATGGTATAGGTAAGATGATACTTCAACACGTACAAACCCTAGAAATGGAGGAAGCAGGAAGAGAAGTGCATCGTACGTGCATTGGCTGGGAGAGTGCTGTCGCAAGCAATGTTATTGTAGGTAACCACAAACCACCCCCCCTACCCCGTTTCTTTCATCGTTTTATCTGGCTAGCACCCAACAAAGATCGTGAAGATCGAGTAAGAAGATTAGAAAGATGTGCGTTCGCATCAATCGTGGGTATGTTAGAGAGTTCTCCAGAGGATGTAGAAAATACACTGCGTGAGGTATGTGATATTGAATAACCATGGAAAGCCACTCCGCCAGGAATAAAAACCTATCTTGTCGAGTTTCCAACTGCACAAAGTCTAGAGAAAGCCTTATCCGACAAGGTTTTATTTGGTTCCAAGAACGCTTTGCTGATGAAAAATTGGGAGAAAGATATAGGATCCATTATAACACTCCAGAAAGTTTGGATTCACATTAGTGGGCTGCCAAGGGAATGTTGGGTCTGGGATGATGTTAAGAGCATTGTTGAACACTTCAGTGGGCTGGAAAAAATAGAGTGTGAGGATTTTGTCACCGAGAGCCATGACTATTTGAGAGCATTGGTCATTTGCAATGCGCCACAATATCTTCCCAATGTTGTGAGAGTTGGAATTGACACTAAGGTTCACGATGTTTATATCCAACCTGAAACTGGACAAAGCATGAACCCGTCAGTAGTGCACATGGAGCCTGGCAACAAGGGAAATGATATCCATGTGAAGTCTAAACTCATACCTGAAGCAGCAGCTTTGTCAGGACATAACTGGAGGGAGACGCGCGTGAGGAGAGGGTATGTTGTATCCACTGATAGCGAAAAAAGCAGTGAAGTGAACCAATACATTACCAAGACCAGCCCCTACATCTGGAACAATTTGAGCAACTACTCCAAGAAATTCGGTCCTTCACGCCTCTCCATTGAAGGACATTGTCAAGAGGAGATAAATTCCACAGCTACCATCATTGAAGGTCACAAGAGTCGCGACAAGGAGTGCCAAGGTAACAATGAAATGCCCAACCACTTCTTTCAGCATTCTACATGTTCTTTCTTTATTATGTACAATCGCCCATAATATCAAGAACCAAACAAATTAAAATGACGTGTAAAATTTTTTAGGTGGGGATGCGGGTGGAGAAAAACCTACGACCAAGGCAGGCAAAAGGTATGCTGAATGTTCATCAATTATCAATGAAGGGCAAAACAAAAGCATGTTATGTGTAGCTTTTTACTATATTCCCTGTCAATAAAAAATGTGCTGAGTACTTTATGCTAGTACATGTGCTTCGTATATATGGCCCATTCCTCTGGATGATGTACCGACTAACCTTATTACCATTTAGGTATACCTTTGCAACCGTATACATCTTTTGCAGAACGTTTTGTTTGTTTGGAATATGTTATTGCCGGATACTAATTACTAAGTGCAATTTCAGGCGACCGTTGGAACTTTTTCCAGAAGATTTTTGGACAATTGATGACCATCCAGAAGACGCTAGAAGCATGGGGGAAGACACGACAAAGTAACCCAGGGCAGGCAAGAAGAGAGCAGCTAGGCCAACATAGATTGTCTGATCTACGGTATCTAGGTTGTACTCCGTATTAGTTAACTATGAATGGCACTTTATGCTCAATGATGTTGCATGCAACACGTGGAAGGACCAATAAACGCTTATCCCTAGAAGGGTTGAAATTTATTTTCCAGCTGTACAAACAGCCAGCTGATTGGAACTAATCATCCGGCGGCTAACTTTTACAAGTGGTATGCATTAAAAGTATTAAAATTACTGTGAAATCCAGTGCAAGTGCGTGATGCATCTTGTCGGTGTTCTGACCACCGGTACAGTACGAAATACGATCGAGGGGGTGGTGTGTCTTCGTATTCGATATGGCTTAGTGTACGAAAGACTAAAGGAGTTTTTTACCTGATTCGGGCCACCTCGAACAGTGTAATACCCTACATCCAGGGGATAGTTTATTTCGGTGAAAAAGTACAAAGGGTCGGAATCTCTCTTCGGGAGAGGATCTGGCGTTTAGGTCGTGGGTACTCGATGCACGTATTCGTGGGGTTGCTTGCGCGTAGACGGTTACGCACAAGAGCTTTGAGTTTTGGTCTGTATGTGTTTGTTGTTGTCTCTCTTTCCCTATCGCTCCCCAGGCCCCTTTTATATAGGGCAGTCCGAGGTTATAAAATGGTGGGCCCTATGCGGTTCTACTTAATCGCTGACAGGTGGGTCCTCCACTGGCGTCGTCATCATTTGTTATGCCCATGCGGGGGTGTGGCCCGTCGCGTCGCACGTCGCGGCGGGCACTGTAGCACTAGTCCGGCACAGTAGTGTTCGTCCAGTACAGTAGCGTCAGTCACAATGCCGCCGGGTCTTGTCCGTTGACTCCCGCGGCCCGTCTGGTACTGTAACTTCAGCTAGAGTATCGTCGTGGTGAACCCGTCCCGTCCCGTCAGGACGGTTGGTGGTTGGCACCAGAATAAATACGACTTAAGGCCGACCCTACCCCCGGTGGTCGGTCCCCGGGAGTCAGCCTTTGGAGGTCGGCGTCACCGTGCATCTTAGCATGGCTAAGGCTTAGCTTTCGTAGATCGTCGCCTCGCGGGTCAGACCACGCGTTCGTGCGCCGTCCTCCGACCCCCGAAACCCCTCAGGGTCTTGGCCCACGTGTACGAGTACGGGTCGTCAAGTACTCGAGGTACATGATCCCGACAGTAGCCCCCGTGCCTAGCGCCGTTTGCGACCTCTTGTTGAGGCGGTGCTGGGCTGGCCGTCTCCGAAGTTCGTTTTGTTCCTACGGGAGCGCGCGAGCGCGCCCGTAGGGTGTAGCCCCCGAGCTCTCGAGCAATCCGAAGGGTCGGTCGTGGGCTGAAGCGTTGTGCGGACCATCACTCGTTGATTGTTGATCCTACAGGGGCACGCGAGCGCGCCTGTATAGCGTAGCCCCCGAGCCCCCAAGCGATCCGAAGGGTCGATCGAGGGCTGAAGCGTCGTGCCGACCATCATTCATTAATGGTTGATCGTAGGGATGCGCATGAGCGCGCTCTACGGGCCTAGCCCCCGAGCCTAGAAGCGATCCGTGGGGCTGGCCGTGGGCTTAATCGCCACGCGTTGTTCTGACTGTTGGGGTCAGGCCGAGGTCGCTCTCGGTCTTTTGTTCAGAAAGACGCCTAGGACGGGCCGGTTCGATGCGGTCCCTGCCCATGATCAGCATCGCGCCTAGGCCGGAGGCTATGACCAGTGCTCGATCGTTTGAATTAGCCAAGTGGCCTTGGCTGTCGATCAGCCGATCGTGGGAAACTTTGTTCGCGCGCTTTCCCTTATTCGGACTCCTCGTCACGGTCACGGGGATCGGGCGGCCCTCGTGCCTCCACGTGGAGGGTGATCGGACCATTCGAGAATCGCAATCGCCGGTCGATCCGGACGGTCGGTTTGAATTTGAACGGACGGCATCGGGGAGGCGGCGGTTCACGCGCCTGCGTCACATCGTCTGCCAATCGTGCTCTGGCAGCCGTCTTGTCAAAGTAATGCTGGCGCCCCGGCCGCGGTGGATGCGGTGAGGCGTGGCTCGGGCCCGCTCGTCAGTTGGTCGGGTGCGAATGGCTCGGGTGCGCGTCGGGGCGCGAGCCCATGACCGCGCAGTTACTCCCACAATCAATTGCGGGCGGTGCAGTAACTGCACGGGCCGTTTAAAAGGAGAGGTGCGGTAACTTCGCGTTTTCACCCAGCCTCCTCGCTTCGTCTTCGACCTCCTATCGCTTGCAAGAGCTCGTGAGCTCCGCCCTTTGGCTTAGCATCGTTAGGTTCGGCGATCGCCGTCGTTCTTGCTCGTGTTCTTCCCGCGTCGTCGTTGCCATCTTCGCGATGTCTGAGTGGGACCCTTCGACCGTCGAGGACGCCCTGCTCACGAGGTGGAGTGTCATCGGGATGATCCCGCCGAGGGAGTCGGCTGGCTGGGTGGCCGGCTACGGCCACATTGTGCCCGTGCCGCCGCAGGGAAGATTGTCAGCTTTCTGGCCTATCACGAGCGTGGGCTTAGATTGCCGGTCTCAAGCTTCTTCCGGGGCTCCTCAACCAGTTCGGCGCTTGGCTTCACCAGCTTGCAGCAAACGGGGTCCTCCACGCCTCCGTCTTCGCGATGCTATGGAGGTACTTCTTCCTTGCCAGTCTCCAGACGTCGAATGAGACTAGGGTCGGCAAACGCGTCGGCGGCGTCAGCATCATTCTCCGGACCAGGGAGTTCCAAGAGTATATCGAGGTCGACCTGAAGACCTCGCTGAAGGGCTGGAGGAAGTCATGGTTTTACATCAAAAACGCCGACCCCCAGCTCTCGCCCATCGAGGACTTGGTGCCCGAGGCGTCTGGGTCATGGAAGTTGAGGCTCTCGGCGGCGGAGGTCGAGTCAATCCGACCGCAGCTGGAGGCGATCCGACGTCTACGGGAGCAGGGGCTGATCGGGACGACAGTCTTCGGCGTCGCCATGCAGCGTCAGACCATGCCACTGCGTCGCCGCGTACACAGAATCGGGGAGTATGAGGGGCCGGATGACGAGACCTGCGAGGTGCGCGGCCGGCCTCTCTCAGACAAAGGCGTCCTCGCTCGGACCTCGACGGTCTTCAAGGATACGGAGGGCAACCTCAACCGGGGGCACCGTCCCCTCGATAGGGATCACCACCAGCTGGTGAGTGTAGGGTCTTTGCGTAGTGGTGGTCATTGTTGTATTGTGTTCATCGTTGGCCGCTTTCAGGATCTGCCGGGGGCCACGGCCGTGACCGAGGCTGCGACTAGCTCCGCCGCCGCGCCGCAGCCGAGAGCTAGGTCTAGTCCCACGATAGCGCTAAGGCCGAGGAGGAGGGCCGATGGGAAAAGGAAGGCGAAGTCCAGGTTCCTAGACTACTTGTCCAACGGCTCGGGGCCGTCCCGTGCCCTGAGGATCGAGGGCAGCTCGACGGTGGGCCGGGGCTTGGCCGTCCTGGCGCAAGC
>BCLG01000297.1:52370-77404 GCA_001602295.1 Zoysia matrella
GCCGGCTGGTGGTGCCGAGGCCGCGGACAGAGCGCGAGAGCCGACGGCACCGACAGCCGCTTGGACAATCCCCAGGAGGGGGCCTCTTCTGCTCGGGGGTGCGGCCGACGGGTTCAGCTACCTCATGGACCGGGTGGGCGGCGCGCTAACACTCAACATGAGGCTAGCTACCGGCCTCCGTCAATTGCTCGAGGTCGCCAAGGAGGTTGACGCCATTTTTGACGAGGCGCACTTTATCGAGTGCCGGGTGAGTCTTCAAACTTTGTATTTTTCGTTTTTGATTTTCGTAGTCTTCGGGCTGACAGTCCCTTCGCAGGACAACCTCCACACCACCCTGGGTTGGCCCCCGCGTGGATTCGCCTTCCAGTCCGAGGTCGACGCCTTGTGGGAGGAGCTGGCGAAGGCCCGGGCCGAGTCGGGGGAGAGGGTGGCCGACCTGTGCTCCCAACTCCACGTCGCCCGGGAGTCGGCCCGCGTCGCCCTCGAGGAGGCCCACAAGGCGCGCATGGAGGTGGTGGCCTCTGACGCCCGGGCTAGCCGAATCGCGGCGGCCCTTGAGGAGGCCAACCGCACGGTCGTCGGTAAGTCGAGTCATATTCGTCCGATTTCAAGGTCGGATTTTAACTTGCGTGTTGCAGGGCTTCGTCGTCAAGCCGCTGAGCAAGACACCGAGATGCGGTGCCTTGGGCTCCTTCATCAGCATGGAGAGGGGGCCCGCTCGACCTTTGAGCAGACGATCCGCATCATCAAGGAGGAGCGCGATCATGCCTTCGAGCAGGTCGACCTCCTGAAGTCGGAGCGGATCGTGCTCCAGTCCGAGGCCGAGCAGGCGACAGCGGAGCTCGAGCAGACGCGTCAAGGGGCCGTTGGAGTCCAGGAGGAGCTCTCAGCGGCCCAGGTCTGGAACGAGCGGCTTCGGAAGAGCCTGGACCGGGCGGGGCAGGCTGCCGAGGTCGTTAAGAAGGAACGGGACGGTAAGGGTGGACCCCTTTTAACTTTGCTCCGTCGTTCGGAGTCGTTTTGCTGACGGTCTTGAACGCAGGCTTGGCGGGCGAAGTTCAAACCCTAAGGTCGACGGGTTTTAGTCTTTTAAAGAAGTTATACTCCGACGCGCCGGAGGACTCCGTCTCGACGGAGGTCCTCACGCACGCCCTGCCTCAGCTTCCGAAGATCATCTTGATAACAAAGTCGTCGACGTAGACCTCCAGATTTCGACCCAGCTGGTCGTAAAAACACTTCTGCATGCAGCGCTGGTACGTGGCGTCGGCATTCTTGAGCGCGAACAGCATCGTGACGTAGCAGAAAGATCCGAAGGGCGTGATGAAGGACGTGGCCGACCGGTCGGACTCGCGCATGGAAATCTGGTGATATTCAGAGTACGCGTCGAGAAAGCTGAGAGTCTCGCACCCGGCGGTGGAGCCCACCACTTGATCGATGCACGGGAGAGGAAAGGAGTCCTTCGGGCAGGCCTTGTTGAGACTCGTGTTGTCAACGCACATCTTTCATTGCCCGGTCTTCTTTTTAACCATTACAGGGTTGGCCAGCCACTCGGGGTGGTAGACCTCTTGAATAAACTTGGTGTCTAGGAGCTTCGTCAACCCTTCTCCGATGGCCCGGCGCTTCTCGTCGTCGAAACGACGGAGTCGTTGCTTAACGGGTCGAGAGCCCGCAATGATATCAAGCGAGTGCTAGGCGACTTCTCTCGGGATGCCGGGCATGTCCGAGGGTGCCCAGGCAAAAACGTCTCGATTCCGGATGAGGAGGTTGACGAGTGTGCTTTCCTATTCGCAGAAGAACGCTGTTCCGACCCTGGCCTTTTTGGAAGCGTCGGCGGGGTCAAGCGCCGCCTCCTTGGAGTCGTCGGCGGGCTTGAAGAAGGTCGAAGACGAGGCCTTGGGGTCGAGCGTCGGGGCCGACCCCTTGATTCTACGGATCTCGTCCAGCTGGGCCGAGCCAGAACGGGTGGCGGCCAGCTCGAAGCTCTCCTGCTCGCACGCGAGGGCGTGCTGGAAGCGCGACGAGACAATGATGACGCCCTTTAGCCCGGGCATCTTCAACTTGAGGTAGACGTAGTTGGGGATGGCCATGAACTTCGCGTAGCATAGCCGTCCCAGGATGGCGTAGTAGGCTCCGGTGAAGTCGACCACCTCGAAGGTGAGCGACTCGGTCCGGAAGTTGCTCCGGTCACCGAATGTGACTGGGAGCGTAATCTGCCCGAGGGGCGTTGCGTAGCCCCCAGGGACGACCCCGTGAAACGGAGCTTGACTCGGGCGGAGGTCGGCCTCCGTCAGCTTCATTGCTCTGAAGGCGTCGGCGTAGAGGATGTTGAGGGCGATCCCTCCATCTATGAAGACCTTCGTTTGGCGTACGGAGCCGACGATGAGGTCGAGCACCAGCGGGAGGCGCCCGGGTTGTGGAACATGGTCGGGGTGGTCGTCCCGGTCGAAGGTGACCGGGGCCTCGGACCACTTGAGGTAGCAGGGGACCGCGGGGTCGATCACGTTGACCTCCCGCCAAGTCCTCTTTTGCCGGCGACGAGACTCGCTGTAGGCTGCAGGGCTACCGAAGATCATGGGGCAGTCCTCCGGCTCGGGGAAGGCTGCGCCGGCATCGTCCTCGGCCCCTTTGGCCCGGAGGTCGGCCTTAGTAGCCGAGGAGTCGGGTTGGAACCCGCTCTGGAAGAACCTCCTTGCCAAGTGGCAGTTTCGGAGGGTGTGCTTGACGGGCACGGAATGGTTGGGACAGGGCCGGTCAAGCATTTTCTCAAAGTGGCCATCGTGATTGGCCGGCCGGTCGGCGGCAGCCATGAAGTCGTCGTCGTGGCGTCGGGCCCTCCCCTTCTTGCGGCTCGAACTGCCGCCGCCTCGCTTGCTGCGACGGTCGGCATGCCGGTTGGGGGGTCGATCGCCCCGAGGGTCGGTCTCGGACCTCTCGTCTTTCGCCCGGCTTCGGTCGAAGTTGGCCTGCACGGCCTCCTCCCCGGTGGCGAAGGTCGTGGCGACGTTGAGAAGGTCCTGAGCTGTCCGAGGGTTCCTGCGGCTCAGCTTGTGGACTAGCGCCTTGGACGTTGTCCCGCAGGTGAAGACATTGATGACATCGGCATCGTTGACGTCAGGCAACTCATTGCGCTTTCGCGAGAAGCGCTGGATGTAGTCTCAGAGCGACTCGCCAGGCCTCTCCTTGCAATGTTTAAGGTCCCAAGAATTACTTGCCGCGTGTAGGTTCCCTGGAAGTTGCCGACGAAGATGAGGCGCAGGTCGCTCCAGTCCTGGATGCAGTCCTCGGGGAGGTGCTCTAGCCATCCTCGAGCCGAGTCGGTGAGGAATAGAGGCAGGTACTGGATGGAGAACAGGTCGTCCGCTCCTCCAGCCCTGCAAGCGAGACGGTAGTCTTCAAGCTAGTGAATGGGGTTCGTTTCCCTGTTGTATCGGCTGATGGTGGTCGAGGTGCGAAATCTTTACGAATTTCGCGCGCCGAATGAGCGATCCGAACGCTTTGGGCCCGACTCCGTCAGGGCTTGGGCTCTTGGAGTTGAAGGAGCGGCGTCGGTACTAACGGTCGAAGGAGCGCCTCCACCGAGACTCGACGCGAAGCTCACTCCTTGCCTGTCGCCGGGCGTCTATGGTGCCACGGACGTCGCGGTCGGGGCCGAGCCGTGGGTGGACCGACCCCGCGTGGTGTCGAGGGTTTCGTTCCTCGACTCGGCTGTCGTGTGCCAAGCTTCGCCGATCATGGGATCGGTGGTTGCTTCGTGTCTTCGACTGCTGGGGCCGGAGAGACGCTTCTAGTTGTTGAAGCGCACTGCCGAGGTAAAAGCGCACGCGATCGTACACTTCCCTCAGCGCTGGATCCTCGGGAGCGGCGGTCTCGTCGAGGACGCATGCCGCTGCTGCGAGGTTCTCAAGCGGAGTGTCGAAAGTTGGCGGCCCTCCAACTATGAGCTGCTGGTAAGTGGACCGCCCCCGGGCTCAAGCTGCGTCGCTTGGACCGGCTATAGCCTTGCCTCGAGGCTCGAGGCTGCCGGTTCGTCTCGAGGGCAGCCCAGCCTGACCAACGGTGTCCACCAAGGGGCGGAGGACGGGTTGGCGTCTGGCGTGTTGCCGGGAGTCGCCGGTTCTCCGCCCTTAGGGGCGTGGAGAGTGAAGCACTCCCTCGAAGGATCGTGCCCCAGAACGGCATGGCTCCGCCGGCATCGCGAAGCGCGCTTCCTGCGCGGCGCCCGAAGGCGAAGCTCGCCGCCTTCGTTGGCGACGAAGTTCAGTTTTCTGAAGCGAAAGGCCTGTCCAGAGGTGAAAGTGTGGACGCGCCACGACCGGCCATCTCCGGTGATGACGACCATGAAGCCCCCGAAGCGAAGGTGAGAGATCGAAGTGTCTCCCATGACGACAAAGAAAGAAGCCATCGAAAAGCCAAAGCAAGCGCACACCAAGAAAGCCCCCCTTTCTGGCGCGCCAACTGTCGGCGTTCTGACCACCGGCACAATACGAAATACGATCGAGAGGGTGGTGTGTCTTTGTATTCGATATGTCGTAGTCTACGGAAGACTGAAGGAGTTTTTTTACCTGGTTCACGCCACCTCGAATGGTGTAATACCCTACGTTCAGGGGATGGCTTATCTCGGTGGAAGAGTACAAAGGGTCGGATTCTCTCTTCGGAAGAGGATCTGGCGCTTAGGTCGTGGGTGCTCGATGCACGTATTCATGGGGTTGCTTGCGCGTAGACGGTTATGCGCAAGAGCTCTGGGTTTCGGTCTGTATGTGTTCGTTGTTGTCTCTCTTTCCCTATCGCTCCCCGGGCCCTCCTTTTATATAGGGCGGTCCGAGATTACAAAATAGTGGGCCCTATGCGGTTCTACTGTCTCGCTGATAGGTGGGTCCTCCACTAGCGTCGTCATCATTCGTTATGCCCATGCGGGGGCGTGGCCCGTCGCGTCGCACGTCGCGGCGGGCATTGTAGCGCCAGTCCGGCACTGTAGTGTCAATCCGGTACTGTAGCGTCAGCCACAGTGCTGCCGGGTCTTGCCGTTGACTCCCACGGTCCGTCTGGCACTGTAGCTTCAGCTAGAGTGTCGTCGTAGTGAACCTGTCCCGTTTCATCAGGACGGCTGGCGGTTAGCTACCGGAATAAATACGACTTAACGTCGTACCTACCCCTAGGGGTCAGTCCCCGGGAGTCGGCCTTTGGAGGTCGGCGTCACCGTGTGTCTTAGCGCGGCTAAGACTTAGCTTTCGTAAATCATCGCCTCGAGGGTCGGATCGCACGTTCGGGCGCCGTCATCCGACCTCCGAAACCCCTCGGGGTCTTAACCCACGTGTACGAGTATGGGGCGTCAAGTACCCGGGGTACACGATCCCGACACATCTCATTGTTCTCCTTTCGACACCACCAGCCACACTATGCATAGAGACAACAAGTTTAGCTTCTGCAGGCAGAAGTAGCAAGCAAGTCTTGGATGCCATAATACAAACAACCAAATGGAACGTGGCTACCACAAGTAGTCAATTGTAACAAATGCAACCCACAAAAACACCTAAAACACATTAAATTTGTAGAAATACTTTGATACATATAGAGATCGAAGCACAGACAATATCTAAAAGTAAAATTCCAAATTCAGGACACGTTTATTAAAACGGCAACACAAGACGCGTTCACCAGATTTCTCTGACAGGAGAGAGCCAGTTTCAGTCGGCACTGCAATTTAAAAGCAGTTTAAGTCATTAATAAACAAGACTATCAGATCATCAATAAAATGCAATACCTTGGCTTCTCTTTCTTTGAAGAAAAAACTTCTTTGCAAGCAGGCCTCGATCGTTTGCCCAGCACAGCTCTGCATCATTGTACGCTAATATAAGAAGGTTTGTAGAAAAACACAGTTCGACCGGTCCCATGTAACCTAACTTGGTACTGGTATAGATATAGTGTGCCGCAAAATTGCATGTGATATATTCCCTCTGTTTTTTAATTGTTGTCGCTATTGACTTTTAATTTCAACTTTAACTATTTGTTTTATTCAAAAAAGAAATTCAAATGTATAAAATTATAATTTGTGATTAAAATACCTTTAATAATAAATTAAATTATAATAAAATATATGATACTCATCAAACTTTTTTGAATAAGACGAATAATCAAAGTTCAAATTATAAGTCAACTACGACAACAATTAAAGAACAAAGAGATTATGGTCTATGAAAGACTCCAATGTGGAAAGAACATTCCAACGCGTGAAACTACAGGGAAACATAATGCAAAAGAACAAAGACATACCCATGCTCTTCACGAGGGTAGAACAAACTTCCTTCCCCTTAGTTCCTGATCTTTTGCTGGAGTCTTAGCACGACTGTCAGGAGGCAGCGTGCTTCCTTCCTCAGGAAGCATAGAGAGTTCAGTTATACTCGAAACATGGTTAGCCAACTCTTTATCAGGACTGGCAGGATCCTTTCCAGGAACTGGATTTCCAGCCGAAGACGAACCACTAGGATTACCCCGTTCTTTAGGCAGGGTCCTAGTAACTGTTTGAGGCGCAAACACCCTTCTAGCTTGAAAACATAGATTCCCATTCGTAAAGGTACGCTCGCTGATAACTACCTGAAACACGTAGCTGTGACCGACAAGAGCACGAAGTGCTGCAGGCAACAGGATTTGGTTGGTTGAGCTTAGCGCTGCAAGCGGGGCAGGTTGCGGCTGCCTGCCCTGCATCCCGCGTCAGCTGCAATGTTTAAAGCGGGCTCATGCGGCGACCTGCATACAGCCGCTGGCTCTGGCTGGTGCACCAGCGGGCAGCCGCTTGCTCTGGCCGTTTGTTCCTGCGTGCACGGCTACTAGATCTTTGAACATTTGTTTAGTTCTTTGTACATGACCATTTGCACGGCTAGTATAACCTGATAACCCGTACAGGCACGAAAGCAACTAAACAAATGTAAATAGTTATCACTACTAGTATAACCAATGATAACTATATATATACATAAATACACATGTATTGGTATAAATTTCAATCCTCTTATAATTCACAGAAAATCACAGAAAGTAAAAAAAATATCAGGAAAATCCTATAATAAAGAACTACTATCAATAAATAAATAATTACTCCAAGAGTCAACAGTACTTCTTTTCTCAAATTAGAGGTTTAGTGAAGTGGGTACAAACAATTGGTTCAGTTTTTCACCAACGAAACTGAAAGCTCTGGTTTTGACTTAATGAAAGATTAGAAATCTTCACATACATATCAAGCCATGACAAGATTAATAATCACTCTATATTACCTGAATAATAACCTAATCAAGCTTGAAGATGCTAAAAGATATAGCTATCACTGGAATAGCAAAGTTGGCAAAGGTGACAGCAACGCCCCACAAATTGTTGTTATGGTTGGGTTTCAGGAAGAAAAAGAAAGTTGGTGTAAAACACCACGTATGTATGTTTTTGCTTGTTACTATAAACCCTGGCGAAGCTTCAAAGAATAGTCTGTAACTGAAAAGAACCACATGTCCTAGGAAAAACTGATTGAGGTGCATATGAGATTTCTGTTATCTTTGGTTCAAGAAGCAAGAAGCCAGAGGTCTCGAGTTCGAATTCTGACGGATACGATTTATTAAAATAAATTGTAGCCTCACTATTATTCCACGTTTGCGCCCACGAGAGCTGCACGTGAGGATGAGTCTTGGAATATAAATGAATTGCCCAGCATTTCCCTGTCAGCTTAAGCTTTTGAGGTCAATTGGTTCGTGCATACAACTCAATATAGTAAAGTTACATGCACCAACCAGTTGATTTAAAAACTTAAGCTTACAAAGAAAGGTGGGCGATTCACTTAATACTCTAACAACATCTATTTCCTTTATATTCCCATGGCATGTAAAACGAACATCCTAATCAAGAGTGGAAATAAGTTAAATTACTAAACCAAAACAATTGTACTCGATCATTTCAAAAAGAAAGTACATACACTATTTTCATGAGGGTTTAAGGACAAAAGCTCGGATATGGATTTCCTATTTATATTTTCTTCAGTCTCACCACCTGATGCAGCTTCCGCATCCCCCGGCAGAAGGACAACTTCAGAACATTTTCCCTGTAAGCTGTAGGGGAAAACACGATGGTACACATAGCATCAAAATTTCCTCAAATAGAAAACAGAAAACATAGATCGATAGGGCACAAAGAATAAAGAAAAGCAAAATGAGCCAGGAACCGGCAAATTACCTGGTACGGAAAGTATTAACTTCTGGAATGTCAATATTTATGTACCATTTTGTTGCAGAACAACTGGAACACCTGTGAGCCCCTACATGCAAGAATATAAAATGCACCAGAAGTACTATTGACCAACGTTTTCTAAGTATTTATGAGTACATGTTTTGCACGCCACAAATTACTACATACCTAAAAATAGCTTCACCTGCATTCCAGCAAAAATTATCACAACTGGGTCATCTTTTCCAATAGTTTCTATAAGGAACTCATCCTCAAAAGATGATGCGTGTTCACCCCATAAAGTTACGGAAATAAGTTCGCCGCTGAAATATTGTGGCAGAACAAATTTAACGTAGAAACAAGTAAAAGATAATAAATAATCATTAGATACGTACTCTAAGTCACGTAACTCCACTTCGCGTCGTACAGATGTACCATTTAAACTGCTACATTTCTCGAAGGGGTGCACCACGGTCAGTTGGCCAATAACATCTGTCAAACGGACGCACGGTGATGCAGAGTCATAATGTCATATGTACCATACATCACAGCCTCATATAAGTAATAAGAATAGCGTGAAGTAAAATATCATTCTTGACCACCGCTGAGAATTATGTACCAACCAAACCATTTTCATGCTTTGATCAGGTTGATCTTATTGTTTTGACGAAGTCAATAATCATTCGAAGTTGGTTCTGTGATTACTAAGACACACACGACCTGTTCGTTTGTAGTCGGATCACGAGGGTCGACTCCACCAAAACAATAGTTATCAACTCACTAAAAGATCAGGCACCTCAAGTCTTATCAAGTAGTATCAGATTTCAGATTTCTCAGTGAGATCTACTCGCTCTTGTCTTTAGTTTTATTTTGTTTTTCCTACTGTCCACATAAAAGCCAAAAAAAATATTTAATTTGTTCCCGCTGTTCTAAACCTTTTGGCCTTTGCATCTTCTTTTAGTATTTTGCTTTGTTGAGATCATGCTACATTGCGTCGGTTAGAGTTGTTGTTTTCAACTATATTTTACTTTCCATAATCATACCTTTCAACATTTCATATTCGCAACGCAATCTTTTTCTTTGGCAAAAATCTGGATGCAATCTGCAAAAGAAAGAAAAAAATTAAAAACAAATCCAGAAACCGTGATCTCACGGAATCAGGAAACAATCAAAGAAAATCAAAAAGAATTTTCAAGAATCAGGGAGCAATCCACGAAATCAATCAAGATCCAAATTTGTTGGAAATAACAGATTCAGTTACCTGATTTTTGTTGCGAAAGAAAAGAACCATATCTCTCTCATCTGTTCTTTGTTTGGAATGTTTGAGCACAATTTAGAAAGGTCAGGGCATAATCTTTCCAACGGATCCAACCTTGCCACAAAACCCCACCCGAGCGTGTCGCAGTAACAAAAGTGCTCTAATATCTACTATCTGAAAAACATCCGTTCATCGTTTGAGACTAGTTGTTGCATACTACATAGGATAGAAACTTGTTGCTTTGTAGTACCCTGCCTTACGTAGTCAACTAGCATCTCTCATGGTACTTGGTGTGAGAATCTTTCCGTTGCTTGCATCGAGTCACGTTTTTCTTAGCGCACAATTTGCTATGTTTCTTCCTTGTAGCAGTTACTCGTATTGATATTTTGAGCACTTATTTAACATTGCATTTGCTGAATTGATTATGCTAACTCTTGCTACAAAGTGAAACTACCCAAGCTCCACAGATTTCTACAACAAATAGAGTTTGTGTCCTGACAATTGCTCCACTAATCTCCACTGGTTGACACCGTTGGCTGCAAGTCACCCTTCTTTGTATGGTAAGAACTTGTAAGAACTTGATACTGGTTCCCACGGATTGATCCACATCCTACTAGTTGCAGAGCACACATTTGTTTCTCTACTTTGTTGCTAACAATGGCAGGACATACGGAGGAGTTCGACAAGACGTATCCACATTCTCCTCGTACCAAGGGTATCATCATGCATTTTGAGCGGCAAATACGACTGCAAGTCGATAGGTTAGCAAAAAATATTCATGTAACAAACGAACGCTTTGGTACATTGAAAACTAGTCAAATTGAAACAGGTAACACTCTTGCTGAAATGAAGACAGCAAGCCACCACCAACACCAACCTGGCCACCATCATGGAGCGGCTTGAGGATCTATCCCAACAAATTGCAAATGTCGCCCAACAACAAGCTGCCCGTAGTGAGGTTGATGAACATGCGGAGGCTGATTATGGTGGTGACACTGAGCAGGAAGATCTTCCCCGCAATAACAACCATCCAGAACATCGTCGCCAGAATGCAAATCAACGCGGACTACCTCAGCAAAACAACCGTCATACGGTACGTAATCAGGATGATTCATTTGCTAATGTGAAATTCTCTATACCTCCATTTAGTGGTAAATATAATCCTGACTCTTATCTTGATTGGGAACTTGCTGTTGATCAAAAATTTGCATGCCATGTTGTTCCCACTGTTTCACAAGTTAGGGATGCTACTAGTGAGTTAACAGATTTTGATTTCATTTGGTGGCATGAACATTGCAGCAAACACCCTAATAAAATCCCCACCACTGGGGAGGCATTAAAAACACTCATGCGTCATAGATTTGTCCCCTCATACTATGCTCGAGATATGCTTAATAAACTGGAGCGGTTGAATCAAAGAACAAACTCTGTTGAAGAGTATTTTCAGGAGCTACAAACTGGTATGCTTCGTTGTGGCTTAGTTGAGGATGATAATGCGGCAACGTCACATTTTTTAGGTGGACTAAACCGTGACATTCAGGATATTTTTTATTTCTATGACTATAACAATATCATGCGTTTATTCTATCTTGCTTGTAAAGCTGAACGTCAAGTGCAGGGACGTCAAATGACGACACGAGCTAACTCTTTTGCAGGACGGACCACAACATTCAAGCCATTCACACCGTCGACTACTTCTTCACAGTCGGCATCACCATCTCCAGCCAGCAGCAAAACACGAGTTTCTGCACCACATTTGTCCACTCCAACTATGACCAAACCTCCTCAAGGTAATCCAGCACCTAGCACCTCTGTTGTCTCCACAGGACGCACAAAAGACATCCAATGTCATCGCCGCAAGGGCTATGAACATGTCATACAGGACTGTCCAAACAAGCGTGTCCTAATTGTTCATGACAATGGTGAGTATTCTTCAGCTAGCGATTTTGATGAAGACACATTTGCTATGCTTGCCACTAACATTTCAGGACAGGACAAAGAACATGTTGCTGCTAATGCTGCTGACAAGTATTTGAGCCTTGTTGTACAACTTGTCCTCAGTACGACTCCACAAGAACAGAACCAACGACACAATCTGTTCCACACTAAAGGCGTCATTCAAGAGAGGTCTATTCGCATCATCATTGATGAGGGGAGTTATAACAACTTGGCAAGCACAGATATGGTCGAGAAAATCGCTCTCCAGACTCGACCACATCCCCATCCCTATCACATTCAATGGCTCAACCAAGGTGGTAAGATGAAGGTGACACGCTCTATACGTATCCACTTTACTATGGGTTCATATCATGATTCTATTGATTGCGACGTTGTTCCGATGCAAACATGCTCTTTGCTGCTCGATAGACCACGGCAATACGATACTGATTGTGTGCACCATGGCCGCATGAACCAATACTCATCTTTAAGGGCAAGAAAATTATTTTGCGTCCTATGTCCCCAGAACATAAAATTAAGGATGAACTTGCTAGAGCAAACAAAGAGAAAAAACATAGTGACTCGCAGATTGTGCAAAAAGAAATTAAACTTAAAGCTCCTGTTTTGCTAGCCACACATCCTAATCTTGATGAGTGCTATGATACTAGTCTTCCTTACTATGCTCTCATATGTACACATGTACTGTTCTCACTTGACGATGTGCCGCCTATTGTTGTACCACCTGCAGTTACTAAGCTTTTTGTAGGACTTCTCCGATGTTTTTCCGAATGAAGTCCCTGCAGGTCTTCCTTCTCTTCGTGGCATTGAACACCAGATTGATCTCATTCCGAGGGCATCGTTACCGAACCGCATGCCATACCGCACTAACCCAGAGGAAACAAAAAAGTTCAGCGTCAGGTACAAGAATTGCTTGATAAGAGATACATTTGTGAGTCTCTTAGTCCTTGTGCTGTTCCTGTTTTGTTAGTGCTCAAGAAGGATGGCTCATGGCGCATGTGCCTCGATTGTCATGCCATTAATAACATAACAATTCGCTATCGTCACCCTATTAAAAGGTTAGGCGATATGCTTGATAAGCTAAGTGGCGTTGTTCTGTTCTCTAAGGTTGATTTGCGTATATCATCAAATTCCCATGAAATTGGGGATGAATGGAAAACAGCCTTTAAAATAAAATTTGGTTTATATGAATGGTTGGTCATGCCTTTTGGATTGACTAATGCTCCCTGCACTTTCATGAGATTAATGAACGAAGTTTTGCGGGCTTTCATAGACAAGTTTGTGGTTGTTTATTTTGACGATATTCTGATCAATAGCAAGTGTTTGGAGGACCATTTGTACCATTTGCATGTTGTTTTTTATGCTTTTTAAACTGCACGTCTTTTTGAGAACTTGGCTAAGTGTAGCTTTTGCGAAGACAGTATTTTTTTTCTTGGCTATGTTGTTACAGCACAGGGTATTGAAGTGGATAGTGCCAAGATTGAAGCAATACAAAGCTGGCCATCCCCCACCACCGTGACGTAGATTCGGAGTTTTCTTAGACTTGCTAGATTCTATCATCAGTTTTGTTCGTGATTTCAACACCATCACTGCTCCACTGAATGAACTCACGAAAAAGGGTGTTCCCTTTTCTTGGGGTCCAACATAAGAAGAAGCCTTTCAAATTTTAAAAGATAAGTTGACCCATACACCCTTACTTCAACTCCCTGATTTCACTAAGATATTTGAGCTAGAATGTGATGCAAGTAGAATTGGGTTAGGGGCATTGTGTTACAGGAAGGAAAACCGGTAGCATATTTTAGCGAGAAATTAACCGACACCAGTTTGAACTATTCCACTTATGATAAAGAACTTTTTGCACTGGTTCGAACTCTTCAAACATGGCAACACTACTTGAGAATTCATTATTCATTCGGATCATGAATCTTTGAAACACATTCATAACCAATCAAATCTTTGAAACACATTCATTGAGTCTTTTCCTTATGTTATCAAACATAAGAAAGGGAAAGAAAATGTGAGTGCTGATGCTTTATCTCATCGCTACACTATGCTCTCACAATTGGATTTCAAAATTTTTGGGCTACAAACTATGAAGGACCAATATTGTCTTGACCCTAATTTCAAAGACATTATTCTGAATTACAAAGAGGGCAAAACATGGAAAAAATACTTTATGGATGATGGATTTTTGTTCCGTGCTAACAAGCTATGCATTCCAGCTAGTTCGATTCGTCTTTTGCTGTTACAAAAAGCACATGGAGGTGGACTCATGTGACATTTTGGTGTTAAGAAGACGGAGGACATCCTTGCAGATCATTTCTTTTGGCCGAAGATGCGACGTGATGTGGAAAGATTTGTTGCTCGCTACACCGCTTGTCACAAAGCTAAGTCACAAATCAACCCACACGGTTTGTACGGTCCTCTTCCCATCCCTACTGCTCCTTGGGAGGATATTTCGATGGATTTTGTTTTAGGACTGCCTAAAACTAAGAAGGGGAGGGACAGCATCTTTGTAGTTGTTGATAGATTCTCCAAAATGACTCACTTCATTCCTTGTCACAAGAGTCATGATACGACTAATGTTGCTGATTTGTTCTTTTGCGAAGTTGTTCGCTTACATGGGGTACCAAACACAATAGTTTTATATCGTGATACAAAATTTCTTAGCCACTTTCGGAGAACTATATGAAACAAATTGGGGACAAAGTTACATTTCAGCACCACATGTCATCCACAAACTGATGGTCAAACTGAGGTAGTTAATAGAACTTTATCTACCATGCTTAGGGCTGTTCTGAAAATGAATCTATAACTTTGGGAAGACTGTTTGCCTCATGTTGAGTTTGCCTACAATCATTCTATACACTCTACCAAAACGCATGTGCCTTTTTCAGATTGTATATGGTTTTATTCCTTCGGCACCAATTAATTTGATATCTATTCCACCTTCTGATAAAGTTAATTTTGATGCTGAGAAATGTGCTCAGTTCATGCTGAAAATACATGAGCAAACAAAACAGAACATTGCACGCACAAATACAAAGAATCAAGTTGCTGGTAGTAACAGAAGGAAGCTCATTACTTTTGAACCTGGTGATTTGGTTTGGGTACACTTAAAGAAGGATTGTTTTTCTAATCTGCGAAGTCTAAGTTGATGCCTCGTGCTGATGTCATTCAGAATATTGCGTAAAATTAAAACTTGATCTACCTGTAAAATATGGTGTTTCTTCTACTTTTAATGTTGCAGATTTGAAGCATTATGTAGGTGAAGAAGAAGAGATTTCGTCGAGAACGACTCTAATTCAACAAGGGAAGGATGATGAGGACACCACATCTTTCATTCCAACCATTGATGGACCAATCGCTCGAGCCCGTGCATGTGAGATCAATTACGTGATTCTACTTATGAATAATGGAGAGGACTCAAATGCAAGGGAAGTCCCGCAGGAAGGTTTGGACTTTTGAAGAGCACCAATTTGTTATGATCACCACGATATCAAATGAACTCCGATTTTGATGTGCAAGTACTTGTTAAAAAGCTCCTCACGTTTACTTTGCAACGGATCTAGCCTCGTCTTCATACCATAACGGAGTCAGTGCTAATCGTCATTTGAAAACAGAATGTGTTGCGTCACTCAAACTTAGACCGTTGGCCCGTGTATCAAGTTGAGCCCATTAAGTGCGCGTCCTAGGGTTTGAGAACGACCCCAACACCTCTGAGGTCGTCCTTACCCCTATTTAAAGGTGCCAACCACCACCAAAACACTTGGATTTTCTTTTATTATAGTTTAGCTCTTATGCAATCTTTCTGATCTTCAGCTGTGTCTAACGACCACCTGCAGCTTTTGAAAACCCCACATTTGAGAAATTTTGGTTTGTCACATCTTATTCTTCAATTACTTACAAAAATTGATCTTCATGATTAGGTTAATCTTGCTGTTTCGACGAGGTTAATAACCATTCAGAGTTGGTTCTGCGATTGCTAAGCCGCACACGACCTATTCGTTTGTAGTCGGATCGTAAGAGTCGACTCCACCAAATTAATAGTTATCGACTCACAGAAAGATCGGGCACCTCAAGTCCTATCAAAACTGAAGCCATAATGCCTTGCCCATGTATAGTTGACCCTTAAATTAAAAAAACAGCTATTAACAGAATAAAGCAATAGTTACGTACGCAACCATCTGCACCTCTTCGTAAACGAGAATACACTCCATAGTGCGCCACACCCTTTAGATGTCCCAGATACCCGCCACACCCTTGCAGCTCTAACCATAATGCGCCAGTTCATTATACTGAATGAAAAATTACAAATAGATATCCCATGGGAAGGTTTCCAGATCCTCTAGACGTTTTGTTATTACCATATTTTCAGATTGAGTAAATTTCAATAACCTACAACTATTTGCATCTATATATCAAAAACCTACAACTTTTAGAAGCAATTTCAGTAACCTACAACTATTTGTCACCCTTTTATCACAAAGCTACAACTTTTAGAAATCCTAAACGGGAGAGGTTTTTGGGCCCACCCGTCATCGATAGCATGCACTGTTCTCCCCGTTCTGCACACCCACCTAACGACTTGGGCCCATACCACATAAGCAGGATGAGGTGGAGGAGCACCAACCGAATGGGCAACCGAATAAGAGCATCTTCAACATCTCTAAAAATTCACCCTAAAGGGTGCCTTTTAGGGTTAGCTAAAAAAAAGTTAGAGCATATTTTAATCATCTCCTCCAACAATTCTCCTAAATATAACAATTCTCCTAAATATGTTACAATATATTTTAAATTTTGGCCAAGTCGCTTCAATTCCATCTCGTATGCAACTAACTGTGAGACCGATCAGCAGTCTAATTTTAAAATATATTGTGACATATTTAAGAGAACTGTTTGAGGAGATGATTAAAATATACTCTAATTTTTTTAGCTGGACCCAAAAAGCACCTTTTAGAGTGAATTTTTGGGGGCTGTCGGTGACGGATGGGCCCAAAAACCTCTCCTGTTTAATATGTCTAAAAGTTATAGCTTTGTGATCAAAGGGTGACAAATAGTTGTAGGTTACTGAAATTGCTTCAAAAAATTGTAGGTTTTTGATATATAGGTGCAAATAGTTGTAGGTTATTGAAATTTACTCTTTCAGATTTGTATTATAGAAAAGCAAAAATGTAATCCATCTGTTATAGCATGTCCTCTGAAAAATCTGCCACAGAACAGTAACAGCAGCTGAACTTCGGAAGGTCATAACTACATAAATACTCTACAAAACAATGCGTATAAATACCCATTTGAAAGGTACTGAAATCATCTACAACATCCGCTATATCGAGCAAGTCAGATTCGGCTCCTAAAGTTGCTTAAAACATCTCGATCTAAGACTGCACCAATGAAAGAACAGAAAGCCTGTAGCTTCAATCCCGTAAAAGTAACATCCGTTTCAGACCCAGATCAAGGAAAAACAAATCATAGGAGGTAGGAGAATAGATCAATACACTCTTTATCTTAATAAAAACAAAATCCTTCACGGATTGCAACCGGAGGCGGTGGATATCCATGTTCTGGAGTATGATTAAATTGATCTGACAATGCTTAAAACTGTGTAAAAAGAAATAAAATAAACATGTCTTTCTACCAATGAGTAATGCATCTCATGTTCTCTTTCAACCCCCCCCCCCCCCAATGCTAAACTGCAGCAATATAACCTATTGTAACTTGGTTTGGACTGACATCTGACATACCTTTCATATGGAAATCAGGTTGGGATAATTCCTCCCCCTGTTGACCTTAAATAAAATGTATAAGTGCCTTGCAAGACATAAAGAACTGATCCTTAGATGAGCTGATAAAGTGTTCAAAATATGCAAAGATGTGTATGCACCTTGTCGGCAAATCATTGAACAGGAGCCTCCCTTGCCTGTGCTTCTTCAACCAAACGAAGTATGTCAGATATGACAGTCTCACCACCAGGCCTTCTTACTTCTACTGTGAGTTGACCCTTCAAGTTGATGCTCGGATACTTCTGCCTAACAAAGCAAGAGAGTAATCATCATCACCTCTCATAATGTATAAATACTTTATTTCATCTTAACGCGCACAATGATACACATTCGACAAAAAATATATATATAAATACTAAAACTGATCTATAACTGGAATTCAGTGAGCCAAATAACATCATAAGCTCCATATTAAGAAATGATAAGGTGATTATATAGACATGTACCTGCTACTTTTGTTACAGGCATAGGTTCCCTGTCAAACTTGATAGTTCATCATGTTTTGAAAAAAAAAAAGGAAACAGTGGTAGCACAAATTGAAAGAGATTGTTCACTGATTTATCAGTGAATACACTATATATAGATAGTAGATGATATGAGAATGGAATGTATGTGCAATTTTCATTTTATAGATATTACCAGATCAACTGCAAAATTGTTGTTCCGTTGGCATCATTTGAATGAAGCTCAAACACTATGAAAGCAACGAAGAACAGAGAGCTCACCATCGTTTTAGCATCTTTGCTCTGATGAATGATTGGGGCTGATCCTGCTACCATCATCTGTTCATATATGCTTGCTAACTTGTTTATGTATCTACTCCTATTGAGTGCTCCTGAGTGAACTCAAATAGAGAGAAAGAAGAAGATGTCACCTCGATGCTCCTGAAAGATGAGCCAACTCTGACGACGGAGCCTATGGTGACCCTTGTATGCATACGGGCGTGCTGACGCAGATCCCGCTGGCCTGCATGAAACTCGAATACGGTGTTGTAGTTGCAGAGCCAGGATCGAATCTGGAAGCCCCGTAGCTAGGTGAGGGCGAGGGCGAGCAGGGCGGCACTGGAGATTATGAAGAGGCCAGAGTGTGTCGCGTCAGAGGGCGCAGGGCACAGATGGCGTTGCGGACTCGGCGCAGGTCGCTCCCTTGCGCATGCGGCCAGCCCCCTCGCGGACGGAGAAGAACGGGGTGGCACGTTCCCAGTACTGCAGCAGCTCGTGGGGCAGCACCCAGCGGTGCCCGCCGCGCCGCCCTCGACATCGTCGTAGCGCGCCGGCGCCCAGGATCTTGGACCAGTCGGGGATGTTCACCGGCACCGACGTGCGGCTCGGTGGCCTTCGTCAGCAGGGATCGGATGAACGGGTCGCCCCCAGAAGAGGAGAACAGGAACTGGGAGGAGGAGACGGCTCGCTGCTTCGCGACGCGTTCACGTGGGGAGACGGGGAGGCGGCGCCGCGGCGGGGATGGGAGGCAGCGCGTGGGCCGAAGTGAGGGAGGGGAGGAGGGGATGGGACGCAGGTGGGAAGGCTGAGGGGAGGTGAGGAGGCGGCGGGGAGGTGGAGCGGCGGTGGGCTGGGCAGGCGCGGGTCTCGACGCGGGGAAGGTTGTGGTGGTGGTGGGGGGTCGTGTCGGTGTCGGTGCGGTGCGAAGGGATCAAGATGATTTTAACGGTCCAAATACGAGTCTAGGAAGATCCAACGCGTCAAATAAAAGAGATGACGTGGTTTACTGAGTTCGAAGAGTAGACTTTTAGAAGGTGTTTGGTTGAGCACTTTTTCTCTGTAAATAAATCACAATGTTACCCAAAAACATTGTTTTATGTTTGTTTAAAGCATCCCGTAATTGATTCACGCTGTAATCCATCCCCGACCTTCAGTGCCTCGATGCCGCTCCTATACCACCGTGAAGTAATCCCATTACAGCGATCGTCTCCTTCACGTTCCTCTCCTTTGCCTTCTGCCCCGCACACCTCCACCCCGCCTTCCACCACGCACTTCGAAGCTTGTCGTTCGGGCCGGAACACCGCGCGCCGTTCGAGCGGGGCGCGGCGAGCCTTCCTCCATTGCGCACCGTTCTGGCCGCGATGCCGCATGCCTTCCTCCACCGAGCGCAGTCAGGCCGAGGCGACGGACGTCTTCCTCCATCGCACGCAGTTCAGGCCGAGGCTTCGGGCGCCTTCCTCCGTCGTGCGTCGAGGCGCCGCACGCGGTTCGAACTGGGGCGCCGTCTGCCTTTCTCCACCGCTCAGCATTCAGGCCGGGGCGCCGCGCGTGGTTCACGCCGGGGGCGTCAGGCACCTTCCTCCATCGAGCGCCATTCACGCCGAGGTGGCACCTGTCTTCCTCCGTCGCAAGCGTCATGTACCTTCCTCCACTGCTCACCGTTCAGCCTGGGGCGCTGCGTGCGTTTCGTGCCAGGGCGTCACACACTTTCCTCCATAGCAAGCCATTCGCCAGCACGAACGCTAGCACTTGCGCGGCGAGAAGGGGCTGGAGCCGGAGGAGGCCAGCCAGCGTGACCGCTTGCTCGGCGACCCACTCGACTCCAAATAAACATCGATGCCTTTGATGCCTGTGACTCATTCGCACTGCCATTCCCGTTGCCAGGCATAAAACCAAATAGCACCTTAGTAGGAGATGATTATATAGATATTATAAGATATGAAGCGAAAGAGAAGTAGCGAGCTGTCGTGGCAATGCTCAGAGGCCGCCTAGACGACGCGGCCTTATATTTCTAATTACGCTTTTCTTTTTTTATCTTCTTAGAAAGAACATTTATCTCTATCCTGCATATTTATTATTTAGTTTTTTATGTACTTATAATCAATATTTTGAGTCTGTACATAATCTTCTTTTTTTTCTTGTTTTGAAGAGTATTAAGTGATTAGCTAAGAATGTAATAAATGTTTATTCGATTACATGTATATTGTTATACTGGATTATTATGTCAATTTCAGGGTTTCCCTTACTGTATGAACCGCGCAAACCGTCCGCCGACGGTTTGACGAAAACCGCTAAAACCGTTCGATTTTTCGTTCAAATTTCAATTTACAAATCTGGGGACGAACGGTAAACCAAGCAGTTTTTGCTGTTAGCCGAACGGTTTTCACGGCTAGCCAAACGGTTTTGCTGAAAACCGCAGAGTGCGAAAACCGAATGGTTTTTGTTGAAAACCGAACGGTTTTTACGGTAAACCGGTAGATTTTTCTGAAAACCGATAAATTAGTGAAAAATAAGAAAAGAGATGAAAAGTGTTGAAAAATTAGGCACCACCTATTTTAATTTCTTTTAATATCAACATTCACAACATACTTCATCCATAAATAGTAAGACACATATTCAGTCATATCAAATCAAAAGTTTCAAACACAAAAAATCCATAGATACATGTAATTCATCCACAACAAATCCAAAGTCTATACATAGTTTTCAAAACACACTTTACTTTAGGATTATATTTCAATCAAAATATGCATTGTCGCACTCTTCACTTGAGAGGAGTTGAATTCCTCTAGTAGCTAACAACTCCGCTTTGAATTCATTCCAAGATTGTCCTGTCTAAGCTTTGTCTCTCATTGTGAGTACAACATGTTATAAAACTCTAGATTTTGCCATTGGTAGACCCATGTGGTGGGAGGTTCTGTGCTACGATCACCGTACGGATAATTGTAGTAGTTATTACCTTGTATGATGTATCACTGTCTGTTGCGGAATAGTAGGTGCCGTAGTAATGCTGTCTCCTCCCATCGATGTCTTTAATGACTGTGGAGCACCATGGTCTTCATCTTGTGTAGATAGGTATAGTCTGTCTCACCTGAAAAAAAGTGAAGTGTAAAATAAATGAGTCAAAATTGATCGTATGATGTGAAGAAATGGTTACCTGTGAAACGATAAGTTATAATCGGTGGCTGTGAGTCCGGAACCATACTGCCTGGTGGGTCTCCAGATGTAGTCCAGGAGCTGCTATCATTTGATTTCTGGTAAGGTGGGTTTCATCTGGCGTCCCCAGAATCTGTGCTGTCGTCACTGCCCACATTTTTACCTTTCTCTTTGCTCCTTATCATCATCTTTTTAGCACCTTTTTTCTGTCTTGCACTTTGAACCTTCCTCTTGCCTATGTAAGTATCACCCACATTTTGATCCACCTATTCAGATATTGTTTCAGCACAAGATAAACGTAGCAACTATTACCAGCGTCATCATCTGTAACAAGATGGCTCGGTAGAGGACTGTCACTCTCAGTGCCCTCTTCATCAAGAATAGGGTCAGCATTCGATCTTCCATGTTCCATCTATTCTCGAATAGAATTTGAAGAATCATACAACGACATCTCCATGAGACGATCAAATGGATCTTCTGGTGGCTTATATGATCATGAAGCATCACGCATACGAATGCGAAGATTGTAGTTAACATACACCAACTTATGCAATTTTTTATGAGATAATCTGTTACCCACCTTGGTGTGTATCAATGCAAATGTACTCCAGTTGCGCTCACAACCGCTCGATGATGCACACGGTGAGACTATCTGTAATGCAAGCTGCTGGAGATGAGGTGTGTCACCTCCAAACATGTTTCACCAAGCTGCAGGAGAAGTATTCTCATCAACTGTCATCCTGTTGGCCAACTCAGTTGCGAATGAAAATTGTTTTCTTCTAAAAATTTTCGCCTCCTGCAGGGCTTGCACACACAAGTCGATTGGTGCTATATGTGTAAATGCCTCTCGAATATCGTTCATCATCTTTCGACCTATCTCGAAAGAATAGTGACTTCTTTGGTTCAAAGATCCAACTGCACATATAACAATAGTTAGATATCTTTGCACTATAAACAAAAAAATACAATAATTTTATTCGTAAGTAAGTATTACCTGCATTCACAAATGTATCATTGCAAATGTTCACCATCCTATGATTTATAATGTTTATGTATCTCTCCATCTCTCGCTCATCATTTTGATAAAGGGCTTGATACTCATTTTTACAAAAATGATATCTGAGAAGTACTTCACTCAAGGTAGGGCTCTTGTTTTGATCAGCAAACCGAAGAAACACATACAAAAGTTGCACTGTATCTACCACATGTTTCATTGAATCCCACTATGACATGTGATGAGATTATAAGGATATTTGAGCCACCAAATGATTGCGTTCAAATACCCCCGTGGCCTCCAACTTTTCATGTAGGTTCCAGGGCATGGTAGAGTCGAGGACGACTCCAAAACAAGAAGAGGAGGATGATGAGGACATCACTCTTTTAGATAACATAAGAGTCCTCAAAGTAGTATTGATGAAACTCACCCACGACAGTTGAGATTAGAGATGAGCTCGTTCCAAAACACATGTCTTTCATCTTTTGAGAATAGATTGTTACCTAATAACTTTATTATGATTAGGAATATTGGAGAGTCAAACAAAACATGAAAAAGGACTTGGAGATGCTCAAGATCAGAACCGCACGTTCGACCCTGGAGTAGATCCAAACAACTCGGGTTCGAGTCTGACTCGGGCTCCTGAAGCAGCCTGCACTAAAACGGATGCCCCGGTCTCATACGAGCTCCGTTTTGAACGTTCTAGATATGGTTGAAAAGCTAACAAGATAACCTTTCTAACAGCACCAGTCTCATCTCCAAATTTGACCGGAATCAGCGACAATCGTTGAAACAAGATGATGTTCAGAAACTGCTCAAATGCTGTGGCACTATTTTTTGGCCTTTGAGCTTGTATCTTTTTTAGTCCCATTAGTATTACGGTTTGCCCCTAAGGTCGATCTAAATTCTGTAAATTCAGTAGCCGTCATCATTAGAGATAGGTTTTGATTAGTTTTCCTCTGTTATGAAACAGTTTCGCCGTTTGACGGTTTGTTGGTTATCCAACTTTGTGATTTAATTCAGATTTCGCAATTGAGTTGCATTCTTCCTCGTTCTTGCTTGTGTTCTTCGATTCGCAGGCAAGGATTAGCCTTCTTGGCGAGGTCAAGCGTGTGCGCACGGTTGATAACCAGAGGAGAAGTCGTGCTGCGATTGCGGGGTTCGAATCGTGTTGATTTGAAGCCGGATCGATTGTGTGTCGCATCTCCGTCAAATCGAGAGTTATCACGACCTGACGAAAGATTGGGAACCACGTACACATCAAGTGGTAATCAGAGCTTCAGGTATACCGCCAGGTTCACATCTATCCATGTTTATTTTGCATTCATCCTATCGTCCACAGAAAAGCCGCAATGCAAAAAAAAATAGTAGATCGTTAGGTGTTCCCATGTACAAACCGTGTTTAGCCTTTGCATAATTTTATTTCAGAGTCCGTAGTGTTGAGTCTGTGTCCTTAGTTTGTGTTTTGGTTGCTGGATTTCGTGATCTTTTTGTACCAAGTATTTTCCTTTATCATTCATCCACATCGTGTGCAGATCTGTTATCGTGTCACATTTGTAAATTGTTTCTTTTGCATTGAAAATTTATCCCAGCCACCCACTCATATTTCGATCACAACCACATCCACACTTCATATATCTACATCTCCATATTTATCCGCTGCTCAATCATCCACAAATTTCAATACATATTTAACATAAATTCGAGATTTTCTCCAGGCCACATCTTTTATCATATTAATCTGAAATTTGGTCGTGTATCATCTTTTGTGCTTCTGGTTCAGAGAAAAATATTCAAAAAATAAAATAAAAAAATTTTGAAGATCAAGAAGCCGGGAATTAACCTTCGCTGATTTTTCAAGTGCTGAATAGTTTGCTGATTTCTGAAGCCTTATTATTTGTATTGTTGCTGCCCTTTGATATTTTCACTCATATTCTTGTAACATCTATAAACTTTTCATAAGATTGGGCCAGCAACTAGAACATAATACTTAGAACACTTATTCAATATTACTATCTGCTATAGAATTGTGTTCCACTAATCATTATTTTAGCCCTCTAAGCTCCACATATATAACTCGGATCAGCACTATATTTGACCCTGTAATTTTAGAATTACGACTCCCTGGTTTCTCCTGCCACTGGTTGCACCATCCTTTGCTTTGCTTTGGTAAGAATCTTGCAAGAGCTCGATAAGGCGTTTTCTTTTGTGGAATTTTCACCACCCACTCACTGTAGTTGCAGGAATAATATTTTTGCTGTTCATATGCTATTTTCTAACCATGACAGGAAGAAAAGGAGGTGAATACAATAATATTGCGACAAACTTTGCGAGATATAATCTACCGCAAAGAGATGTTGCACATAATCAAAAGACATATAAGTTTCAGACTATTGCTACATCATGTCCTTCCATGAGTAACTATATTCTTTCATCTCTTTCTTTATATGATGGTTTAGATTCTACTAAATATATTGTTTGGGAAAATTATATAGATAATCTATTTGGACAATGCAGTATGAGTGAAAGGAGAAAGCTTTTGAATGTTGGTCATGCATTAGTTGATCATGCTTTAACTTTGTGGCAATATTTCTATATAACACAAAAATATCCTCTGACATAGAGTGATGCTAAAATTTTTATGAGAAAATTTTTTGTTGATACATCTTTGAAATCTATGTCTAGTTATGATGAATACTCTTTGGAGGAGTTTTCTACTGTACCTCCTATTGCATCTAACATTTTGCAGGAAATTGAGATCAAACAAAAAGATGAAACTGATACATACAAGGAGAAAGAAGAGATACACAATGTTACATGCATAGCCCAAGATGAGATTGATGATAACACGACAAAAGGTATTGTTGAAAATGAGAAAAAATTTATTGAACATCGTTCTACAAATGGTGATAATATTTTTGTTGCGCTGAAATTTCTTGTCTATCCTACTTTTGTAAAGCAACCGC
>BCLG01000297.1:83368-112122 GCA_001602295.1 Zoysia matrella
AACAGAGGGAGTATGATTTTATTAGTAGTTACATACGAGTTATTGAATTTTGATTTTCCATTAATTGATTCAAAATGTAACAACCATAAACTAATACATGTTTGTTTCTCCAAATTTATTTACATTGTGAAAATCCAAAAAAAATAAACAGTATTTATAACAAAAGCACCATAGTTATTTCATTTGGTAATCTCAAATTTCTCGGTCTACCCATAACCATTTTTTCGGTATAAGGCATTATTTGAATTGGAAAAACTGTGGATGTATAATTTCTTTGCAATTTATTTAGATCATACCCTGGCATCTTCTGTAATTTTAGCGTGTCATGTGTCTCAACTACTATTAAAACTGTAAATATTACTGTCAACTGTTCAGTCCGTTCAATCAGTATTATATTCCCTGGATGGTACTTTATTTAAATTCTATAATAGTTGATTTATGTTTTTACTAGCTTCTTGGGCTCGCTGAGCTGAAACTAAATGAAGCGATCTTGAAAGAGCCCACAATTATTATGGTTGTGATACTGTGTTTAAATTCCGTAATGGTTGATTTATGTTTTTACTAGCTTCTTGGGCTTGCTGAGCTGAAACTAAAGGAAGCAATCTTGAAAGAGCCCACCCTTCTTATTATGGTTGTTGGTGTCCCCAATGTTGGCAAGTCCACACTCATAAATTCCATTCACAGAATTGCTACTTCCCGATTTCCAGGTATGATCATGTGGGTTAAAAAAGTCCTCTTTTGTTAATTGTCCATGTTTCTAATTTATATATATCCAGTGCAAGACAAGAACAAGCGAGCTATTGTGGGCCCACTGCCAGGTGTTACTCAAGATATTGCAGGCTACAAGGTGAGTTTCTACTTATTCCATATTATTACACTGAGGAACAATGAACATAATGACAATCCATGTTAACATTTTTTTCTCTCGCTGTTCTTATTTATGCCAACGACTGCCAGTTAATCAATCTTCGGGTCACTTTTTTATTACTCTATATTAAAAGTATATAGTCAAAATAAATGTTTGAAAAAGAGACAATGAGGCACACTCCATGAAAACAAGAAAATAGTGTTCCCTAACTGGCAAATAAAAATGGCGTATCATTCTGTATTACGTTTCCTTTAGATCTTCATCCTCTCTGAGGATGTAATGTTTTTTACTTACGAGATTAGTTGAACACGGTTTTACGCTCAGACCATGGATAACTTTGTTGGAAGGAAACTGGATTCGCTAGACAACTCTCAGCTGGACCAATCTGATCTAGTCCATATCTAGTAGAATTGATGATTTGAGTCATAGGACACATAGGCATATTTATATATGGACCAACTTAAGGTAAATGTCCTGCTTTGAAGCAGGCAATAGTTGACTGATATACTAACCGGGCTAAGTTAACTTAGTACATGCTAATTTACCAAGGGCCTGTTTGGATTCAGCCGACTAATTATTAGTCGGGACTCATAATTAGCTGACTAGTTATTAGTCGACTAATTATTATTCCATTGTCTGTTTGGAGGTAGGACTAATTGTTAGTTCATCCTCCAATGAAATGTCTGTTTCGCCCCTAATTAATTTTTAGTCCATGCCTGTTTGGATCCATGTTGAGTTGATTTCTGTGAAAAAATTAAGGGTATTTTAGATATTTTACAATACCTACAAATTGGTAGTCCCTAGTAGTCCACCTAGATCGACTAATTGGAAAACAATTAGTCCGTGGGTAGACTAAAAATTAGTCCTCTTATTAGTCCGCCTGTTTGGAAGAAAATGACTAATTTTTAGTCGGCAAACAATTAATCGGCCGGATCCAAACAGGCCCTAAGCTACTAGGGTAGCTGCTGATGCAGTCATGCAGCTAGATGATGCAGCCATACAGGCTGCTAGTACAATCAAAGGTGGTTAATAATCAATAAAGCTAAGACTCACATACGAACTTATGACTAAAATAAGTTTTCATTTGTTATTTATAAAAATACAGAAAATTTGATGCTAATGATGAGATTGTTATTTGACACTTCTACCTCATTCTTTTCAATAAAATCTGCAACTACTTTTACCTGTGGGAGTTTAGAAAACAGGATATCTTAGTTACAATTCAATGAGTCTTCTATATGTACAAATCTTATGCATGTTGTGGTAATTATTGCTTTTTTCTGTGGTTATCAGCTGAGCAAGCTAACGGCCATAGTTTTCATGCACAGATTGCTACTCAGCCAAGTATTTATGTGCTTGATACACCTGGTGTTCTTGTACCAAGCATACCAGACATGGAGACAGGTCTAAAGCTTGCACTAACAGGTTATAACTGTAGCTCATGATGTTTTTCTATGCCATCAATTCGTTTGAAAGGTTACAGATTCCTGTATGATTTTTTTTTTCTTTATCGCATATTTTGTCTAAACGCAGTCAACAGTGCTGATCATCAGGGTTTAACTTAAGTGCTCGTGTTCTATTCTCCATTTATATGTATTGTTTAGACTTTGTTTGCCGCGTTGTTACAGTATCATTTTCAACTATTTGCAGGAGCTGTGAAAGACTCAGTAGTTGGAGAGGAGCGTATAGCAAAATATTTATTATCTCTTCTTAATATTAGAAAAACACCTCTACACTGGGAGAGATTGCTGCGTAGAAGAGAAGAGCTTGATGATGAGGCTTGCAGCAATACTAATAAAGACTCTAGGGGTTCACTATGGAGCAAGAGACAATTGATTTACTCTGATGCCTTATATGTTCAGGTTCTAACTCTTCTCAATATAATGCATGAGTATACTGGCTATATCATGTTACCACCAATTGAACTTGTCATGTGGGCCTTCAGACCACATGAAAAATATTTTTTGTTTAATACAACCAACATGAAAATAATTTAAGAGGGATCTGTTTCATGTTAGTGTCTTAGTGTGGGTTCGTGCTAATGAAATGCAACATTCCCATCAGGATAGCGGTAACTATTTTTGAAGTTCAAACATATACCTAAGGTGGTGCAGGTATGTGTTTTATGTCCTTGTTTTTCTAGACGTGGGACGTAAACAGATGATGAGCTGAAGTCTAGCATATAGACGGCGTCTAGACGCATTAGACATATTAGATGTGTTTGTACTATAGCATGAGAAATATGTGAAGAAACGGCATGAATATCTGACAAATATCAACGATAAAGTGGTAGAATGGCAAGGGCTGTGGTGATGGAGGGAGACGAGGACCGGGGGGCACACGACAATGGGAAGAAACCTACAACTGCAGGGGCTGGCAGTGTTGGAGAGAGACCTGGTGAGGGCGGCGGCGATGGGGAGAGAGACATAATGAGAAAAGATAGAGGGAAAATTATATATACTTCAGCACTTACCCTAAAATTACGCGGGTTTCGGCGGGAAGATAAAATTCCTCCGCGCACGGCGCAGCCATACCTGAGATGTGACGTATAAACAGGTCTAATTGACGTCTAGTTGGCACGTTTACACGGTTTAGACGTGTTAGACGCATGTCTAGATGCGTTTTGCGCCTAGTGCGGTGACTAAGGCCTAAATCAGATGCCAACCCAAGTCTTGCTTCTAGACATCGTCTAGACACATTAGACGCGCGTCTAGAAAAATAAGGGTTTATGTAGGCACTTGTATTTTAACCTTCCCTTATTGGGAGGATTAATTTTGGTTGCCACTTTTACATCTGATGAAAGAGATGCCTGCCAGTTTTATGCTTCCCTATAGTGGCAGGGGCGGAGGCAGGGGCCCAAGCGCCCCCTATGGTAGAGATACAATACTACATATTTGATTGTTCACCATATATTTAGTGTAAAATTTCAATTTGGCCCCCTCAATACAAATATACAACTATTTGGCCCCCTCATTCTCAATTTTTGGCTCCGCCCCTATGTAGTGGGCTTATGTGGGCCCAAGTCATAGCTTCAAGATTGTTTTGACACATTGGGCCTCTTGGTAGCATGTGTGAGATTGGTGTGTATTACAAAAACATTGTTGGGTGGGCTTGGATTACTGTTGTTTGTGTGGCCACACTACTTTTGGGTTGTCTTCTGTCACATGTATAGATCATCCCAGAGCAAATTACTTATTTCCCTTGTTTTGATAAGTGTCGGTGTTTCACACACCGGCACAGTAAATTTATACGATCGGACGGGGGATCGTGCGTTTTTGGAATCGAATGGCCAGTCTACAAGCGAGACTCAAAGGTTAACCTGGTTCAGGCCGCCTCGAGGCGTAATACCCTACGTCCAGGGATGAGAGATCGGTCGTATGAATCTCAAGAACACGAAAGTACAACGCGGAAGGGTTCCGGACGGATCCGAGAGTCTCAAGCTCGCGTGATGGGGGTGGTTTACGAGTGGTGATGTGTATCTTTTCTCTACATATTGTCTTTCTCTTCTCTTCCTTGCTCTCCTTTATAAAGCTTCCTGGGTGCCTCTTTTATAGGGCCAGACCTGGGTTATTTTGACCGGACAATGGTTGGGGTAACCGGACCATGGTTTGAGCATCTTGTCGCCTACGAAAACGGATGACCCTTTGACAGGTGGGGCCACGGTCTTTAGTGAGTCTTGCTCTCTGGCGTTCGGGGCAGACGATCGGCGCCTTCCGTTCGTACCTTTGTTCACTGTGGGGGAACAGAGGTTGCTTTACTGTTTAGCTTTATCGCATGGTGGGTTGTTTCTCCTCCAGCCGGGTAGTTGCGCAATCTTTCGGAATGCTTATCTTCTCTGCGGAACTATACGTCGTTAGGAATTTTAAATTGGCGTGATTGTTGGAGTAGTGATTGCTTCGTTGCGGTCGGCGAGCGGGTCTCGACCGCTAGGGCCCCGACCCCTGAGGCGTTCGCTCGGCTTCGGGCCTTGGCGAGGCTTTCCGACCGCTGCGGCCGGGTCAGCTTTGTGAAGTTTTTGGTGGGCCGTGGGAGGATCGCGGGCCGCAGGTGGGCCGTGCTGTAGAAGGTGATTCGTAGATACCTGGGGTATACTATCCCGACAATAAGCTATTCTTTATTTGTCCATAAAAGTTTCTACTTCCATTGTATGCTCGAATTCTAAAACTCTATCCTTTTTATCCCCTTTTTCATATCTTTTGAGTATGTGGACAATTTTATCCTCAATAAGCTATCTCTTATTTACCCCCAAATTGAATAAAGAGTAAATTTCATAAAGCCGCAGGTTTTATGGTCCTTGTTTCACAAAATCCCATATATTTTTAGTCTGTGTCACTTAACCACGGGTTTTATGGTTACATTGTTTAACAAAACCCCATATATATCAAAAAATAGTTATAAATATGAGCTGTAAATTCTAACTTCATGTGTATATGGCTTATAGATTTTGATTAATTTAAATAATGAAATTATTTAGTGAGATGTAAGCACAGAATCTCCCAATATAAAAGTTTAAAATTCACATTGTTTTGTCAAGAGTAGGGTTTTGTGAAATATTATGACCATAAAACACATGGTTAAGTGACACAGATAAAAATATATGAGGTTTTGTAGAACAATACCCATAAAACCTGGGGCAACAAAAGGGTCATTTATGTTTTTCTTTTCAGATTACTAATTAGTCAAGAGGTAAGATATTATGAATAATATAAGAACATAAGTACGCAACAACACTAATTTTACATATTAATATATAATTTCAGATGATATTATGGATGCGTTAAGTTATTTTCTATAATGTGTAAAATTAGTGCTATTAGAGCATCTCTAGCAGATGCTTTAAAAGTGGTGCTTTAAAATCAGTTTTAAACATCCTGTTACTCTCGTTTTTAAAGATTCATAGTGATGTGCTATAGCAGACACTTTAAAACTGATGCTTTATATTTTTCATTACCTTTAAGACATTTCATCGAGCACCTCGTGCCCACCGCTACCTGTTGTGCCTGCATTGCAGCCGTACTTCTTCCTTGCCGGGGAAGGCTATCCTCATGCCCTACGTCGCGTACCAATGTAGGACAAGCAGGGTGGCGAAGGTGGCCATGTGTCGAGGAAGGCTAGCCACCTGGCGTCGGCGCTGCAAAATGATGTTGCATAGCCCTCGTAGCGCTGCTCGTGCACACCCCCAAGTCCATTGCACCCGCTCCCCACTGGCATCAAGCCCAATCATCGGCAACCACAATCCCTCCTTCCACAGCCCAATCGCTCGCCCAAAGCCTCGCCACACCGCTCACCGGTAGGGTGCCATGGACGATGTCATGGTGTAGCAGTGTGTGCTACTATAGAGGTAGGGAATCGAGGCTGCCAGTCAAGCGGCTAGTCAGGCGACCCTGGTTGGCTCGTCGATGTCAAGGTCAGGGTAGGGTTTGATGGAGGAGCTACGGCACTTTTGGCACCACACACCTTTGACCAGCAAGATTGATCCTTGACTACAGGCGGAACTCACGCGGGAAGGTGAAAATGATTCACGCCAATGATAGAGGAGGATAGAGCATGGGATAAAGCGCGAGGTTTAGTGCTCTAAATATAAAGCACGGAGGAGTTTTACAAGATCTCTAAACATTTTTAAAGCACGACTCCATTTTAAAGCACCTGCTGGAGCAATTTCGTGCTTTATATTCAAAAATTAAGCATGAGTCTGTTTTAAAGCATCTGTTGGGGATGCTCTTATGTAGTTGTGTTATATTATTATATTATTCATATATTCTAGCTATTGATTAATTAGTAATCTAACAAGAAAAACATAAATGGTCCTTTTGTTCATTTATTCAATTTGGAGGTAAATAAGTGATAGCTTGTTAAGGGTAAGTTTGTCTGCATACTCAAAAGATATGAAAAAAGGGGATAAAGGGATAGAATTTCAAAATTCGGGTACACAATAGAAATAGAGATTTTTAGGGATAAATAAGGGATAGCTCAGCATAATAGGGCGAAATAAGTAATTTGCTCATAATCCCATGTGTGGTTGGTGAGTCCAATGACACAACTTGTGCTAGTTAAAGTTCCACCATGTGATCATGTCCACTGTAGAGATCTTATTAATTACGATTTAAATATTGTTGCAAGAATTGACGTGTTACTGTTATGTCCACCGCCGACTATTAGGAGATAAGCAGCCTCTAGCTGCCATAGTTTGTTAGGTCACTATAAGAATAGGATCTGAAGCTAAGTTAGGTAGTATTAAGAGATAGATTGATGTGGTTGCGTGGTCTGGTGGGTGATTTCAATGGAGAATGCAAGAAAAGGTGAGCTTGAGAATTGGAGCGAAGAGGGTAGCGAGGGGACGCCAGTTCTGTCGCTGGAACTGAGATGAGATCCTCAGTCGGCGATCGAAGAACAGATCGCACCTCGCGGGAGAGATTCTATTACTTCTTCGATAAACCTCTTACAAACTAAACCGGCATCCTTTATAGCCCAGGAGCCGGCGACTCTGAAAAACAGAATAACAAACTAACTGTGGAAACAGAATAACAAACTAATTGAACCGAACCTAACTTAATCTGAACTAATTAACCTCGTGCTTCTTTATTTCCTCCACAGCTCGCAGCATACCTTAGCCACTTTGTACGGTTGTTTTCCTGGGCCTACGCTGGTATTTCCTTCCAATGAAAGCATCTAAAACATTTTCTCCCTCTCCAACAAACAGCTCGTCCGCGAGCTGTACTGATGGGTATGTTTCTTTGAACTCGTCCAGCTGAACCCATGAAGTATCCGAGGCAGTTTGGCCTTTCCACTAAACCAGTAGCTTCCATGCACCACGATTTAGTCTAGCACGGACTATCTTCTCTGGTTCAGGAATAACTTTCCCATGTAGTAAATCTGGTAGTGGAACAATTTCACTTGGGGGGTCACTAATGTACTTGTTAAGAAGGGATACATGAAATACATTGTGAATTCTTGCTTTTGGTGGCAGATTGAGGCGATATGAAACTGCTCCAACCTTCTCTAGCACTTGATATGGACCATAATAACGTGGTCCCAACTTAGATGCTCTTGCTGTTGTTATGCCAATAGCTGATCTGTGATGCAACCGCAGCCATACTCAATCACCAATTTCAAATGATACTTCCCTTCTTGACTTATTATGATATGTTTCCATCTTTTGCTGAGCCTGCTGAAGCCTGTCACGGATTTCAGCCAGAAATTCATCCCGATGTGTCAACTGTCGGTCTACTGCTGCCACTCTTGCTATCAGTGTTCGTGGGTCACAGCCATAGACAACCCGAAACTGTGAACATTGGATTGCTGTTTGGAATGAAGTCTTATAGCAAAACTCTGCCCTTGGTAGCCACTGCAACCATGATCGAGGACGATCTCCAGGGAGACATCTCAAGTACATAGTGATGACCCTGTTCACCACTTCTGATTGGCCATCTGTTTGGGGGTGAAGCCGAGCTCATCTTCAGTTTGCTGCCAGTCAGACGAAACAATAGAACAGGGAATACCATGAAGACACACAATGTTGTCAAAGAATGCCCTAGCAACCGAAGCAGCAGTGTATGGATGGCCAAGAGCAATAAAATGACTGAACTTTGAGAATCTATCCACCACTGTCAGAATAACTGACTTACCACCAATTTTAGGGAACCCTTCTATAAAATCCATTGATATGTCAGTCCAGATTTCAGAAGGTAAAGGGAGTGGTTGTAGCAGTCCTCCTGGATGTAAGTGTTCTGCTTTATTCTTTTGACATACAGTACATCTCTTGATGAATTCCCTCACCTTTCTATGAGCACCAGTATTGTAAAATGTGGCCCTGAAACGATGTAGTGTCTTCTGGACACCCTCGTGGCCTGTAGTGTGTGCCACTTCCAACAAAACTGGCGACAAGGAAGAAGATTCTGGGAGAAAAACTCGGTTGTGAAATACCAGCAAACCATCAATTTCCTCCCAGCCTGGTGGTGCTGTCCCAGCGAGCACTTGATCCAGCAGCTCCTGTACTTGTGCATCACATGCCCCTTCCTCCCGAAGGGTGTCAAAAACTTGAAAGATGGGTGCTGATATGGCCATTAGTGTCAGTTGTTCCTCATCCCTTCGTGAGAGTGCATTTGCCACTGTATTGAACTTTCCAGGCCTGTATTCAATAGTGAGATCATACCCGAATAGTTTACTCACCCATGTGTGTTGAGGAACAGTTGACAAACGTTGGTCAAGTATAAACTTCAAACTATAATGATCAGTTCTCACAATGAAAGCTCTTCCCCATAGATAAGGTCTCCAATGACGTACTGCCTTGACCAAACCTATCAATTCCCTTTCATAAGCTGGTAATTTCGTGTGATGTGGTGCAATGGTCTTGCTGAAAAACGCCACTGCCCAATTACCTTGATGCAAGACAGACCCAAACCCACTCCCCGAAGCATCACAATCAACAATAAATTTCATGTTGAAATTTGGCATTTGAAGTAATGGTGCTGTACAGAGAGCTTGCTTAAGTGTGATGAATGCTTGCTCAGCTGGCTCTGACCAGACAAATGCTTCTTTTTTTTAATAAAGCCGTCAGAGCTGCTGCAACAGAGCCATACCCTGCAATAAACTTCCGGTAATACCCTGTTAACCCCAGAAATCCTCTTAACGCCTTGAGTGATTTTGGATGTGGCCAAGTTTGAACTGCTTCCACCTTCGCAGGGTCCATAGACACCCCCTGTGCAGATATTACATGGCCCAGATATGACACTTGTTCTTCCCCAAAAGAACATTTAGACTGCTTGAGGAACAACTGATTGTCTCGGAGTACTTCAAACACCTTTGACATGTTGTAAATGCTCCGCCCATGACTGACTGAAGACTAATATGTCATCAAAGAAAACCAGGACAAATTTCCGAATAAATGGTTTCAGAATGTCATTCATCAGGGATTGAAATGTTGATGGTGCATTTGTCAATCTAAACGGCATGACCAAGAATTCAAAATGCCCGCTGTGAGTGCGAAAAGCTGTTTTCTCAGTATCAGCAGTATACATTCGTACCTGATGGTACCCACTACGGAGGTCCAGCTTGGTGAAAAAGCGAGCACCACATAATTCATCCAAGAGTTCTTCAACAATTGGGATTGGAAATTTATCCTTGACTGTCTTCACATTGGGTGCCCTATAATCGATACAGAACCGCCAAGAACCTTCAGCTTTCTTTACCAGCAGCACCGGCGAAGAGAATGCCGCAGTGCTTCCTCTGATAATCCCCTGTGACAGCATCGCTTCACATTGTCGCTCTATTTAATCTTTTAGCAGTTGCGGGTATCGATATGGCCGCACTGCTGCTGGAGTTGCCCCTGGCAGCAAGTGTATCCTATGATCATGGCGGCGGGATGGCAATCCATGAGGTTCAGCAAAAATAGCAGAGAATGATGCTAACAGATCATCCATCAAGTCTTTTGTTGCTGTGAGTGCATTACAGAGCACTGGTGTTCCTCCAACACCCAGAAGTTCCACTGAACGTCCCACATGCATAAAAGACATAGTGAGATCACTGAAATTCCACAAGATTGGCCCAAGTGACTTTAACCAATGTACTCCCAACACAATATCAAATCCTGCCAGAGGAAGTGAGTAACAATCGATGCTGAACTTCTCCTTTGTAATAGACATTGGAGTGCTGCAACAGATACCAGCACTTGTTAACCGATCTCGATTTGCCACCTTAACCGATAACCTTGGCCGAGGTAATACCGGTAATTTGAGTCGTGCTACTGCTTCTTGATTGATAAATGAATGAGTGGAGCCGGAGTCAACGAGTGCAACCAATCTGATCCCCTTGATTCACACTTCTAGTTGCATAGTGTTAGCTGCTCCAATACCAGTCAGAGCATGCAATGAGATCCCCAAGTCTTGTACTGCTTCATCAATGTCTTGATCATCTTCTAACTGAAGCAATAAATACTGCTTTTCCTCCACCACACTTGTGGCAGTAGAAGCACTCATTCTTTGCTCTTTTATCAGCCAACTCTTCTGGTGACAGCTTCTTGAAACGTGGCCGTGAGGATGCTGTCACACTGTTTTTGTTCTTGACCATCTTCGGTGCTGTGGCCTTGGCAGCTAGGACCTCTGTTTTGCTTTCTTCTATTGCAGCTGCTCTCTGCTCATATGCTCGTGCCAAACTCATGGCAGTCTGCAAATTGGCCGGAGAGTGGAGCTCCACATCTGTTCTCAACGGTTGTCCCAAGCCTGCAGTAAACAAATTTACCTGCTGCTGCATTGTTAGATCATCACAGCGGCACAACAGAGCCGAGAATTGGCGCTGATATTCTTCCACTGTCCCACTGCGATGGAGTTCTTTGATTTCAGCTAGACCATTGGATCTAATAGGAGGGCCAAACCTCAGATTGACAAATTCAGCTAATCTGGGCCGCGTCAGGCATCCATGATCTCGTTCCTGTGCATAATACCACTGTGCTGCTATCCCTTCTAGATGTAGAGAGGCCATCGAGACCTCTTCATCTATTGTTCTCATACCCTTGAAGTATGTATCACATTTGTTTAGCCATGTCAACGGAGCTGCTTCACCATCATAATGAGGAAAGTCGAGCTTTGGTAAACGAAAACCACCTCTGACTTCGTCCCTTGAAGTGCCGCGGCTACTAGTTTGCTTGTTGCTGGTGCCGCCCTTCTGTCTTGGTGGATCTGCTGTACTATCTTTAGATCGATGTTGATCTTCTTGGTGTGCCAATCTCTGATCATGAGAATCCATGCGTGAATTCAGTGTTGACATCTGCGCCATGAGCTTGATGCTCAACTGCATCAGGTGATCCAACTTCTGTGAATCTGTCATCCCTTCGTCAGGATCGCCTCCTTTGCCGGACATGATTGTCGATGCAGAGGTTCTGGTCTCGGATACCAAATTGATGTGGTTGCGTGGTCTGGTGGGTGATTTCAATGGAGAATGCAAGAAAAGGTGAGATTGAGAATTGGAGCAAAGAGGGTAGCGAGGGGACGCCAGTTCTGTCGTTGGAACAGAGATGAGATCCTCAGCTGGCGATCGAAGAACAGATCGCCCCTCGCCGGAGAGATTCTATTACTTCTTCGATAAACCTCTTACAAACTAAACCGGCATCCTTTATAGCCCAGGAGCCGGCAACTTTGAAAAACAGAATAACAAACTTACTATGGAAACAGAATAACAAACTAACTGAACCGAACCTAACTTAATCTGAACTAATTAACCTCCTGCTCTTTTATTTCCTCCACAGCTCGCAGCATACCTTAGCCACTTTGTTCGGTTGTTTTCCTGGGCCTACGCTAGTATTTCCTTCCAATGAAAGCATCTACAACATAGATCTGTTATGATCAGATCTTTAGTTGTTTGTTTAGAAAACTATAAATACCAAGGAAAGCAAGCAATACAATAGAAGAAATCTGTTGTGGGGTGTTATGTGCGCCAGGATGGTCCCACCAAGGGGCTAAGATAAGTCTCTATTATCCTTTCCCTATTTTCTATCATTTAGGGTAATCCTCCCTTTAATTTAGGATCTAGAGTGTGTGGTGGTCCTTTAATCTAGGAGCTCGAGTGGATAGGATCGGATACTTTAATATAGGATCTATAGTTAGCAGTAGAGGTTATAAATAAGTGTAATCAGGGATTGAAGAAATCAAGCAATAGAACAGAAGAAATATGTTTTGGGGCTTCTCCCTACGCCTCCTGCCCTCACGGCGCCAACTTCCTCTCATCCCCCGAGCAACGATCTTAACATCTGGTATTCAGAGATGCCAGGTCCTCCTCCCACCACCGTTCTGCCGCCGTTCTCCACATGGGCGCCGACCCCTCATGGGCGTCAACTCCCACATGGGAGTCAACCTCCAACTGGGCGCCGACCCCGTCATGGGCGCAAAACCCCACGCGGCCACCGAACCCCACCTGGTACGATGTGGCCAAGATGATCGATGACCTGACTCGCACCGTCGCCGACTTCTCTGTTCGCCTCTCCATCTTGGAAAATCATAGGACGCCGCCACCGTCGCTCGTTGTCACCCTTTCACCGGTGCCTCCCAATGAGATGCGGGACTACGACACGATGGGGCTGCCGCCGCCAAGCGTGCCGAGCCGCCCCAAAACCCTAGCAGCAAAAGCTGCCGGGGTCACCATGGTCGCAGCAACCACTCCCTCATCTCCGTCAAGGCCTTGGAGGGCGGCGTGGCCATGAACTTGGTTGGCCTGCCGTCGACCGACATCGTCCAGGAGCCAACACGCCCCGACTGGACCAGTTGTGTCCACAAGCTGCTGTCGGACAACAAGCGCGAGCCCCACGCCGTCTCCCGCCACGAGGGCTAACAGACTTTGACGGAGGCCTCGACGCTCGAGACCACTGCCGCCCCTTCCCTCATCTGGGCGCGTGGCATGCTCATCATCTCCGACACTTGATGTTGATGTTGCCAACGTCCTCGCCCTTGGTGGCCACCTCGGGCGTCTTGTGATCTGGACCGTGAGCGCCCTCAAGCAGCTCGAGAAGGATGGTCATCAGCCCCGACCACTACCCACAGCTCCAGAATGACGAAGCTTTTCATTACCGAGTTATCAGCTCAAGGACGAGCTGATTATCGAGGCGGAGAGAGATATTATGTGCACTGCCAGCTATTAGGAGATAAGCAGCCTCGAGCTGTCATAGTTTATTAGGTCCCCATAAGAATAATATCTAGAGTTGAGAGTTTGTGAAGGTTCTTTAATCTAGGATCTCGAGTGGATAAGATAGGATCCTTTAATATAGGATCTATAGTTAGCCGTGGAGTTTATAAATAAGTGTAATCAGAGATTGAAGAAATTAAGTAATAGAACAGGAGAAATCTGTTCTGTGACTTCCCCCTGCGCCGCCTGCCTCTTTGGGCGCGCTGAGCACCACGACGCCAACTCTCTCTCATTTCTACAATCTACGCAACCACTGTAGGATCAACGATCCTAACATGAGGCTTCCCCCTGCTCCTCCTGCCCTTTGGGCGCCGTGAGCACCACGGCTCCAACTCTATCTCATCTCTACAATTTAGGCAACCGTCAGAGGATCAACGATTCCAACAATGTGGTTAGCGATGCGTGACCCTCCCACCACCGTCCTGCCGCCATTCTCCACCACGACAGCGCCGACCGCACCCATGTTCATCACAGTTGACGCCTTCGGCAAAATGGTCGCCAACCTGACTCGCGTCGTCGCCGACATCTTCGTTCGCCTCTTCATATTAAAAAATCAGCAGACGCCGTCACCATCGCCCGTTGTCACCCTTCCACCAATGTTTATCTATAAGATGTAGGGCTACGGCACGACGGGGCTGCCGCCATCGAGTGCGCCAAGCCACCCCAAAACCCTAGCAGCAGTCGCCGTCGCTGCCACCATGGTCGCCGCAAGCCGCCCCCTCATCTCCGTCAAGGCCCTGGAGGGTGACATGACCACGGACTCGGCTGGCCTGCCGGCGCCCGACGTCTTTCGAGCACCAATCTGCCCCAACTGGACCAGGGTCGTCCACAAGCTGCTATTGTGGAACAAGCGTCAGCCCTATGTCGTCTCCCGCCGCAAGGACGCGCTCATTGTCTACGGCTCGAAAGGATCCAAGATCGTCAATGTCTTCCGCAACCTCCCTGATGCTGATGTTGCCAATGTCGAGCGCCTCAACCTGCTCGACCTCGCCTCTGGTGGCCACCTCAGGCGCTTTGTGATCGGGACCGAGAGCGCCTTCAAGAAGCTCGAGGAGGATGAGGGATCCACAGCTACGGTGACTGCCAAGGACGCAATCCGCACCGTGGTCATCAGCTCTGACCACTACCCACAGCTCCAGAATGATGAAGCTTTCAATTACCCGATTACTCAGCTCGACGACGAGTTGTTTGTCGAGGCGGAGAGAGATGTTATATCCACCGCCGACTATTAGGAGATAAACAGCCTCTAGCTGCCATAGTTTGTTAGGTCACCGTAAGAATAGGATCTGAAGTTAAGTTAGGTAGTATTAAGAGATAGATCTGTTATAATCAGATCTTTAGTTGGTTGTTTAGAAAACTATAAAAACCCCCAACAGAGGGGAGGAAAGCAAGCAATACAACAGAAGAAATCTGTTGTGAGGCTTCCAACTGCGTCCCCTGCCATTTGGCACCGTGAGCACCACGGCGTCAACTCTCTCATCCCTATAATCTACGCAGCCATCAGAGGATCAACGATTCTAACAGTTACGCTTGTGGACTTTCAATCGTTCAACTGCTTTGATGCATTAGTTTTTTTCTGAATCTTGTTTGTCATATTGTCTCTCTCTCTCTCTCTCTCTCTCTCTCTCTCTCTCTCTCGCCGTGCACTGAGCCCTTGGTTTGAGTGCAATTCCTGCTGACATGAGGGGCTGTCCTGCTGCTGGGCTCACATGTCCTTGAGCGCTGCAGAGGATCCTCCTTTGCGCTGTTAAAATTGTATATATTGCAATGAATAAGTTTTCTTTTTTGAAAAAAATTGCAGTGCATGAGTTATCTTTCTTGTTGTACATGTAACAGTGTTCCCTGGTGGAGTTAACAAACCTTGTCGTTTTGTTCCAGGATTTAGTGATGGAGGTCCAAAGGTTGCTCTGCAGCACATTCCTGGACTTCAAAGGAAATATCGAGGAAGAGAATGATCTTGAAATTCTCATTGACATGCAGCTCACAGCTCTTCGGAAGGTGTTCCGGATACCTCATAAACCTTTGAACGAAACGCACGGCCCTGCCTCCAAGAAGCTGCTTACTCTTTTCAGGTCAGGAAAACTCGGTCCTTTCATCCTTGACGACCTCCCAGATGAGCACTGAATCGGAGACCAGCATGCTTATACAGATTATCATTGTTCCTTGCTGCTTACGCTCTGCGCTGTGATGGAGGTGAAAATATCAGGCATGGATGTTAAAGTCATGGAACATCCTGCGTCGTGCAGTTTGTTTTGAGAAGCTATAAAATATGTCAAATGCGTGGCACTGCTCAGTGCAGTTTATAAAGGATGCTGTACGCTATCTGGGTATATGGCTTACCATTTTTCAGATGGCAAACACATTGGACACAGTAAAGATATCCAGAAATATCACTACAATTAAAATTGCACAGGGTTGTGAATTTACGTATACAAATATAACGTGGCAATTACTATTAAAGCATAGGGCTAAAATAGAAAACACTATTTATATCGGAAATTTTGAAAAATACATGAATCTGGAAGACTCTTCTATAAAATGGCAAATGGGCTTGTGTGTAATTTGGGCATATTGTTTTGCCCAAGTATGGGTGAAAGCGGCGTGGGTTGCGACTGCCCGCCCTGCCGCCGCAACAGCCGTGTTGCCTATGCAGGCCGCTGCGGCAATCCCACCAGCGGCCGTGTGTACGTACGCGGCAGCCTGCGGCGCCCGTCAGCCCGCTTCTGTGCTTCATTCAGCAGAGCAAATACGTGATGTAAATACACACATCTCACATGTTTAAAAAATTCTAAAAAAATCTAACAAAAATCAGAAAATTCAGAAAACCAAAACACATGTATAAGCATCTCAAAATTAATGTTCATTAACTGATTTAAACATGACTTATATAAAGGCAATATAAATAACTAAAGAAACTGGCGTTGCCCTTTTATCATTCAAAATACTCCCAACTCCCAAGACACAGATACACCAACATCAGTTTTCTACTACTATGAAAGGGTTATGAAACATATACAGTTGGATATTATTGCCAAATAATGGCCAAAATATGAAACCGTCAGTATTCAGTTTTCTTGTCAACGTTGCAGCAGTAAACAAGCTTCTTTCTCAAATGGACCACTAGCTGCCATGCGTTGAAATGACACTCAAATTAACAAGAACAAAAGAATGATACAGACCATAGATGCAATGATCATTTAGGTACTTACCATGCTCAACATTATTTGATTGAAATTCTTTAGGCTGTTTCAAGCATCCATCATCTCCAAATGCCCAACATTACCTTGGGAGAGAAACTTTCTTCCGGTCGAGCGTGTCATTCCCTCTTACCTTTATAACTCCAGTAGACTGAATTCTAATGTTTTTATCTTACCTTTACGATATCAACAGTTCATTGGTGGTTCACTTCAGAGAACCTGAGTTAACACTGAGAAAAGTATTGCTCAGCAACAAATGGCGCTTATCAATGTCATGTACCCTAATAAATCCAACATTTTACTAGCATTATATCCTGATAGCCTCCTACATTGCTTTAGCACTGCCATGTTATCAGTTTTCACACTGATACATACCCCTGGATAGATATCTTAAGAATATGTGGTAGTATCCTCATGTTTCCACAAAGAAGAAAACAGGATATAAGTCATTGGACTCAAATGAAACAACCAGAAATGGCTTACGCTGCTGCTCCAAGCATTCACCTGAATACAATTATCCTTGGAACCATGTCAATTAACCCCTGAAACGTAACAGATTAATAGCAGTACTAAAAAACAGTTTAGGTTGCTCAAAATCCTACGCAACATTTATACCAGAAAAAATCAGAAACGAGGTTGCACTAGCTTAATTCTTGCACTACACATACGAGAAAAAAAGAGAAAAAAATGAATTCTTGTAATGGCCCGCATCAAAACTCGAGAAAATGAAAGTTGTCTCATCATTTCAATCCTCCGTGCTAAGCGTGGCCTCATGGAGTCTTGGGTACCTAAATACCTGAGGTGCAAAAAGATGAGGAACAGACTCAGTGGCCAAAAGCACGGAAGCTTGCAGAGGCCAAGCTGCCAGGACTGCAGGAGGATCGTGAGGGTTGAGCCCCTGTGTGGGAGACTGTACCTCAGAAGATACGAACCATCGACTTAGAATTATGTCAGATGTCACTCGACGAAGTGAGGACCACAGTACAGCTCAAGTACGATAAAATATATTACAAACTTGTTATTAAGTTTACAAACCACGAGTTTTAAAGCGCGAAAGCTACAAACCTATTACACAATGACATCCTGGATACTAAACAAAAAGATACATCAAACCCGTACAATGTACCTACTAGCAACAACCCACTCAAAGCGGTGAGCAAGGCTCCTAGCAAACGAAGCCACCCTCAGGGGTTGCTCCCTCTGATTAGAACTGAGAAGAGAAAAAGAAAGCACCTGTATCAGAAAAAAACTACCACAAAGTTATGAGCATCTAATGCTCAACAAGTCTTATCAGACAAAATGGCTATCTACAACCGACTCCTAAAAATGAGAGGACTGATTCACCAGGGTTGGTTAATTGCAAAAACAGCGGTACAAGTGAATCCTTACTTTTAAGTTTTAGCAGTAAATTAAGTATCGAAATTTAAATTTAGTTTGTACTATCAACCACTACAATCATGGTTGTCAATCAAATTATGATAAACAACTCAAACATCTCATATTTACTTTCAGCATCATTCTTTTACTTTTTACTACGATGTGACGCAGCGAAACAAGTGGTACTCGTTACTGTGAGGGACAGCGATTCAAATCCATTTACATCTAGTTAGAGAAACCTGATTATACGACATGTACACGCTTCTCGAAAGCCGCACATGACAATTTTTCACGCCAATGATACATAGCACCGATCCGATGCTCACCTCTCCCGAACAGTAGTCCTCCATGCGATAACTACATCGAATCTAGCCATGGTTAGCCCTAAAGCTCTCTTTTTTATCATCTCCAGAAGAGAGGTGCCGTTACGTCCAAATACTGCGCACATTAGGCTGCTTCAGTTCTCTGGAGCCCATACACCCAGTATATAATCAGTACTATTTAAACTTAGCTCGACAGGGCCGACAACGAACGGTCTTTAATTGACACAGACAGGACTACAACACATTGGCTATGCATCCGCAATGGACACACGCTGTGTTACAACTTACTTCTCTGTTCGGTCTCCATTTTATTTCTTATGACTAATAAACCTCCTGTACCAACCTATAGCTCGCGAGTGAAGACTTATCCACTCGACTTCTACTGTTAAAAGAACTATTAGCTTAGCTGTACATCAAGTTACCTCTATCAAAAATACTAACCCAAGGTAGGATTCTATAAATGTAACAATTGTTTCAATCAACCCCTATTACTTAGTGCACATCACATAATATATTAACCATCTAAAGTGATCAAAGTAAAGTAAAATAATTTGAACACAAGATAATGCATTGGGGCTTGCCTAGGCTTTGATCAGTGTTAGACTCCTCAACTACGAAATCGGCGTCGATCGGGGTTTCCTGAACCTCCTAATGATATTCCATAATCTCTTCTTGAACTTCTTTAGATCCTATATGAAATGATATGCACACAATGAAAATGATGCGCTTTTATAACTTTTATAAATAAAACTAATTAGTAATAATACATGAATTTGAAAAGCAAAAGTAATTAAATATGATTATAAACAATTTTAATACTGTTCTTTAAGACATAAAATTAATTTTAAAGCTTTCATAATATAAATAAAATTATTTTCGAATTTTCCATAATTTTATAGGATTTATTGAAAACAAAAAGATTTTATAATGATTTAAATACTTGATACAAGGAATAAATTGTTTATAAAATTTTATTTATCGAAATAAATTATAATATTTTGCCAAACCAGTAAAAATTAAATAAATAAACAGAAAAGTAAATTTTATAACATTTTTACACGCTGATAAAAATATAGTAATGCATTTCTTGTTTATTATGTGATCTTGATAAATTAAATTATATTAATGCACAAAATGAAAATTACTCAGCTCCAGAATATTTTTCTAGTTGAGAGAAACCTAACAAAATTTATTTCATAATTTTATGAGAAAAATTAATTTTCTATGAATTTTACAGGATTAAATGGTTTTCTGGACATTTAAAGAAATGCTTTCTGCAATATAAAATTCCAGCCGCTGGGAAGGTGGCCACACTGTGGTCCACACGGTTGCCACAAAGGATCCCCGCCACACGGAATCCGGGCCGTGCTTCAGCGAGCCCAGCTGGCCGGCCAGGGCGCGGTGGCCGGAACCCGGCGGCGCCTCGCCGACGGGCGACTGCCGGCGGCCAACAGGGCCAACCAGAGAGCCAAAATGACGCTCACGGTTCCATGAGCTCTGGGATGGGGTTGCCGGACGGAGATACCTGCCAGAAAGTGGTCGGCGGTGAGGTTCGGTGCAACACAACATTCGGCGAGGTTGCGCAGGCAGTGTAGTCAACAAAACTAGAAAGAGTTTGCACTGGGAGCTGTACCGTCGTGTGTAGAAGGCCGGCACGTAGCTTGTCCACGTCGAAAACACCCGTATCAGGGAGCTCGGCGGAGGGGTGGTCGGAGTTCCGACGAACGGCGCCTAGGAGATTCAAAATCCAGCACCATAAAGCGACGCAATTGCTTGGTTCTCGCGTAAGGAAGTTGCACCGATGAGCTAGGAACAGGGTGACAAAAGAACTTGAGACGAGCTCACCGGAGTCGGCCGGATTTCGAAGAATGGCCGCGGCTTCAGAAAAACGAGCTTTGGAGAAAAAGCTTCAAATCCCAGTGATTTCTGACGAGTCCAGGGGGCTATCGGCGGTGGAGGATCAATCACAACCAGCGTGCTCACTGTGGCCCTGATTCGAAAACAACCAAGGTCTGGGGACGGCGTGAGCGAAAGAACCAGAGAGAGAGAGAGAGCTGAACGGTGGCGGCCAGCTGGGGAAAGAAGAAAGCGGTGGTGTCACTGCCAGGTGGGGCCCGCTGCTATTTTTCCATTTTTCTGATTTTCTGCCAATTCAAAAGCTGCAATTTTCGGATTGAAACACAGACTTCTCGAGCTCAACTTTTTCTCAAACTTTGCAGAAGTGTTAAACGTTTTGAAATGAACAACTTTCCTTTTTGGGCCATGTTCAAATTCAATTTCAAAAACTTGTTATAAATTCAGGAAGATATTTAAACAATTGAAACAAAACGTTTATTTGGCCCCTTTAAATTCTTATAAAAAGTATTATAAATTTTTCTAAATTCAAGTCTTGATAAGGCCTTTCAAATAAAAATTTTATTTCACATATTTTCTCTGAAAAGTTTTGATCCTTCATTTTAAAATTTTGAATTTGAACCCAAATTTTGAAATTTTAGTTTGCATTCATTTGTTCCCTTTTTGGAGCTAAATAAATTTTGAAACTTTGTAGAGCTACAACTCTTTTCAAGAGAAACAAATTTTATTGTGGGCCCAAGTTCAGAATCAAAATAAATTTCATTCTATAAACTTTAGAAAACAGAAAACCAATTAAAGGAGGAATTTCATTTGGCCCTTTTGATTTTTTTAATTGAATTTTATAAAATGTTCTAAAATTCAGTTCTTTACAAAACCTTTCAAATGAGATTTTTATTCGCAACATTCCTTTGAAAATTTTGAACTTGCATTTTTGACGTTTGAAGTAAATTTGAAATTTAAACTGGAAACTCATTTTGATTTCGGTTTTCGAAAGTTCGAATTAACAACTTGCTGCTTTATTCAAAATGTGAAGTGTTACACCCTGGCAAGGTGGAATCGCATGAGAATTAGTGGCCATAAGTGGGTTTCTCCGTGGCGAACCTATCTGGAGTGAAGCACATAATGGGGGAGGTGGCGGCGAGGCCGGTGCCAACGAGCGTCGTCGCCGAGGTCCTGGATGTTCATCCCCACCGCGTGCTGCTCCCTACAGCCGGCGCCTCCACCTCAGGCAGCTGGTGGCGCCGGCGTTGGGATCTAGAGGCTTCGGGTGCCGCTGCGGTGTGGAGACCGGGCGAGAGCGAGAAGGCGCGTGCCCGGCAGCAGCACTCCTGGCGGCAGGGCGGTCGTGTGCTTGGCGGCACTCTCGACGGCAGGACGTTCACGTGGCCAAGGGCACGCCGGTTGCGTGTCAGAATCCCGGCGACAGTCGCGTGAAGACTGCTGGCGGATACGGCACCACCGGGCGATGCGGGTTGCCCTAGCGGCATCACCCCTCATACGAAACGGCCCGGCGGGCTTGCGGCATGGCCCGCGCCACTTTCATACATATGCCCAAGCCCGTTGCCAAGATGCAACCACCGGCTACGGTTAGTGCTGAAATAGATGCCTTTTGGCAATTGTCGCGCAATCGCTTCCTTGCTGCACGTGCATGCCATCGGCTGCACCATTCACTGCAACCGTGTTTGGGTCGTCACGCTGTCTGGATCTGTTGCCGTTTGACTGGGGTATGGTAACTTGGTAAGCTGCCATGGTTGCGTTGTGAAGGGACGTCTCTGAGGTCACCAAGCGCAGTGTGGTTGGGTGCCCGGCGCAGAGGCGCGCTCGGTGCTAGTTTCTCATGTGAGGATGGGAGGGGCGTGGGCCTGCCGGCCAAGGCGGTCGGTCCAGTGCAGGTACGATAGAGACGCCAGCTAGAGGCTGCAGCATGCGCGGGGGTAGGAGGGGCGCCCGACTGATGGCTCGCAGTTTGGTTAGCCCCCGCCACCTCCACTGCCGATCATCTCCGGCGGCACCCCCACACCTCCACCGCCGCCCTCCACTGCCCCGCTCTAATTTGGCATGCGGCATCCCTGTCCCGACACCGCCCACCACCGGCAACCTCCACCACAGCCGGCGCCACGCCACCCCACGCATTCATTTATTCCCTTTTTGAAGCTAAATAAATTTTGAAACTTTGTAGAGTTATATCCCTTTTCAAGAGAAAAACTTTTATTGTGGGCCCAAGTTCAGAATCAAAATAAATTTCATTCTATAAACTTTAGAAAACAGGAAACCAATTAAAGGAGGAATTTCATTTGGGCCTTTTGATTTTTTAATAGAATTTTACAAAATTTTCTAAAATTCAGGTCTTTACAAAACCTTCAAATGAGATTTTTATTCGCAACATTTCTTTGAAAATTTTGAATTTGCATTTTGACGTTTGAATTAAATTTGAAATTTAAACTGGAAACTCATTTTGATTTTCTTTTGAGCTCAGTTTCCGAAAGTCCGAATTAATAACTTGCTGCTTTATTCAAAATGTGAAGTGTTACAGTTCTCCCACCTTACAAAAATCTCATCTCGAGATTTAGAATAGAAGAGGGGGGAAATACATCAAAGAGTGTGAAGAAACTCTTGAAAATTTGCTTGCAAATACTCTTCTGTCTCCCAGGTTGCTTCATCTGCAGTGTGATTACTCTATTGGATCTTAAAAAATTTCTGAGTCTTGTTTCTTGTTACTCAGTCCTTGTGATCGATAACACGTATTGGTTGTTTTGAATAAGTAAGAATAGGTTGCAGTTGCTCAATTTTTGGAATAACCACATCTCTCGGAGCTTTCAAGCACTTCTTCAGTTGGGAAACGTGGAAAGCATTGTGCACTTCGACCAAGCTTGCTGGTAACTCCAGTTGATACGCCACGGGTCCACATTGTTCAATGATGGAAAATGGACCAATGTATCGTAAAGCTAGTTTACCTCTTATCCCAAACCGGTGTACCCCTTTCATGGTCAAAACTCGGAGGTACACTAGATCACCCGCTGAAAAGACAAGGGGTCGACGTCGCTTGTCAGCATAGCTTTTCTGTCTAGGCTGGGTAGCTTTAAGGTTAGATTGAATTAGCTTTACTTTTTCTTTGGCTTCTTGAACTAGATCAGGTCCAAATATAACTCTCTTCCAAGTAGGAATAGATAACGGCTGAAGCTGTCCTGCTGACCTCAAATGATCTGCCTTGACCTTTCGACAAGTGTCGCGTTTCGCAACATACCTAGCAATCTCCCGCTTCATTCGAGTCCACCAAAACTTGTGCAGATCTTGATACATCTTGTTGCTTCCCAGATGAATTGAATACTTGGAAAGATGAGCCTCCTCGAGAATCTTCTTTCTTAGCTTATGGTTCTTCGATATTACTAATCTTCCGTTGAACCGTAAGACTCTTTCATTGTCTTGGTGAAAGCACTTGTCAGTATTGGCCTTTACTCTTTCTCGGAGATGTGCCATACCCTTATCCTTCTTCTGAGCTACAACATTCTCCTCACGAATTGTAGGTACAAGGGCAAGGTTATACAAGGCTAGATGAGGTAGCACTCATAGAGCAGGCTCTTCATCTGAGGTTTGCGACAGTTGATTGAAATTGCACTGGGCTTTACAACTAAGCACGTCTACCACCACATTAGCTTTCCCTGGATTATAATGAATTTCTAATTCATAATCCTTAATCAACTCTAACCATCTTCTCTGCCTCATGTTGAGATCTGCTTGTGTGAAGAGATACTTCAGGCTCCTTTGATCAGTATAAAGATTTACCGAATTACCCATGAGGTAGTGTCTCAAGATCTTCAAAGCTAGAACTACTGCGAGTAGTTCCAAATCATGAGTTGGGTAGTTCTGTTCATGCTTATAGAGCTGTCGGGAAGAGTAAGCAATGACTCTTCCTTCTTGCATCAGAACACACCCAAGACCTGTGCTTGAAGCAGTACACATCAAAGGGCTTTCCAATGTCCGGTTTGGCTAACACTAGGGCAGTAGTGAGATGCTTCTTCAAGGATTGAAATGCTTCTTCGCAGGCTCGTCCCATAAAAACTTGTTATCTTTATTCAAGAATTCTGTCATTGGTTTGGCTATCTTGGAATGAATTTTCGGTAGTAACCTGCCAAACCAAGAAAACTGCGAATCTCCGAAACTGAGGAGGGAGACTTCACTATGTCTTCAACCTTACTTGGGTCCACGGAGATTCTTTTTGAAGATACCACGTGACTCAAGAATGGTACTTCCTTCAGCCAAAACTCACACTTGCTAAACTTCGCGTAGAGTCGATGTTCTCTCAATCTTTGTAACACAATCCGGAAATGTTCCGCATGCTCTTCTTCTATCTTCGAGTAGATAAAAATGCCATCGATAAATACGACAACAAACTTATCTAATTCTGTCATGAAGACCGAATTCATCAGATACATGAAGTGCACTGGTGCATTGGTTAATCCGAAAGACATAACCAAAAACTCATAGAGTCCATATCTGGTGGAGAAAGTAGTCTTCGGAATATCCTCTTCTTGAACTTTGATCTGATGATACCCAGAACGAAGATCGATCTTGGAGAATACTGTGGCACCAACCAGTTGATCAAAAAGGATATCAATGCAAGGAAGAGGGTACTTTTTCTTGATAGTTACGGCATTCAAGGGTCGATAGTCTATACAGAGACTCAACGACCCATCCTTCTTCTTCACAAACAGCACTGGACAAACCCATGGTGATGAACTAGGCCGAATAAATACCTTATCCATAAGCTTCTTAAGTTGCACATTCAATTCGGCTAATTTTCGAGGTGCCATCTTGTAGGGTTGTTTTGATATTGGAGCCGTAGCTGGTTGAAGTTCAATCTTAAAGTCAATCCCTCTGTCGGGTGGCATCCTAGGTACGTCTTCTGAAAACACATGTAAAAACTCACATACTACAGAAATTTCTTCAAGCTTCTTCTCAACCACATGGTAGACCACTGATTGCGAAGATTCTGAATTTTCCAACTCTAAGCAATGATGCCCATGGATAGGTGATCGAAGCTGAACAATACTAGCGGCTATATCCAAAATAGCCCCATGATGTTTCATCCAGCACGTACCTAGAATAGCATCAATGCCTTGCCCTTCTAACACTATGAACTTGATCAAGTATAACTTCCCTCCAAGATCAAGTGGTGCATCTCTCACTTCCATCGTAGCTATAAGAGTCCCTCCTGGAGACTTAATAGTATATGGCGATTTCATGACGCTTTGCTTTATGCCATGCTCTTGAACAAATGAATGGCTGATGAAATTATGAGACGCACCAGAATCAAATAACACGAGGGCAGGGTTTCCATCAAGCAGAAACGTACCAATGAGCAGAGTCGCATCCTTAGGAATATCCTCAGTCTTCATGTAGTTCACATGGCCAGTCTTGACTGCTGGTTTTAGTTGACCTGGCCTGCGGTTTCCACCCTCAGGCTGCTCTCGGGGTGCCATTCCTTGCTGCTTCAGCAGTCGGCAATCCCTTGCAAAGTGCCCTGTACGACCAAAGTTAAAACAAGGATAGGATTCTGGTCGCACCTCTACTGCGGTGGTCGAATGCCCACTGAAGGTTCAGGGGCCAGGACAGGAAGACGATACATGCTTTGCTGCTACTGCTGCTGAGGAGGATGGTAAACTGGACGCTGTAAAGGAGTAGATCGATACTGCTGTCCAGTTGGAGAAGTATACAGCATGCGATAATTCTGTGGTGCACTGCTAGATGGTCCGGTAGAAGAACGCTTCTTGGTGATCAACTTGCGCATCTTGTCCTCAACAAAAATTGCTTGATCTACCAGATTGTTGAAATCATGAAACTCAGCAGTAGAGAGCTTATCCTCCATTTCTTCTAACAAACCATTGTAGAAGCAAGCTCTCTTCTTCTTTTCAGTGTTGACATCATTCAGGGCATACTGAGCAAGATAGTTGAATTGTTGCACATATTTCATTATTGACTTACTACCTTGCTTCAAGTTGAGAAACTCTAGCCTCTTGATTTCCATAACGCCTTCAGGAATATGATAGGCGCGAAAAGCAGAGCGAAACTCATCTCACGTATATCGGTGATTGGCGGACTGCATGACACGAAAGCTCCGCCACCAAACACCGGCTTCGTTCTGAAGTTGATGAGCCGCAAAAAAAACCTTTTCATGCTGACCACATCTCAAAAATTCAAGCTTCTCTTCAATGTTGCACAGCCAATGGTCAGCATCAAGGAGAACCTTTGCACGGGTGAAAACTAGCGGTTGTGTACGTAGGAAATCTGAGAGATCAGTTTCACGGCCAGCTTCACCTCCACCACGTGGAGCCAGATATTGAGCAATGGCTTGAAGAGCGCCAGTTTGCTCTCGACGGTTGCGTTCCATCTCCATAAGCACTTCAGCCATTGTTGGTGGGGATGGTTGTGGCAAGGCTTCCTGCTGAGAGTTTTTCCCTTCCTCAGTACGCTCCATCCTGTAAAAGATAATTAAAATGTCTCAATCAACAACCTGTCTTCAGAAGCGCTCCATAAATTTTGTACAATCTGCCCTAACTGCAATATAGTCAAAATTGGAAGTAAATTTGAATCCCAACATTTGGCTGAGTCAAAATTTTAAAACCTTTTTGAACATTTGAGACAATTTCTTTTAAAGTGATTTGGTTGTAATTACCGATTTTAAATGCAATGAACAATTTGCAATCGACCTATCGAACCTTACAAAAATAAAAACTAAGTCATATAAGTGACTGTACATGACCTCGGTGGTCCACGAACTAAATCAATTTCTAAACGAACTACCAATCTATAGTTAGTTCACCACAACAGTCACCTATTACAGCTAACACTAAGAATAGTCCTTAGTTGGGCTTGAACTAAGGTTCGACACCATAGTTAGAGTTTTAAAAATAGCTTTAAAGCCGTACTGCTTCAGATATTGTTATGATACCAGCTGTGACAGTCCGTACCTTAGAAGATACGAACCATCAACCTCAGGATCATATCGGATGTCACTTGGCGAAGCGAGGACCATAGTACAACTAAACACGATAAAATATATTACAAACTTGTTATTAAGTTTACAAACCAAGAGTTTTAAAGCGCGTAAGCCATAAACCTATTACACAAGGGCATCTTGATACTAAACAGAAGGATACATCGAGCCCGTACGATGTACCTACTAGGAACAACCCACTCAAGGCGGCGAGCAGGCTCCTAGCAAACAAAGCCACCCTCTGGGGTTACTCCCTCTGACTGAAACTGAGAAGGGAAAGAGAAATCACCTGCAACAGAAGACAACAACCACAAAGCTATGAGCATCTAATGCTCAGCAAGTCTTATCCGACAAAATAGCTATCTAAAGTCGACTCTTAAAAATGAGACGATTGACTCACCATGGTTGGTTAATTGCAAAAGCAGCGTTACAAGTGAATCTTTACTTTCAAGTTTTAGCAGTAAATTAAATATCAAAATTTGAATTTAGTTTGCACTATCAACTACTATAACCATGGTTGTCAAGCAAATTATGATAAACAACTTAAACAGCTCATATTTACTTTCACCTTAATTCTTTTACTTTTTACTACGATATGACGCAGTGAGACAAGTGGTAATCGTTACTGTGAGCGACAGTGATTTGAATCGATTTACATCTAGTTAGAGAAACCTGATTACACGACATGTACATGCTTCTTGAAAGCCGACATGGCAACTTTTCACGCCAATGATACATAACACTGGTCCCATGCTCACCTCTCGAGCAGTGGTCCTTCATATGATAACCACACTGAGTCTATCTATGGTTAACCTCAAATCTCTCCTTTTTATCATCTTCTAAAGAGAGGTTCTGTTATGTGCAGATACTATGCACATTAAGCTACCTCAGTTTTCTGGGGCTCATACACCTAATATGTAATTAGTAATATTCAAACTTACTCGACAGAGTCGACAACGAACGGTCTTTAATCTACACAGACAAGGCAAGGCTACAACATATTGGACATGCATCCGCAATGGACACATGTCGTGTTACAATTTACTGCTCTGTCCGGTCTCTATTTTATTTCTTATGACCAATAAACCTCTCTGTATCAACCTATAGCTCGTGAGGGAAGACTTATCCACTCGACTTCATTGGACCACAACCTTTAATTAGCATCAAAGATCTGTCGTTAAAAATACACAATTAACATTGGCTGGTCCGTCGGTAAAAGTTTGTAACAGACGGACCAAAGATCTGTCGTTAAAAATACGCAATTAACATTGGCTGGTCCGTCGGTAAAAGTTTGTAACAGACGGACCGTTGTTAATTCTAATTTTAAAAAGAGACGCTGTCAGTATTATTACTCATTTTCATCAAACAGTCGGTTATTATTTGTAAAACAACCTAATCCCGCCTCATTTTTCCCTGAGCCCGCGCACCCTGCTCTCTCTCTTCTCTTTTTCCTCTCGCCGACAACTCTCGCT
>BCLG01000297.1:112397-123231 GCA_001602295.1 Zoysia matrella
CGCGGCGCCCCCTGACCCCTGCGCCAGGCATCACGAGGTTGCAGCAGAGACGATGCTGCTGCAAAGACATCAGTGCTTCAGGTACTTCGAGCCAATGATACATTTTCCCCTGTGTGCTAATAACATTTTTACATCATCTTAATTTCTATTTTTTTTTTCCATTGCAGTTCTCATGAACCACTTGAATTATTTATCGTGATGGAATCAGCCTCATTTTCTGACAGGAAAGGTATTTCAGATGTGTGCTTTTACATGTTGCTATTGTTATTGCATTACTCTTTGTAGCTCCCTCTGTATTTCAACAGGATAATGTGATCACTTTAAATATACAGCTTCAGATGGCATTTTTCTATTGATTATGCTGAGGTAGATAGATAAGTAAGCTGTCTACATTACATTTGCAGAAACTGATTCGAGTAGGAGCTAAGACTCTGTTGGTGTCATGGAATATCCTGATCAGATGCATTAAGAGCTATCCAAACATTTAAAAAAATGAAAATGGACTATGGGCAAGGAGCGATACCATTAGCTGCTTGAATGATTTCTCACAGCACGACAACATGCTTGTCATGAAGGATTTTTTCTGTGGATCTTTACAGTTGATTGCTAGGGGATGAATGTTCTTGCTTTTGGATGATTCTTGATGAGGATGAATCAATGAAGAAATCGCGGTGCCAAGAAATGATAGATCTTAATTTTACAGGTGTTTTCCTTTGCGCAAAGCTGTTTGCCCCCCTCACCCCATTTTGTAACCTCAATTCCTTTCACCCATCTGACTGTAGCAGATTTTCGGTAGGCGGCAACAAATGTAATGTTGAAGCAAGGTATGAAATGCTTTGTCCTTTTTCTTTAGCAATAGTTTATCCAAGTGGAACATGAGGTAGGTTGAATGACTAGAAAAGAAGCCAATGTGCCATGTTGCATTAATGGTTTCAGCTCTAATACTAATAGGCTACTTTGTTGCCGAGGTTTATAGCCCAGACTACTTTAACAGCCTGTTGTTTCTATGATTTCTCTAATCCGTTCTCCTTTTGAAGTTTGTTTAGATATATCATATTCTTTTTCTGCACTATACTTCCTTCATGATAGTATTGTATACCATAATTAGGCATGGTACTTGAATTAAATTTGATTCGTTTCCTCTGATGGTTTGATTCATTTGACTTCTTCAATCTGTTTATCCTCAGTCCTCATTTTTGACAGCGCTCTTTGCAGGTTTAGTTTGTCACTTTGGGCAGGGATTGTATATCCTATTCAGCGCTTTGAACCTTAGGCAGTGGTTTCATGTTCACTATCTGCGCACCATAATGAGTAAGTTTCATTAGTTGTATCATGGCATCAATCATTTGTTTTGTACTATATATAATAATCTGCCACAACAACTTGGTCTGAAACTCAACTGAATTATTGTCTAAACTTCAACAATGATAAAAATATTTCACTTTTAAGCAAGAATCATTTATAAAATAAAAGTGACCCCCTTTCTGGACTTATTGGCTGACTGCATAAATAATTTTAAAAGAATAAAAAAAAAGGTTTAAGGGCTGTGTATCCTGATATGATTCCTCTACGATTTCAAAGTGAAAATAAAGATGCTATTGTTTTTCTTTCTTGGCTGTAAGGAGCAGCAGTGATGTTATTTACAGTAGAACATCATGCTACAATACTTATTAAGTTGTTATAATCCTCCCATAAAACTGTGTTCTGTATAATGTATTTACAGCATGATCCACATCATTTGTATATAGCCTGCTTTTTTTTCTGACAGAACGTTCTTATCCATTTCGATTAATGGCATGTTGTCCTCTTGCTCTAGTTGCATGGAGTTGATGATAACATTGGGAAGAGCAAAAGGATCCTTTCGGCAATGTCAAAAAGGATGGACAAGAACAAGTGGATCGTTGGAGGGATCATTGCAACTCTTGTTCTTGCCATCCTTGTCATACTGTACTTCAATTTCACCCATCAATCATGATTCCTCCAGGTAGGTCCCCCTTCTACTAAAATTTTTCATATGCCTTTTTATTCTGTATGCAACAGCTAAGTCATTAACAAAACATTTGAGAGCTACCATTATTGATAGCAACCTCTTATTAAAGTCAAGAACAGTTTTTAGAACTAGCTTACCCCTAGATATAAGCCTTGTTAACCTGGCAAAGATCTACATTGGATTCTTTAGTACCTTGAACAAAGATTTTCATCTTTATCAACTGAAGTGTCACATCCTCTTTGCAGTGTTGAAATCCATATCGGTGGTGCTAAGGGACCTCTTTGCCACGATGATGCATGCAGCCTTGATTGGATCAAAGTGCTCATGGCGATTTGTTTTGGACAACTTAGCTAGAGTTGAAAACTTTGTTAATGACTTCTAGAGATGTATTTGCTTTGAATTATGTGTTTACAATGTTATATGACATTTATTGATAATTTTAATATAAATTGTGAGCTTTGTTCAATTTATGTGTTTTATGAGTGTGAATTGTATATTATCTGAATTTGTACATTATTAAATTTATAATCTGCATCAAACCATCTGTCGCTATATCCGTTGTATAACGACCGACCGTCTGTTGGTATAAGTCATTATTTGCATCGGACGGTCTGTCGGTATAAGTGGTCCGTTGGTATATCTATATACCGATGGCACTATCAACGACAGACCAGGTCTGTGGGTAAATCTTTATATCGACAAACCGTCGGTCGTTATAGCGGGCTTATAGCGACAGAAAAGCAGTCATTATATATGGGTTGTGGTATAGTGCTTCCACCGTTAAAAGAACTATTAGCTTAGCTTTACATCGAGTTACCTATATCAAAAATATTAACTCAAGGTAGGCTTCTATAAATGTAACGACGGTTTCAATCAATTCCTATTATTTAGTGCACATCATATAACATACTAACCATCTAAAGTGATCAAAGTAAAATAATTTAAACACAGGATAATGCACTCAGACTTGTCTGGGTGTTGATCAATGTTAGACTCCTCAACTATGAAATCGGCATCGATTGGGGTTTTCTGAACCCTCTGATGTTATTCCTCGATCTCTTGAACTTCTTCGATCCTATATGAAATGATATGCACACAATGAAAATGATGCACTTTTATACTTTTATAAATAAAACTACTTAGTAATAATACATGAGTTTGAAAAGCAAAGTAATTAAATATGATTATAAACTCATTTAATATGGTTCTTTAAAACATAAAACTAATTTTAAAACTTTCATAGTAGAAAGGAAAATATTTTCGAATTTTCCAAAATTTTACAGGAATTGTTGAAAACAAATAGATTTATAATGATTTAAATACTAGATACGAGGAATAAATCTTTTATAAAATTTTATTTACAGAAATAAATTATAATATTTTGCCAAACCAGTAATGATTAAATAAATAAACATAAAATTAAATTTTATAACATTTTTACATGCTGATAAAAAATTGCAATGCATTTCTTGTTTAATATGTGATCTTGATTAATTAAATTATTTTAATGCATAAAATGAAAATTACTCAGCTCCAGAATATTTTTCTAGTTGAGAGAAACTTAAAAAAATTTATTTCATAATTTTGTGAGCAAAAATAAATTTTCTATGAATTTTAAATGATTAAATGGTTTTCTGGACATTTAAATAAATGGTTTCTGAAATATAAAATTCCAGCCGCTGGGAAGGCGTCCACAGTGTTGTCCACACGGTTGCCAGAAAGGATCCCTTGTAGCCACACGGAATCCGGGCCGTGCTTCAGCCAGCCCAGATGGCCGACCATGGCGCGGTGGCCGGAACCCGGCCGCGCCTCACCGGCGGGCGACTGCCGGTGGCCAAGCGGGCCAACCCGAGAGACAAAATGACCCTCACGGTGCCAGGAGCTCTGGGATGGGGTTGCCGGACGGAGATACCTACCGAAAAGCGGTCGGCGGCGAGGTTCGGCGAAACACAACATTCGGAGAGGTGGCGCAGGCAGTGTAGTCGACGAAACTAGAGAGCATCTGCACTGGGAGCTTCACCATCGCGTGTAGAAGGCCGGCACGTAGCTTGTCGACATCGAAAGTGCCCGTAGCAGGGAGCTCGTCGGAGGGGTGGTCGGAGTTCTGACGAACGGCGCCTAGGAGATTCAAAATCCTGCACCATAAAGCGACGCAATTGCTTGGTTCTCGCCTCCAGAAGTTGCACCGATGAGCTAGGAACAGGGTGATAAAAGAACTTGAGACGAGCTCACCGGAGTCGGCCGGATTTCGAAGAATGGCGGCGGCTTCAGAAAAACGAGCTTTGGAGAAAAAGCTTCAAATCCCAGTGATTTCGGACGAGTCCAGGGGGCTATCGGCGGTGAAGGATCAATCACAACCAGCGTGCTCACTGTAGCCCTGATTCGAAAACAACCAAGGTCTGGGGACGGCATGAGCGAAAGAACCAGAGAGAGAGAGAGCTGAACGGTGGTGGCCAGTACAAGCAGCTGCGTAGAGCAACGGGGAAGAGCGGTGTCGCGCTGGCCATTGGAGAAGAAGCCAGGCGGTGGTGCGCTGGCCAGCTGGGGAAAGAAGAAAGCGGTGGTGTCACTGCCAGGTGGGGCCCGCTGCTATTTTTCCATTTTTCTGATTTTCTGCTAATTCAAAAGCTGCAATTTTCGGATTGAAACACAGACTTCTCGAGCTCAACTTTTTCTCAAACTTTGCAGAAGTGTTAAACGTTTTGAAACGAACAACTTTCCTTTTCGGGCCATGTTCAAATTCCAATTCAAAAACTTGTTATATATCCAGGAAGATATTTAAACAATTAAAACAAAACGTTTATTTGGCCCCTTTAAATTCTTATATAAAGTATTATAAATTTTTCTAAATTCAAGTCTTGATAAGGCCTTTCAAATAAAAATTTTATTTCACATATTTTCTCCGAAAAATTTAGATCCTTCATTTTAAAATTTTGAATTTGAACCCAAATTTTGAAATTTTAGTTTGCATTCATTTGTTCCCTTGTTGGAGCTAACTAAATTTTGAAACTTTGTAGAGTTATAACTCTTTTCAGGAGAAACAAAATTTATTGTGGGCCTAAGTTCAGAATCAAAATAAATTTCATTCTATAAACTTTAGAAAACAGTAAACCAATTAAAGGAGGAATTTCATTTGGGCCTTTTGATTTTTTAATAGAATTTTACAAAATTTTCTAAAATTCAATTCTTTACAAAACCTTTCAAATGAGATTTTTATTCGCAACATTCCTTTGAAAATTTTGAACTTGCATTTTTGACGTTTGAATTAAATTTGAAATTTAAACTGGAAACTCATTTTGATTTTTTTTTTGAGTTCGGTTTTCGGAAGTTTGAATTAACAACTTGCTGCTTTATTCAAAATGTGAAGTGTTACACCCTGGCAAGGTGGAATCACATGAGAATTGGTGGCCATAAGCGGGTTTCTCCGTGGCGAACGTATCTGGAGCGAAGCACATAATGGGGGAGGTGGCGGCGAGGCCGAAACCAATGGGCGTCGTCGCTGAGGTCCTGGATGTTCATCCCCACTGCGTGCTGCTCCCTGCAGCCGGCTCCTCCACCTCGAGCAGCTGGTGGCGGCGGCGTTGGGATCTAGAGGCTTCGGGTGCCGCTGCGGTGTGGAGACAGGGCGAGAGCGAGATGGCGCGTGCCTGGCATTAGCACTCCCGGCGGCAGGGCAGTCGTGTGCTCCGCGGCACTCTCGACGGCAGGACGGTCGCATGGCCAAGGGCGCGCCGGTTGCGTGCCAGAATCTCGGCGACTGTCGCGTGAAGACTGCGGGCGGATGCGGCGCCACCAGGCGATGTGGGTTGCCCTAGTGGCATCACCCCTCATACGCGGGCCCGCGCCACTTTCATACATATGCCCAAGCCCGTGGCCAAGATGCAACCACCGGCTATGGTTCGTGCTGAAATAGATGCCTTTTGGCAATTGCTGCCGCAACCGCTTCCTTGCTGCACGTGCATGCCATCGGCTGCACCATTCGCTGCAACCGTGTTTGGGTTGTCATGCTGTCTGGATCTGTCACCCTTTGACTGTGGTATGGTAACTTGGTAAGCTGCCATGGTTGCGTTGGGAAGGGATGTCTCTGAGGTTGCCAAGCGCAGTGTGGTTGGGTGCCCGACGCAGAGGCGCGCTCCGTGCTAGTTTCTCATGTGAGGATGGGAGGGGCGTGGGCCTGCCGGCCAAGGCGGTCGGTCCGGTGCAGGTATGATGGAGACGCCAGCTTGAGGCCGCAGCATGCGCGGGGGTAGGAGGGGCGCCCGACCGATGGCTCGCAGTTTGGTTAGCCCCCGTCGCCTCCACTGCCGACCATCTCTGGCGGCACCCCCACCGCCTCCACTGCCGCCCTGCACTGCCCCGCGCTAATTTGGCATGCAGCATCCCTGCCTTGACACCGCCCACCACCGGCAACCTCCACCACAGCCGGCGCCACGCCACCCCACCCGCACGGCGCACCCCACCACCATACATTCCTTCTTCCAATTTCTATGTCTTGAGATGGAGAGGATGAGCGTTGCGGTCCAAATTCACGCATTTAAAAGATTTTTTGGTGACGATGGCACTGGCTGCTACGCCGCGAGCTCGACTATGACATGTTAGACTGAGTGCTAAAATGTGTGGCTCACAGTTGTGGCAGATAACTAAACAGTTGACGAACAATTTATGACACTACTAAAGTTATACGTGGCAAATTTAAACACCAACCAAACAGTCAAACCTCTGCAAGATCACCACTGCAAAAAATAACGATAGTTTGTTATATTATCAATGACAAACTCAAGAAAACATCAAAATCAAGGAAACTATATTTTTATTTCTTTCTCAATATGTTGTTATGTTTTCAAATAATGAGTTGACATAGATGAATCACAAAGATACCATGTAGAGATTGGAGGATAAATGGAATTCATGAATGTTAATATGTATCCCATGAGAAAAGATGGTGTTGCAAGCTCTGTTTTACACTTTTTATTTGAGAAATGGTTCTCCGTTTAGATGTCTGCATAGTGCTTTTATGCTTGAGACAATTTAATACATCCTCTGGTCTAAAAAAAAAGAAGATATTTTTGACAATGTTTTGGTCAAACATTGGGAATACAAATTACAAAAAAACTTAAATTTGTTAATTTTAGAAGTATGAGAATCATATGATTAGATTTGTATTAAAACAACTTTTATAAAAGTATACATATATCAATTTTTATTAAATAATTTTTATAGAAAAAATAGGAATCAAAGTTATGCTTTGGAGACCATGTTGTTCACAAAACTGACTTCATTTTTGATACAGTAGAATGTAGCTTTTCATATCTACCGTACTCAGATTTATTGCATCATGTGATGAGATTTTGCGGATCTTTGGGCGACCAAGAGACTGCATTCAAATGCCCCATGGTCTCCACTTTTTCATGCATGTTGCAGAGCATAGTGGAGTCGAGGTCCTGACAATGAACTTGAGTCGAAGACGACTCCAAAAACAATAAGATGAGGATGATGAGGATATCACTCATTTGGATACACAACACCCCTCTAATTCCCATGGAAGGTACAATCACGAGGGCTCATGCAAGATAGTTGATATTAGAGGTGAGCTCATTTTTAAGCCCTTATTTACCTTATTTTAAGAATATATTGCTACCTAATGACTATCATAGTTAAGAACAATGGAGAGGATCAAGAGAAGTTGCAGAATGACTTGAAGATGCACATTACCAGGAAGGATATTCAATTCTGAAATGAGTTTGAATTCATCTCGGGTTTGAGTCCTAGTTGGATTACAGAAGCAACATGCACTAAAACAATCGACCAGATCACAAATGAATTTTGTTTTGGTCTTTCTGGATATGGATGAAAAGCTAAGGAGATAAGCTTTTCAATAGATCTAATCCTGTACAAAAATATTTCCTAGATCTTCGAAAATCACTAAAACATTATAACATCCAGAATCTGTCAGAGTGTTGTGCCACCATCTTGGGTCATTCGGCATTGTATCCTGTTAGGCTCATTAGGACTTGGATTTTGCTTAGATCATTCTATTTTCATACAGTTTCACCAACAGTTTGTGAGACCCCAATTTATTAGTTTAATTCAAGTTTCGTATTTGTATTGCACTCTTCTTTGTTTTTGCTTGTGTTCTTTGATTCACAGGTAAGGATTAGCCTTCTTGGCGAGGTCAACTGGTAGCATACGGTTGATAACTATAGGAGAAGTGGTGCTGCGATTGAGGGGTTCGAATCGTGTTGATTCGAGGCCAGATCGATTGTGTGTTGCATCTCCACCAAATTAAAAATTATCATGACCTGACGGAAGATCGGGAACCACAGACACATCAAGTGGTAATCAGATTTTCAGATACACCATCAGGTTCAATTTATCCTTTGTGATTTTGTATTTATCGTATCGTCCACAGAAAAGCCGCTACAAAAAAATAGTAGATTGGTACCAAGCCATATTTAACCTTTGCATAATTTTTATTTCAGAGTCTGTAGTGTTGAATTTGTGTCCTTACACTGTGTTTTGGTTGTTGGATTTCAATTTTTTTTCATCTAGTTGTTTTCCTTCGCCGTTCATTACTTGAGTCATTCATATATATTATTGGGTAAATTTCTTATTAGCCATCCAAAAAACTTGTGCTTCCTTATCAATCACTCAAAATTTTGAAGTTCCTTATCAACCACTAATGTTAACTTTCTTTCCTTATTAGCCACTCCTATACATTTGGGGCTTTGAAAAAGACCATTATGTCCTTCTTTCAATTTTTCCTACATTTTATCATTACTCATTTTAGTGGATGTCTTTTTGGTTTTGATGCATCTAAAATTTCCCAAGAAAATTTTTTACTTACAATTCAAATTCAAATTCAAATTTTAAAATTTAATCTGAACTATTTTATTTCCTTTTAAGCTCATGGGCCATAATGTGAATTTGTGAGATAAAATTAATTCCTATAACATTCATTAAAATGGGTAATGAGAAAACTTAGTGAAAAAATGATTGAGGGGCAAATAAGTCTTTTTCAAGCCTCTAAATGTATAGGAATGGCGAAGAAGAATGTTAATATTAGTGGTTGATAAGGAAATTTAAAATTTTGAGTGGCTAATAAGGAATCAAAAGTTTTTTTCAATGGCTAATAAGGAATTGACCCTATATTATTCATGTTCATATCTGTTATCTATTATATTGCATAAAACAATTTCCCCACCCACCCATCCCTTGTTTCAACCACCAAAAGATCCCTAGCATCCACATCATCCATCCATAAGCTTATGCCACATAATCATCTACAAATTTGGCACCGATTGCACTCCAAATCTGTTTTCAGCCTTTACAAAATATCTGATACAAAATCCATCATTAAAATAGTCATAATTTTTGTTTTCGGATTCCAAATTTGACATATAAGTACTTTTAGGATATCCACAGGAAATTTTCTTGACTCTGAAGATATTAGATTAACAATTTCAGATCAGAAGTTTCTACTTTTTCGCTCCAATGTTTTAGCATAGATTTTACAAAAATTTGATATTTTCTCTAAGTCACATATTCCATCAAATTAATCTGACATTTGGTTGTGTATCACCTTTTGTGCTCCTGGTTCAAAGCAAAATATCACAAAAATAAAATAAAAATAAAAAAGTTTTGGACATCTGAGAGCTAGAACTTTTGCTGATTGTGTGTAAGTGCTGAACGCTTTGCTAATTTCTGGAGCTTTATCATTTGAGCTGTTGCTGCCTTTTGATATCTTAGTTCATATTCTTTTAACATATAGATTTTTCATAAGATTGGGCCAGCAATTAGAACGTAATACCTCAAACACTTATTCAATATTGCTATCCATTATAGATTTGTGTTCCACTAATCAATTTTCAGGCCTCCAAGCTCCACATATCCACCTTTAGTCAGCACTGTATTCAACCTTGCAATAGCTACACCACTGATTCTAGGTTTCTCCTGCCACTAGTTGCACCATCCTATGATTTGCTTTGTTAAGAATCTTGCAAGATATGTGGAATTTTTACCACCCATCCCACCATAGTTGTAGGGTTGATATTTTATCTTGCCTATATGCTATTTTTCTAACCATGATAGGGAACAAAGAAGGAGAATAAAATCATCACAGTAGATTGCAAAGAGTCACCGATATTTTCAATGAAGCCTTTGTATTTCAAGCATTTTGACAACATTCGACACATCTTGAGGGGCGCCATCCACCTCAGAGAGATGTTGTTCATGATAAAGGATGCATGAGATTCAGACCATCGCTACATCGTCTCCTACCATGAGTAATTATATTCTTTCATCTCTTCCTTCTTATGATGGTTTAGATTCTATTATATATATTGCTTGGAAAAGAGAAATAGATATTGGGTAAATTTCTTATTAGCCATCTAAAAAATATGTGGTTCCTTATCAACCACTTAAAATTTTGAATTTTCTTATCAGCCACTAATATTAACTTTCTTTCCTTATTGGCCACTCCTATACATTTGAGGCCTTGAAAAAGACCATTCTATTCTTCTTTCAATTTTTCTTAAATTTTTTCATTACTCATTTTAGTGGATGTTTTTTTGGTTTTGATGCATCTAAAATTTCACAAGAAAAATTTTACTTACAATTCAAATTTTAAAATTTAATCTAAACCATTTTATTTCCTTTTAAGCTTGTGGGTCATATTATGAATTTGTGAGATAAAATTGATTCCTATAACATTCACTAAAATGGGTAATAAGAAAACTTAATCAAATGATTGAGAGGCAAATAAGTCTTTTTCAAGTCTTTAAATGTATAAGAGTGGCGAATAAGGAAAGAAAGTTAATATTAGTGGTGGATAAGGAAATTTAAAAT